>JANHMN010000004.1:76293491-76357043 GCA_030674055.1 Rhabdomys pumilio | reverse complement strand
ACACACACACACACACACACACACACACACACACACACACACACACACACATTCCATATCTTCTGGCTTTCGATAAAAGACAGCCGTTAGTAGTCTGTAATTTGAGATAATGGATGTAGAAGGATCCAAAGTAAATAGGAAACTCACCTGGTGCTTCTGTGTCTGCAATACTGTCCATGAGATGCTTGCTTACCAGTTTCTTACAACAAAGAGGAATGATTGTGAATTCAGACTTGATTTCAGCATCTTAATTACTCCTGTCACACAAGTAGAAGGTCTGAGGTCACTCCAAGTGTTTTTTCATCTCTCTCTCCTCACATTTAATTATTCACTTAATCCTACTACTTTCACTGTCAAAATATTTCCTGCCTCAAAGCCCCTGATACCCATATCTGTTCTCATTGTTCTTGTCGTAATTATCTCTACACCAGACTATTGATTGTCTTCATAACATTTTCTGTAATCTTCCACTTTAAACAATTTTCAAGCATAGCATTTTTAAACAAATGTTTCTTACATTAATCAAAAAGTGATATTTCTGTGTCATTTACTAAAGATACTCTTAGTGTTTGTTTTCAAATTATAATTAGCCATATTGTGGCTTGTACCCTTTTTTAGACTAGTAGTTCTCAACTTGGGTGACCAAGTGTTCAAAAGGACATTTCTTTTTTTGCAATGGTAACTTGGAAAGAAATATTACTGGCATTAATTAATAGAGGACAATGGTACTGCTTAAAAATTACATGCATAGGGTAGATACTAACAACATAGAACTGCTTAGCTTCAAATAGAAATATTGACAAGGTTAAAAAAAAAACACTTTTTAGCTGAGATAAGAGTCATAAAGAAATACCCTAGGGACAGAACATGTCTGAAAACAATCAAATATGAAAGTTTAGTTGATACTTTTAGTTCATAGATGAGAGGCTGGGCAAAGCAAGATGGACAGTAAGCCAGGATGAGAGGCTCAAGATGGAATATGTCTTTGTTTTTCATCATTTTCTGCACACATGGGAATTGAGCATGAATAATATCAGAATTGGAAAACACTGGACAGCTGGGTATCATATAGCCTTCAAGAGAAATAGGCAACTGAGCTGAGACAATCAGGATTTGGGCTCAAGCTTGGGTATGGGAAAGGGGAGGAAGAGTATATCATTCCTAAAGCTCCTCCAGCGTGGTGTTGAATGCATATTGCATACAGGTTAATCATCTTTCCCAGAGTTAGGTACAGAGGTTTTTAATAAGTAAATGCAAAAAATAACCTAAGCTCATTTCTGGAACTGTACATTTTATAACATCAAAATATGAGATCAAATTAATTCAAATAACAGAATTCAACATTAGCACCGATGATACTACTGGCAATTATAATAGTGTTTAAATTAATATACCACCTTTAACCTGAAGAACTCTATGAAATGCAGGAATTAAAATTAAGTTTCTATAGCAATATAAGCAATCATGAGATAGAACCTGTAGTGGTGCTATTTCCAAATGCAATATGACTCTCTAAAGTTGCAAATGCAAGGCAGTTGAAACCTTTAATAATTTATCTCTCTCTCTTTTTTTTTAGGTTTTACAATAAGCCAGCAAGTGTGAGATGATTTGAAAGGAGAAATTAATGATCAGATTTATGCAATGAAGCCACCAATGCACACCTACCCAATACAAGAATAAGCACTGCTGAATCTCGTAGGTGTTTTGGATGATCTGTGCTTGTATTCATACTTCTGTGAGGTGACATGTATAATCAATCACCAACATTATTATTAATATCTCTTAATGGAGAAGATGGATCATTGTGCATCTAACTTGTGCCCTGCTCCAGCTGTTACCTAATTAAAAAATACTGAGATCCACAGTCAGGCAGTAATATTAATGGGTTACAATTTGTTTGAATATTAGTTCACAAAGAGATATTAAACATAACTGTGTTTTGCCATGAGAAATCCCTGTTACATGAAACTATTCCAATTCTCAGTCCCTAGATCCCAGGTCAAATGAATGTGTTGCATATTAACACATTTGTTTTATCTCAGGTTGTCAGTATGACCATTGTAGAAGTTTCTGCTTTGGAGACAGAGGAGCAGCAAAGCTATAAATGTAAATAATGGGTGGGATGAGGAATTTATTTTTAAACACATGGATGATTGGACTTGCTCATAAGTTGGTGCTTAAGGTCCAAAATTGCAGAAAGGAAAGGGAGAAGGAAAAGTTTAATATGTAGTGACCCAATCTTGTTTCAACAGGATGCTTTCTGAATTACCATAGCTTCCATTTGGCTGATCCTGGGAAATTCCTGAACATACACATAGGGACTACTTCATTTAATATTCATTACAAACAGGAAGTAGACGGGAAGGCAGACTATGAGTACCCTTTCACCTCATCAGGCAACAAATAGCTCTTAAGTGACCAGTGACAAGTTTTTGTTTTCTTTTGTTTGTTTTTGTCTTATAAGCACTACCAAGGACTAAGCTTCGAACCTCATACATGTTAGTCATGTGCTCTGCCAATATGTTGAATCTCCAGTCTACAATGGATTTCTTTAAAATCACACACAGAAACACACAGGAAAGATACACAGATAAAGGCACAGACATTTACACACATCCCATAATATGAGCAGTGTATTTTTATTATTACATTGAAAGGCTAATATAAAAAAATAACATTTTGTATTAAAGAAGTACTATGTGTTTTATTCAGTATTTTTGAATTTATTATAATTTCATTTCATCCTCCTCACAAACATTTTCCAAACTATATATTTTTACATGTAATTTAAAGATGCAGAGTTGCCAGCAGTCAGAACCTCCCAAGACATGGTATGTGAGTGTTGTCCAGTTCAGGATAGGATTGAATAGAGCCTAAAATTTAAGCTTACTTAAAACACTATGTTGCTTTTTGGTCTTGTTGTACAGCTGGTGAGTTAGAATTCTGTAAAGGACAATGTAGCCTAGAGAAACCTGAAGGCTGGACACCTATAAAAGGCTAAAGAGCATGCCAATGTCACTATATGGAAGCATGGATAAGACTCGAGTCTGTGTGTTCTAAGCAAACATTGATTGTAAAGCATTGTGCTTAACTGAGATATACGTATTATATCAGTGGGTGCTGAATTTCCAAAAGGAGATTATTCTCAATAACGTTTGTAATGGTGTGAAAAATGAAATGTGTCATTTTGGAGTTTCAGATACTGCCGGGGACATGAGAAGGATTTTTGTTTTAAAACGCTTCTTCCCAAAACATCTTAAGTGTTGATGTGTGGGCAGCTGTTGAGTGTGGTTTGGTTGTCCTGATGGGGACCAATCTGGTTCCATGTGAAATGAAAAGAAGCAGACAAAGTAAACATTCAAAAGAGAGAAAGGACATTAAGACTGTTTTCTGGTCTACTGTGGCAAGATGAGGCAATATAAAAGTAATTTAACATTTTAAATATGGTTGTGTCCCTTTAAACACAATATGAAATGACTTATGACTCCAGCAACCCTTCTTGATTACTGTCTGTTGCCATTCATCATCACCATGGTAACAGCACTGTTGCCAGCTGTGTGCTTGGTGGTGAGGAGGAGGCAGTGCTGTTGACTGAGGACAAGAGGGTAGTAACATAAGATTCTAGAATTATAGGAGTCTTTTTCTTTTTCTTTTTTTTTTTTGTGTGTGTGTGATGGAAGAACTGAGAAGACAACGCTTCCCCTGTGGCTCAGCAAGCTCCCAACATGGGGTAGAATCCAAAGGGGAACACCAGAACAGATGGTCTCAGTGTCCTTGCCTCTCTGTGGAAGCAAAATAAAATGAGATCAGACACACTCCCATCTGGAAGATTATCCACCGGGCAGCAGAAGTCATGAGGAAGGGGCAGACTGTATGTAAATTTCATTAACACAATTTCTCATGGAGCCTCCTCAAGCACATGGACCAATCTTCTGGGCTTCCTCCTTCTGGATTCCAAGTGCAGGAGTGCTCTGAAAATAATTTGCGAATCCACCCACCCTTTTCCTGCCTGATCCTGTGTCCATTTTACCTCGATCTTCCTCTTAATTGATTTTCTGTTTCTCTCTTCACCCTTTTTTGGTAGTTCAAGCCTCCTGGTCTCTCATACCTGCCTCCTTCCTCTTATCCCTCTTCCCCAATTAGTGATCTAACAAATTAGGAAGGGAGGGAGATTTAGTCTCTTTTGACTACCACTTACTACAGACTGAATTCCGGAATGGTATTAGGACCTCACCAAATCTACCTAGAGAGTTCTTGATCGGGTTAGTATTAAACCCAGGTCTCAAAATCCCCAATCCAGTCCTTCTTATATTACCCAGTGCCACTTCATCCAATTTCTCTCTTCACTTCTTGGGCTAATTCTCTGGCACACTGAAGTATAGTCAAATCTCAAACCTCTAAGCCAATTATTATTTAGCACACAGTAATCCTTGTTTTCACGGAGTGATTCTCTGCAGAACTTAGTTTGCTCCAGAGACAGTGGAGGATGCATCCTCATGAGATATACAGAGGGAGGGGAGCAGAGAAAAGATGGCTTAGTCATCTTTCCACTTTATTTAGAGTGAACATTAAGGTCCCAGGGCATTGAATGGCCTGAAATGAGTATATACGAAAGCACCAGGAGCATCAGAATATGATTAGTCTGCAGTGCTAAACTCTGCATGGGCTGTAGGCTGCTGGGGGAATAAGGGACATCATTTTCAAGTTCGCTACAGAAGTACTTCATGCAAACATCATTAGTTAGCAAAGGATTCTTACACATGAGGTTATATTTGACTTTACAGATATCTAACACAGCATCCATATTTGGTATATGGTATTAAGATAGAGGCATCCTGGTCACTCATCAGGATTCAAGTGTGCTGATGAAGTATCAGTTCCTGGGTCAGCAGCAGGGTTATTTATGCAATGATGATTGAACCCCTTTGTTCCCCTGCACTTCTGCATCTTTGTGACCTAGTTGTAGGACAGTTATATCTTAAAAGCCTACAAATCCAGCTTAACAGAGTGATAATTGCAGAGAAAGAGCTGCTACCCTTTATTGAACCCTCGTATATACCCAGGGATTTTAAAGACATTATCCTATTAATGCTTACAACCTGTCAAATAGATAGGTATTGCTGTCACATATCAGGAATTCAAAGACAAGAAAAATTTACTTAGAGTTTTACATCCTAATTAAACAGCACAGCCAGGATTCATACCTAGCTATGGCAATGATTTTAAATGTTGTATGGTTTAGCTATTATATTTGGCAACTTAAAAATATCACACATGCTTTGCTTTAAAGGTTATTTTCTAGATACCTAGGTTTGTAGCATTAAAAAACACATGGAAAAAGGAATAAGACACAGCCTCTGTCCTCTTGTAGCTCATAATCTATTTCATGACTACAGAAATATAGACAAGAGAGAAACAATGAGAGCAAGGCACGTGCAACTTCAGACAGATCAATATTCTAAACAAACGTAGGATGGTGAAATGAAACTACTTTAAATGGTTTCTCTTAGCTTATGGAATTTAAGCTGAAATCTGAAACATAAGAATGGATTTGCCATCAAATTGTTGAGAGAAGTGTCAACTACTTTTTTTTTGGGGGGGTGGACAGGCAATCAAGTTTATTCATGTTCACAGAACATACTAGGTGACCCCAGACAGCCACCCTCTGACAATCCATGGACCCAAGACTCCTGCAGCTGCCCCCCGCCCCCGAGGAGCAACCAGGAAAACATCAAAAGGCCACAGACTATTTTCCCAAGGGTCTGCTAAAGCCTTACAACAGACTACAGAGTTGAAAAGCTGGAAGACAGACTATTACCCCTAAACTTATGCTCCCCACCAAGACTAATCCCCAAGCTGGAAGTCCTACCACCCGGATTCTCCCTCTCACAACTCTGTCTCACCTACTCCATAAATTGTAATATGTATCTGTGTTACAGCAAAGGGGCTTATCTCACACCCCTGCATGAGTTAGAATAAATATTATATACACCCCTCCTTCACGTAGGAGGATATACATAAATACATAAATATTAATTCGATACTGAGAAGGCCTCTATCCGTCCCCAGTGAGTCTAGCCAGAACCCACAGTGCCTCCGGCTCACCCTAAGCACAGGCATTTTGGCAGTAGTATTCTGAGTTAGCATTGCCTTAGAAGCCCCAGTTTGGGATACATTCTCAAGCACCGGGTACCCCTAGTGCCTCTTTGTTTTTTCTGGACTGTGACCCATTGCATTTAGAAAGCGGCCGTGTGATGCTGCAGAAAAGCTTTGAGATCCAGAGCATAGTCCAAATGCTCTGAGGTCAGGTTCAAAGGCTCGAGGACCGGGGGCACAACAGTGGGCGCAGAGATGGAGTCCGGTGATACTGTGCTGGTAGCATCCTCTGGAGCCAGGGACTGCAACACACCCTCTTCAACTATCAAAATCTGGTAGAAGATGATGGTGAGCAGGAGAAAGAGGACCCTATTGGCAATATTGGGTTCCTAGGTTGGTAGCTGTCTCTGAACCACTCGAGGGTGGAGCATCTTTCTGCTGCGTTTTTGGAGAAGTGTTCAGACATGTGGCAGATGCTACCTCCCACTCCAGTAGAGGGTCGAAGATGAGTATCTCAGGACCTAAACCCTGTCAGAGTTCCAGGCCTATGGAGGAAGCTGGAACTGGTGCCCTCATGCCAGTCATAGTGTGGAAATGGTTGTGAGAGTAGCACATAGTTTGCACATTGTGGAGAGGGTGTAGAGAAGATGTCTTCAACTACTTCTTGAAGATAGAGCTTCAAGAAGAAAAAGAGGTTGACGAGTTTGAATAATGGCAAGTTGCCTATAGATAAAGAGAGGAAAAATCCTAATACATAAGGAAGATGGTGATGACTGGTGTGATCAGATGGCACAATATGCTTCTTATTCTCTTTTCAGAGGAGATAGAAAAGAATTAAACTAGCTGACTTTGTAAGGTTTGTGCTACACAATTGTGAGGCTATAAGATTGCTTCATCAGAACCTTCAAGAAAACAGACATGGTAAGGTAGCATGAAACCTCAGTCTCAGCACTACTATAGTGAGATAGTAGTGACAAAAATCCCTAGAAACTCATGGTCCAGCAAGCCTTTCATACACACCAAGAAACAACAAAACATCCTGCCGCACTATCTTAGGGTTTTACTGCTGTTAACAGATACCATGACCAAGGCAACTCTTATAAGGACTACATTTAATTGGGGCTGGTTTACAGGCTTAGAGGTTCAGTTCATTATCATCAAGGGTAGAACATGGCAACATCTAGGCAAGCATGGTGCAGGAGGAGCTGAGAGTTCTACATCTTCATTTGAAAGCTGCTAGGAAAATATCGACTTCCAGACAGCTAGGATGAGGGTCTTAAAGTCCACAAGCACAATGACACACCTACTCCAACAGAGCCACACTGTCTAATAGTGTCACTCCCTGAGCTGAACATCTACAACCACACACATACAAAGTGGAAAGTGAGGGACTAACTGGCTTCCATACATATGTCGTGTTATCTATATATGTTCAGTCTCTCACATACATAACCATATATGCACACATATCATACAATGAGAACATATGTGCAAAGTTTAACAAATAATTTAAAAGTATAGAACTGAATGGGCAATAATATGAAGATATCTAATTACATTGTAGAAAAAAATTTAAAAAGAACTTCTCTACTTTCACAGATTAAGACATTCTAGGTAGCATATTTAATTCTTACTCGATATTAATATTAAATTTACTATGTCTTTGAGGTTTTGTTACTTACTCAGTTCTGATACTTTGTGCCCAAGTTTCTTGTTCTAGAGTTTACAAAGAAAGAGTGAATGAATATTTGGGTTTGTTTGGCCATATTGCTCAGTTCTGCTTTGTGGTGTGAAAGCAATTACACACAACATATAAGTGAATGTTTAATCTTCAGATGTATATTTGCATGCAATGAATTTTGATTTCATATAGTATTGAGAAAGTTTACTTCTCTTTTGAATTTTTTCTAACATGGGTTATAGGCCAGAAACAATAGTAAATTGCCCTCAAGCCATCATTTTTAAATTTTTTAATTTTTTTTTTGTTAATCACTCCATACATTTACATCTCAAATGATATCCCCTTCCTGGTTACCTCTACAACCCCATATCCCATACACCCTCTCATCCCTCCCCTTTGCCCCATGAGGGTGCTACCCCCACCCATTGACCAACCCACTCCCACTCCTCTCTTCTAGTGTCCCCCTATGCTACCGTACCAAACCTCCACAGGACCAAGGGCTTAACCTCCCATTGATGTCAGACAAGGCCATCCTTTGCTACATATTTGTCTGGAGCCATGGATCCCTCCTTGTACACTCATTCATTTGGTGGTCTAGTCCCTGGGAGCACTGAGTGGTCTGGCAAACCAACATTGTTCTTCCTATGGGGTTGCAAATCTCCTCTACTCTTCCAGTCCTTTCTCCAGATCCCCCACCAGGATCCCAGAGCTCAGTCTGATGGTTGACTGCTAGCATTTGCATTTGCATTGGTCAAGTGTCTGAAGAAAGAATGGATCCCAAGTTCATGTGGTCCCCAGGTGGGGCAGTCCCTAGATGGCTCTTTCTTCAGTCTCTGCTACATTTTTTTTGTCCCTGTATTTCCTTTGGACAGGAACATTTCTTCATTAAAACATTGAGATGGGTAGGTGGCACCATCCCTCCATTGGGGGGCCGTGCCTGTCTATTGGAGGTGGTTTCTGCAGATTCTATCTCCCCTTTGTTGAGTATTTTGGCTACAGTCATCCCTGTTGGGTCCTGGGGGCCTCTTGATTCCCTGGCCTCTTGGACCCTTCAGTGTCTATCAACACTTCCTCCTCCCCCACTGCTAATTATTTTTATTCGATTTCCTGACCCTCTGTAAATCTCTCCTGTCCCCTCCAGTACCTGATCCTGGCTCCACTTTTTTCCATTCCCTCCTTTCTCCCTCCCAGATCCCCCTTCAATCTTCAGTAATCATGCTGTTCCACACTCTATGCAGGACTGAAGCATCCACACCCGGGTCTTGCTTCCTCCTAAGATTTATATTGTCTGTGCATTGTATCGTGGACATTGTGAGATTTTGGACTAATTCACTTATCAGTGAGTACATACCATGTGTGTTCTTTTGTGTCTGGTTTACGTCACTCAAGATGATATTTTCTAGTTCTATCCATTTGTCTTCAAATTTCATAAAGTCTTTGTTGTGATAGCTGAGCAGTACTCCACTGTGTAAATGTACCACATTTTCTGTATCCACTCTTCTGTCGAAGGACATCTGTGTTTTTTCCAGCTTCTAGCTATAACAAATAAGACTGCTATAATCATAGTGGAGCATGTGTCCTTGTTATATGTTGGAGCATCTTTTGGGTATATGCCTGGGAGTGATATGGCTGGGTCTTCAGGTAGAATTAGTTCCAATTTTCTCAGGAACATCCAGATTGACTTCCAAAGTGGTTTTACCAGCTTCCAGCAATGGAGGAGTGTTCCTCTTTCTCCACATCCTTGCCAACATGTTGTAACCTGCATTTTTTTATCTTAGCCATTCTGATTGGCGTGAGGTGGAATCTCAGGTTTATTTTTGATTTGAACTTCCCTGATGACTAAGAATGTTGAACATTTATTTAAGTGTTTTTCAGCCATTTGAGAATCCTTAGTTTAGAATTCTTTGTTTAGCTCTGCACTTCATTTTGAATAGGGTTATTTGGTTTGCTGGAGTCTAATTTCTTGAGTTCTTTGTATATATTGGATATTAGCCCTCTATCATGTAGTATTGGTAAAGATCTTTTCCCAGTCTGTGAATTGGTGTTTTATCCTGTTGACAGTGTCCTTTGCCTGACAGAACCTTTTAAATTTATTAGGTCCCATTTGTCAACTGTTGTTTGTAGAGCATAAGCCAACCATCATTTCTATCTTTTTATAATGACATGGAGCTAGAAGTATTGCATCAAGATCACCCATTCCTGACCCAATTAATCCTTGTTTTGTTTCAGGTATCTTATCTGGTGAACAATGGATATAGTATTTTCTTCATACCAACCCAAAGTCATTCTGTTGTCTTCTTTCCCCAGACTGACACTGAAAGGGCATCACAGACATTGCTAAGACAAAATGCTTTTCATCTCAGCCCATATTTTCTTTATGAAAGGTTTCTGACTTCCAGATATAACTATTTATATTTTTCTCCTTGAAATCTTTTTTGGTTTGGTGCCTCCTACTTGTCTGCTATGATACCACATTGGAAGTTCTATTGAATTAATAATCTCTAAGTATAGCTCTCAGATCATGGCTGGCATAAGTTGGTAGGTTAAACATCCCAAATCCCTCACTTGATGGACAGTTTGGATATGTGTGCTCTGCATTGAACTTTGTCTCCATAGTTTCACAAAGGAACATGTTCTCCTTCCCCCAGCGGCAACTTGATTGCTAACCCACATTTCAGACACGAGTGTCATTTATTTACCTCTTTATTGGGATCACTTCCCTGGTTTTCTATTGAACTTTAACTTAACAATTCTTGTGTTGTCTACTTTAGGGGAGCCCAAAACATCTAAATGGATGTATTAATCAGTGGCTAGTATTGGTCCTCTTCTGGATCATGTGTCTGGGACTTTGGAAGCCATTATAAATAGTTAGAATATAAATTTATCTTCTTTTGTTTGGGCTCACTGAGAAAAAAAAAAAGGGTTTAATTTAGGCCCATGCTGCTCCATGAGGCAGATAGAGGAAATACAAATCAAAGTTTTGAAAGATATGGCTTAGAAAGGAAAATTTTTGTGATCATTTCTTTGATGAGTTAGTTTGGTCTACTTTATGAGTTTGTAATCCATGAATATCAAATGGAATTTAAGTGGAGATATTAAATAATGTCTTTCGTATTAGGGTATACTACATGAGCTTTCAGGTTCTTTCAGAATCATACACTCTTGAAGCTTGATTTTAAATATGAAATTCCACACCACTGGGAAAGGTGAAAATAGAATTTTAGGATTTGATAAAATAAACAACAATAAAATGTTTGTTATGTTTTGGTGGCAGAGTTTAGAAAACTGTTCGTTTCCTAAAACTTAGTAAATGGTTCCATTGAACTATGAAATTTTTGAGTTGCAGAACAGTGTCTTATAACTCAGCCTGCAGATAGTCATACCTGTCAGGAAATTTAGTCACAGAAAATTGGAGTCTCAGGAAGAATTATGACACAAGTATCTGGCTTTCCAGGGTCTTTCTAGTCTTCCCCATAGATACAAGTTTAAGCAAAGTAAAACTTTCCATTTTCTTAAAACTGTCTCAGAGATTTGTTGAAGATAATTTTCTAACTAACATTCTTAGTTTCAAATTTTAGCTCCATACGTATCTCATTAATTTTGGCCTCTAGTTTAGGGACACTGGCTTGGACACTTGGTTAATGGATCTTTCTGCCTACTTAAAGAATAGAGTTGTAGGGTTTCATTTGGAACCTGGAAAGGGTGATTACCAGAAACACCAGGAAAAGAATGAATAATTTAGAATGTTAAACAGAGATTTGGGTTTTTGATGTCATAATGGAGGAGAAATTGCCAATAGCTTTTATTCCATTGTCTTTGTTAATTGCCCCAGGTGAGGTCTTGTCTCAGTTCTTTGTCTGTTCTGCTGAATGATAATACATGAGACAGTTTCAGTTCTCCCATCTGAAAAATAAAGGTGTAGGTGTCCGTGAAATTCTCTTCAGTTTTGTATTTGTGATTTAGAGTTGGGTTTACTGAGATCTTTTTCCAGAGTATATTCTTAACAAGTACATAACTATACAAATATTATGTCTATATATGTTATAATATAAACTACAAAGAGAAGCAGACCAGACAGAAAATGTTAATTTTAGCTCACAGTTCAAGGATACAGTCTACAATGGCAGAGAAATGATATAAAAAAGAGTTTGAGGTAGGCAGTCAAGTTGTTTTCTCATGCAAATATCAGAACACAATAAATTCTGATGTTCAGGTAGATTTCTCCTTTTTCAAAGTACAGGACCCCAGCTCAGGGAAAGGTGCAGCCCATTTTAGAGTGACTCTTCAAATGTCAATTAACCCAATCATGATAACCCAGCAGCTAATCTAATCATTACCATCCTTTAGTATTATGCCCAGAGACTTGTCTCCTAGATGATTCTAGGACATGTTAGGTTGATAATTAATATTAATTCTCACTCAGTTATATTAATATGTATATATTTATCCTTATTAGTGTATGGGTTTTTGTGTTCAAATGAAACTATCCTCTCACAAAATGCATGTAATAATCCATGTGCATATATCTTTATCTCTGTATCGATACCTACACAAGTTTATATTGCATATATACATATATATATATATATGTATATGTATATGTATGTATATCTGTCTCCGTGTGTTTGGGTGTGTGTGTTTGGGTGTGTGTGTGTGTGTGTGTGTGTGTGTGTGTGTGTGTGTGTGACAAAAGGCAGAAGACTTTCTAGTGGAGGGAATACAAGGATAAAATAACTTAGAGATAGGGCAAAGGATAACTATACTTTCATCTATTCAAGAAAACTTCCCAAGTAGTAAAATTTTAGTTATTCAATTTAGAAATCTTTCAATTTTTACAGATTGATAATGACAGGGAATCAGTTGTCATTCTACTAGATGAAAGGAATAGACAAAAGCAGGCTTATAGACTGTATGTGAAGCAAAGTTTTGAAGGCATCATTAAACTTATCATGATAAAAAGCGAGGAGGAATTTCAGAGTTATATTAGGAGAGAACGTTATTGGAGCTGTTTCAGAAATCTGATCTGCTAAGCAGCTATTTTCTCCAGGTTTGAGAAATACTTGGAAATTTAGAAAATTAAGTGTATCATAAAAACAAGTGACAGAAAAAATTGAGACATGATTTCTGATTCCAGGAAGCTGACAGCATGTGAAAGAACAAGTATTAAACAAAAAACTTCAATAACTGAGATGATACATACTGAGTTCAGAAAAGCAGGGGACAAGGAAGAAGGGAACACAAGGGAGAAAGAATTTAAAAAAATACCCTGTTGGCAAGTGTCAGAGGCAAATAGACCAGTCCAGGAATCATAAGTATCAATACTGTTGAAATGTGAACAAACAAATGTGTTGAAGAGAAGATAGAAAGGTGTAAACATCACATTGAAGTTATTGGAGTTAGTTATATTTTAGGCTTAAAAGCAGTGTATCTTAATTTACATTTGTAGAAGGCTAGTTTGGAAGCAGGCCAGACTAAATATAGGAAGAGAAAAGCAACTACCATCACTCAGTTGACAGTCAGAAGTAGAACACCAGCATGGAGATGAGAGAGGTAGATTAGCTTCCAGTAGCTACTGTAAACAAATCACGACAGCATAGAATTTCAAGGTCCAGACATTTCTTTTCTCATAATGTTCTAAGACAGATCAAAATCAAAGTGACCGCAGGACATGCTTCATGTAGAGGTTCTTAGAAAAGTGTACTCCTTGTCTCTTTTAGTATATCCTAGACCTGGTTGGTGTTTACATCACTGGATGTTCAAACATTAAGTTATGTCACTCCAATCTTTGTCTTTGCATGCACATCATCTCTTAGGGTGTCATTAGTCTGTATGTGCTTTTCTATTTAATAATTTGAATGATAACATAAAAGGCTTGTCTTAAAAACTCAGATTTGTTCTCTCATCTCACAATCTTCCTCCTAGCTATTTAAAAAAAGTTCTCATTTTAATAATGAGATAATAATAATGTTGATAATAATAGATGACAATGTAACCTTGACTGCCTTCTCACTCACTATGTAGAGCAGTTTGGGCTCAAACTAATAGAGATCCACTGGATATTTACCTCCCCAGTAATGATCTGGACATCTCACAACCTTTATCACTTATCACTATATATTTGTAAGACTATTTTTCCAAAGAAGGTGATATTTACAGATAATAGAAATTAGAATGTGAGTACTTGTGTGCATAAAATATTTCAAATAAATATCTTATATGTATATATTCCAAATACAGAAAGATTCTAGTATTAGAGATTGGAGGGAAATAAAATATGATATATGTAGGTATACATTTTCTATAAGTAGATACGTAAGTAGTTGTGCTACTTATAATTACAGAATATATTAACAGATGGGCAGTTTTATAATATTATAGTTGGTGGAGTCATATCTTAGGCTGAATGAATTGAAATTCCTCTGGGTTATCAAAGTAAAGATACAAAGCTCTGAGGTTAAAGACAGAGCTTTAAAAGGAGACATTTTGTTATTGTTTTTCCACCATCTATCAGTAAGCATTAGAGCCAACCAGATAATACAGGGTGAATCAGTAACCACATGAGCACTAGTTCAATAATACTACTCTGGGGAACAACTTATAATAAGCAGAAAAGGACAGAGAAGCACAAGAGCAACGTAATGTGCACAGAGAAAATGGTCACACACAAACCCAGAAGTTAAGTATGCAGCATGGATGCCAAGAAACGAGAGCTATCAAGATTGAAATATTTCAGAATGTCAAATCTAACAGAGTGTTGATAATAATAGATGACATTTCCCCACTTCCAGGTCAAGTGGTGACTGCTTTAAATGCATTCTAGCATTTTAAGAACTATCCTGAGAGGTTGATGCCATAACTCTATTAGCAGATAGGTAACAAAAAAGGCTTATGGTAGAATTTTTGATGCATGAAGTAATGAATGCTAGTCAGCAAAGAACTCAGATCACATGATGAACACAGAACATTAGTCCATACTCTGTATGATTCCATTTTCCAAACATATATATATATATATATATATATATATATATATATATATATATATGAGAGAGAGAGAGAGAGAGAGAGAGAGAGAGAGAGAGCATGCTAATGGCATATTTAGTCAGATATTTCCAGAGATTGACTAATACAAGAAAGACAGACCTGATTTTAATAAAGACTCGGTGAGCAATTACTCTTTTAAAGTACTGGTGAGAGTGAATCTACTTGCATTGTCAGAGAAAATACTGAAAGGAAACAGTATTAATGAAGACTACTTTAAGAGTATAAAATACGTATCTGTGGTTGGATTGATTCTTCAGTCTCTGTTTCCACAACTAAAACTGTGCTCAATGAAATTGTCACTCAGAAGAGACCAATAAAGATTAATACAAAAGAATATGAGGCATATTCCGGAAAGTGTTATTTACCAGGAAATATTGGTTTATTATTCTTACATAGATATACAGAAGAGACAGATTGATAGGAAAGTGACTGTAAAGAGACTAGAAGTTATCTATTTATGTGATCAATTAAGTTCTCTAAACTAGATTTGGCAAGAGCTAATTGGAAAGTTATGTGATCTTTGACCATAGCAATAGTTTTTCTTTGAATGTAGAGTAGCAGTTGACCAGGGTGTGTCCTCTTTGCTTTTGCCTATCATTTAGTAAAAGATAAATGTAATGCAGAAAACGTGCAGTAGTTCTCAGCAGAGACAGCATCAGCTGTTATGGACCTGTAGCCTAGAGTAGGTTTCTGAATGCTTTTTACTCACAATCCCATTCTCTCAAAAAATGTTTTGTAATGGTTTATAGAAGGATATTTTTAAAAATATGCATATAAAAGATTTACTAATATTAGATCATTTTAATTTTTTAAAAAATTTCTTTCATATACATACAATTTTATCATTTACAAAGTACAAGAGCAAATCTGAACACTAAACAGATGGATATACTTGTTTATTTTTACATAAGGAATTAAACTCTGGCTAAATATTTGATACTGCAGAATATAGAACATCTCCAAAGTTTTTCAGAGCTGATTAATATCATCAGCAAAGATTAGAACATCACTTTGTATAAATACATAGTGCAAAATTGGAAGCTAGCTGGTAATATCAAGCTGAAATTTATTGATGATTTATTTATTAATTGAACTGAAGCAAGCAGCTCTAACAGAAACTTTCAATATCAAATACAATGTAAAGATATATGAATTTGAGGGCCGGAGAGATGGCTTAATAGTAGATAAAGTCATTTGTCATCAACCCGAGGATCTGAATTTTATCTCTGGAATCCACATTGAAAGGGGAGAAACAAGTCTTCAAAATTGGCCTCCAACTTCTATACATGCACTGTGGCATATATAACATCTACACACACACAAACACACACACACACACACACTAAACAACTATAATAAATATATTAATTTGTCATTTGCATGCTGAGGAATGATGTTATGAAAGCATAAATAGGTTTTGTTTTCTGTAATTAAAATTTTGTGTTTCTGTCAAAGCAGGAAACTTTATATGTACAGTAAAAACCTTGAGCTTGATAACATACAATGGTCTCCAATCTGAGTTGAGGTATTTTGAACAACATGTATTGGCATTGTTTACTATGGCAGGAGACAGAATGTGAAGGGTACACGTACAATAAGACAAAGGACTCAGTGACACTGAGGGATATAACCTAAGGAAGGACAATACAAAACACTTTGTACTCTTTATACATTTGACCTTAAATTAATTTTTGGTTATTATAAAATCAAAAATTGCTTAATGTTGCAAACTTTTTTTTTGAAACCCCAGCCCTCAATTATGTAAACCTCTGAGTCACATTTTAAGAACTGTGTGGGTTAGATATGCTGATAAATGTATAACACCATCTGTATCTTTAGATGGGACGAGCCCATGTGTGACATTTCCAATTTTCTTAAATTTTTTTTTCCCAAGGTAGAATTAGAACAAAAACAATTACAGAAAACACATACTTCTGTTTTCTAAAGAATGAGAGAAAAAGAAGGTATGTAGTTGAATAAGCAGGAAGTTAAGAAGGATCTGGGAAGAAATGGGGAAGGAAAAACTGCTTTACTTTCTTTTTTTCTTTTATTTCTTTTTTAAAAATTATTTATTAATTTGGATGAAATCAATTTTAACATTTTTTCTTTTTTTCTTTTTTTATACTCACTTTATATCCAGATTACAGCTCCCCTTCCTCATTTCTTCCTAGTTTCTACCTTACAAATCCCTCTGTCTATTACCCCCTCCCCTTCTCTGAGAAGGGGAGACTCCCTTGACTACCACCCTGCCCTGGAGAACCGAGTCCCAACAGAAATAGTCATATTCTCTCCCAGTGAAGCCCAATCAGGCAGGCCAGGTAGTGTGGGAAGGCGATGAAATGGCAGAAACCAGAGACCAAGACAGCCCATGCTCCACTTACTAGGCGACCCACATGAAGACCAAAGTCCACATGTACAACAAATGTATAGGAGGTATAGGTCCAACTCCTATGTGCAGACCTTCCCCACTGGTGCTTTGCGTCGGATCACCCGCGGGCAGGGGCAGCTACAGCTCCTTTCTGCATCCTATCTCCTGCCAAACCGGAGACTTTGGGGGACTCAGCTGGAGACAGGCCCCACACTACTTGGCTATGTGGAGGTAGTCACTTCAGTCTCTGGATCTCCCTCTGTTAGGAATCTCATCTAGGTCACCTCCACAGACTTGTATTCTCTCCTGTCTAAGGCCTTCAACTAATCACTAGAGATGACCCTACCCTGGATCATTGCCATTCTCACTTCCAGCCTGCTCTTGCCTCCCCTCTGCTCATACCTGATCTCCATTGCCATTCCGCTCTTAACTTCCTCTCCTGCCCAGTTCCCTCTCTCCATCCACCTCCAATGCCTATTTAGTTTTCCTTTCTGCGTGAAATTCCTATACGCTCTCTTGAGATCTTTTTATTATTTATTATCGGGCCTGTGGATTTTAGCATGATTGTGTTGCATTTCATGGCTAATGTCCACTTACAGGTGTACATACCATACATGTCTTTCTAGCTCTGGGTTACTTGACTCAGGATTATATTCTCAAGTTTTAACATTCGCCTACAAAATCCATGACATCTTTGTTTTTAGCAGCTGAATAACATTCCGTTCTGTAAATAAACCACATTTTATTTATCCATTCTTCAGTAGAAAGAATTTAGGTTGTTTCCTGTTTCTGGCTGTTATGAATAAAACGATTGTGCACATAGTTGAGCAAGTGTCCTTGTCGTATAGTGGGGCATCTTTTCGGTATATACCTAGGAATGGGATAGCTGTGTCTTGAGGTAAAATTATTCAGAGTTTTCTGAGAAATGGTAAAATTGATTTCCAGACTGGTTGTACAAGTTTGGACTCCCACCAGCAATGGAGGAATGTTTCTCTAGCTCCACATCCTCACCAGCATGTGCCATCACTTGAGATTTTGATCTTAGTCATTCTGACAGGTGTAAGATGGAATCTCAGAATTGTTGGGATTTACATTTCTCTGATGACTAAGGACACTGAACATTATTTTAAGTCCTTCTCACCCTTTCGAGATTCTTCTGTTGAGAATTCTCTGTTTAGCTCTGTACCCCATTTTTAGTTGAGTTATTTGAACTGTTGGTGATTTGGGGTATAAGCTCCCAGTCAGATGAAGAGTTGATGAAGATTCTTTTCCAATCTTTAGGTTGCTGTTTTGTCCTATTGACAGTGTACTTTGCCTTACAGAACCTCTACAGTTTCATGAGGTTCCGTTTGGCAGTTGTTTTGCTTATTTGGATACTGTCTCTCCAACTTTTATTTAGTTTGGCTAAGGGTTTGTCTATCTTATTGATTTACGCAAAGAACAAGCTCTTGGTTTTCTTGATTCTTTGTATTGTTCTCTTTGTTCCTAATTGATCTAATTGATTCAGCCCTGGTGTTGATTATTTCTCACCATCTACTCTTCCTACTCTTTGAAGTCCAGTCCCAAGTTGCTGCTTCTCCTCCTCCTCCTCCTCCTCCTCCTCCTCCTCCTCCTCCTCCTCCTCCTCCTCCTCCTCCTCTTCCTCCTCTTCCTCCTCCTTTTCTCTAGAGTTTTCAGATGCACTTTTATGAAAACCAGATATACTAGTATGAGAATGAGGACTCTTTAATTTCTTTATGGAGGCATGTATGAACTTTGCTCTTAACACTGCTTTCATTGTGTCACCTAAGTTGGAGTATGTTGTGCCTTCATTTCACTGAATTCTAAAAATTCTTTAATTTATTTCCCTCCCTCCCTCCCTCCCTCCCTCCCTCCCTCCCTTCCTTCCCAGAGATCATTGAATTGATAGTCGTCCTGTTTTGCCTGTGTGTGTATGTTTCTGGTATCTCTGTTGTTGAAGTCCAGCTTTAATCCATGGGGGTATGATAAGAGGTAAGGTATTATTTCAATTTTCTTGTGTCTATTGAGGCTTACTTTTTGAACAAGTACATGGTCAATTTTAAAGATTTTATAAGATGCTGAGAACAAGATATATATATATATATATATATATATATATATATATATGTGTCAGTTTTAAAGAAGATTCTATAAGATGCTGAGAACAATATATATATTGGGTAGAATGTTTTGTAGAGAGATATTAGGTCCACTTGATTCATAATGCCAATAAATTTTATCAATTCTCTGTTTAATTTTTTGGATGACCTGTCAATTGGTGAGAGTGGGTTATTGAAGTCTCTCACTATTAATATGTTAAATTCAATGTGAGATTTATGTTTTAGCAATGTTTCTTTTATAAATGCAAGTGTCCTTACATTTAGGGCATAGATGTTCAGAATGAAGATGTCATCTTGGCATATTTTTAATTGATGAATACTAAATGTCCTTCTAAGTTTCTTTTGAGTAACTTTTGTTGAAAGTCTATTTTATTAGATATTAAAATTGATACTTTGGATGACTTCTTGGGTCCGTTTGCTTGAAAAGCTTTTTTTCCAGCCCTTTACTCTGAGATGATATTAATCTTTGTTGCTGAGGTGTATTTCTTCTATGAAACAGAAAAATGGACCCTGTTTTCCCATCCATTCTGTTAACCCAAGTCTTTTTCTTAGGAAATTTAGTATATTTTTATTAGGGAACTGATTAATGTTAACCTTGCTATTTTCTTGTGGCCGTGTGTGTGTGTGTGTGTGTGTGTGTGTGTGTGTGTGTGTGTGTGCTCTTCCCTGGTATTGTTTTTTAGCTGATATGGAATTACTTACTTCCTGTGTTTTATTGCATGTAGTTATCCTCCTTGGGTTTGAGTTTCCCTTCTAGTATATTCTGTAGTGCTAGATTTATGGATAAATATTATCTAAATGGATTTGTCTTGAAGTATCTTGTTTTCTTCATCTATGGTTACTGAAGTTTTGCTGGGTGTAGTAGTATAGGTTAGCAACTGTGGCTTTTTAGAGGTTGCAAGATAATCTGCCCAGGTCCTTTCAGCTTTTTAGAGTCTACAAGTTGAGAGTTGAGAATTGGGTATAATTCTGATAAGTCTGCATTTGTATGTTACCTGCTCTTTTTTCCTTGGTGATTTTAA
The DNA here is from genome assembly GCA_030674055.1 of Rhabdomys pumilio. NCBI lineage: Eukaryota > Metazoa > Chordata > Mammalia > Rodentia > Muridae > Rhabdomys > Rhabdomys pumilio. Next base: position 76,336,712 of record JANHMN010000004.1, on the reverse strand, counting down.
TATTCTTTCTTTGATTTGGAGATTTTGTGTTTTGATTATTACATGACAGGAGGATTTTTCTTTCTAGCCCAGTTTAATTGGTGTTCTCTAAGCTTCTTATATATATAGGCATCTCTTATTTAGGTTGAGAAAGTTTTTTTTTCTATGAAAAACTTCAATATTTTGTTGAAAATATTTTCTGGTCCTTGCATCTGGGACTCTTCATTCATCTTCTTCTATGCCTATTATTATGTTAGGTCTTTCTATGGTATGTCATATTCCTGGATGTTACATGTCAGAAGTTTTTTAGATTTAACATTTTCTTTGACCGATGTATGAGTTTCTTATGTTGTGTATTCTACACCTGAGATTCTTTCTTCCATCTCTTGTAGTCTGTTGGTGATGCTTGCATGTGTTGTTCTTGTTCTCCTCCCTAAGTTTTCCATCTCTAGGATTCCCTCAGTTTGTGTTTTCTTTATTACTTCTGTTTCTACTTTCAGGTTGTGAATAATTTCATTTATTTATTTTATCTGTTTAATTGTAATTTCCTGTTTGTCTTTAAGGGATTTGTTTGTTTCCTCTTTTAAGGCCTCAACCTGTTTGATTATATTTTCCTCTATTTCTTTAAGAGTTTTATTTTATTTTGTTTATAATTTCTTTTAACTCTAAAACTCAGTGACTCTGAGTAGAAGTAGAAGTAGAAGATGGCAAAAAAGAAACGTAGGGTAAGAAAAAATGCAAGATTTTACATGGAATTATAGTCTTTATGCCAATATAAAACCTAATTTACTTCTAACAAAGTAGCAAGAAGAAAGAACATTTGTATGACACAGCATTTCTTCTTGGCTCTGAAAGACTTCCAGATTGCATCTAATTTTAAACTACTTTATGGAGGCCAGAGAGGTGCCTGTGGACAGCTTGATGATAAATCTTTCAGCATATATAAATATTCTCTAATGTCATTTTCGTATGAAAACGTGAGCTCATCAAGCATCCTCCTCCAGAGTTGTCAATCTGGCAGCTGTCATCAACATCTGATTCATTACAAAAGTATTTAATTCTCCTAAGATGAACCAGAAGAATGTCCAAAAGGGAGATGATCAGATACAGAGGAGATGTAACATTCTTTAGCAGAAGGGCTTCTGCTTGGCTGAAAACATAATATACTTTTTTAGAAGGAAGAAAAATCTCTTGGTGTTCTTCATCATCAGTATCACCAGAATAATTTGGTGCAAGTTTAAGTCTCATTAGAGATACATGGCTGTCCAGCTGTCACATTTCTCCTACATTTTTCTCCTGTGGGAAGTTTGACCTCAGCAGTCTTTGGTAACTCCATAAAGTCACAGTGAAGGGATTGATCATCTTGTAGAATTGCCCCACTTTGAAGATGTCAAGTTCAAGAATCCCTCTTTATTATACAGCCTTAAAAGAACTTTGATTGCTTCCCACACCTATAGGGTGATGTTCAAAGCCCTTTTTCCCAGAGATCAATTGTCAGCTGTCTTCCATTTAATTTTTCTATATCAAGATACTTCCATCACCCTGAACTGATCATGACTCTTGGCTTTATGTTAACCTTGTCCTGGAATCTTTTTTTCATAATATTTCCAGAATTATTTATATTGGTGACAGTTAACTCTTTGTTGTATTGGCTGATTGCACATTACAGTGTGCTGTGCAAAATTTCTGGCCATGTACTTACAAAGCTGTAATCTCATTTTTCATGTTATGATACAATAACTACCTAAACATACTTTTAACTGAGAGCTATCATTCTAACTGGGGAGTGCTCTAATCTGTCTCATGTTCAAATGCTACTGTCATATAGTCTTCCCCAATGCTTCTAGAGATGTAAACTCATGTCATCATATGATTTTATTATAAATGCAGTTAAAAATGCCCTGCTGTCTCATGTTGGTCTCCTCAACTACACTGAAGTTCTTAAGTTTAAGACTTTTACCCTATTCATCACTGTATTCTCATACTCTATTATACCATCTATAAATCGAACTTTCATGAGTAAGTAAAATATGTTAACTTATCAGATATTTCTATCATTTATCCAAATAGAAACATCAAGTCTGATGGTTACAGAAGAATTAGGTAGACATATTTCCAATTGCAAGTAATGAAATATATTTTGTAATTTGGTCTGAGTGAAAAAATATAGCCTATGAATTTAGTTAAATCTAGATTCAGATTTTTGACCTAGTCATATTCATTTGAATAGAATCTGAGGAAGGAAAACAATATATAAGTTACAAGTTTAGCAGACCTGAGACATATGTACAAATGTGAAAAATAAAATTACAGACTAATTCAAATCAGAGTCAGAATAATGGTTAAGTTCTGAGGGAAAAGATAATATGGATTTCCTTTCTGCTTGCTTCTAATTTAATTCTTCAATTGTATCTGTGAGTGTATAAAATGGTAGAACTGAAGCAATATCCAGGGTAATTTTAATAGTTATGGATCACTATTGTTTCTGTTATTCTAATAGAAAATGGTGAATTCATAATTCACCAATTGTAATATCCTGTATACAGCCAGAGGAAAGTAAAGGTATGGGATTTACAGTTATATTTAAACCAGTAGCTAGGAATAACTTAATTTTGTCAATATATATACTGAACCTTGATCTTTTCATGCAAAATAATGTCTCTGTTCTGGTACAGGTTCTATTTTCTTTGGCAGTGGTGGGTCAAATTCTCTTTACATTATTAGAATACAAGAATTCCAACAACAGATTTATATCTACTTACATAGTTTCCCCCCCCCCCCCCAGATGTGTATCTGCAGACTACAGAGCCCAACACCTGGAATTAAAGCTAAGTTTCTTTACATACTCATGATGTTTTCTTTATGAATATCATGTTGATAAGCATCATGAACATAATGAAATTCATTGGATAGGTGGGCCAATTCTCAGAGACACATACAACGGTTTTAAACTATTCCTAGAATTTCAAAAGGGATTGTACATGAACCTACTCTACAAGGAATTTCTTATTTCAAACAAGGCTTCCTCCAAATCAAAAGGCAAAACTCCTGAGCTGACATTGTAGAAAACTCTTTCAGACAAGGAAATGGAAACCTGAGCTTTATCAACAACAATTTGACTTTCATTGGGTTTCAAAATCTTCAAACAGTAAAGCTAGAAGAGCTTTTAACCATCTATTGTCAATCTTTCATTTATTTTTTCCATTTTGTACTTATTTTGTATGTGTACATGCGTTGTGACTGTGTCTGTGTTTGTGTCTGTGTCTGTGTCTCTGTCTCTCTGTCTCCTTCTTTCTCTCACTTTCTGTGCTTGTGTGCCAATTAGATGATGTGCATGTTGTGGGCAAAGTATAAATTAGGGTTTCAGTTCTATTGTTCCACTGTGTGGTCTTCTAGGACAAAACTCAGGCCATGACAGCAATGTCCTTTATCTGGCAAATCCAAGCCCTTTAATTTAATGTATAGATATTACTTTTCCATAAGGCAATATGGTTGACTCACTTTGTAGGAGTGTCATGATCAGAATTAAAACCAAGTTATATTAAAGCAGTAATTCCACCAGATATATCTTCTGATATTCATAATGTCCACACCATGTGGACACATATCATTACCTTTGTTTTGAGTAATTCTGCATGTATCTAAAGTGAATTATTAAATATCCTTAAGTAAATATCAAAGCTAAAATAACCCTGTAATTTGTCCTGCATTTACAATCTCATAGTTTTCAAATACTACATATTATATAATGAGCTGACAACTAAAGAATTTTCTTGCTTTTTGATTGTGAACCAGTTGTCCCTGATTTTTAGAAACTTTCTAAAACAGCATTTCACGTGTGCCATATGAGATGACTTAAAAGCAGTTTTCAGGAAGATCCAGGTCAGGTATACATTGAATGAAGGAGCCTTTTGAGAAGGCAAATAAACTATCAGATAATAAGTACATACTATGAAGCCAAGGTTGTGCGTAGACTTCTAGTCATATTATCTTATTTAGTTAGCATGATAATCTTCTGATTAGATTTTGTCTTGCTTGACAAATGAAATAATCAAAAGTCAGAGAGATGTTATAATCAGCCTACGTTCACTTAGTTGTTAAGTATACATTGAACTCAAAATAGGATGCTAACTCTGCCCTCTGCTTTTCCCTTCCTTGGGTTGTATCTCTCAGAGTTGCAGAAAAGGTAAAAGATAACTGACATATTTAGCTACCAAAATGAAGATAAAATTCTACTGTGCCCCATCCACAGGATGATTTCTTGCGTGCTTTTAGCCTTAGCTTCTTCAACATTCCAAGCAAAGCTAAAATAAAGCTGCAGTCACCTCCTGGCATTCTTGGGCTTGTTCTCTGGACTTAAAGTGTGCTTTTATGAAATGGACATAGGTCTTCATTTGTAACTCATACCCAGGTATTAGGGACTTGCTTCTTTTGTGTCCCAGAAAGATAAGTTGTTGAAAGGCTCCTAGACGTTTTATAAGGGTCTTAACGACATTATGGGAACCCTAAAATCTGAACATAAAGTGAGATTTTGTGGTAGAAAGCATTTCTAGTATCTTAGATTCAAACAGTCTAAGAATAAATAATATCCGTGTCCAAATATGACATCTCTTACTTAAGAGTTACAGAAATATAAGTGAAATCTTCTATTTTTCTGAGTGGTTTATCTACTGCCTCATGTGAAAAAAATGTAATTGTAACTGCTTCATTAGTGGATTGGTGTAGGAGTAGCTAAGGTGGGAGGAGTAAGGAGAGGAAGAGGAAGAGGAAGAAGAGGAAGAGGAAAAGGAAGAGGAGGAACTGGGAAGAGCAGAGATGTAGGTGCAATGGAGAGAGCCATGCAGGTATGGAGAGCAGTCACGGGTAACAACTTTTATTTAGGTTAGCTAATTGGGAAACAACTCTCTTTGTATGGGCATATTGTTATTGAGCATTACCAAATATATAAAGCCTTTGATTAATCTTTAAGCATTAGAGTCTCATTTTCTTACTGGGCCCACATGGATGGCAGAATGGACTGCGCAATACCCAGCCTTGCCGAGACAGTGTGAAAGATTGGCAGATTCATCTCCCATACTGGCATCTTGTGGGTGGCAGGTCTGGTGGGTTTTTTTTTTTTTTGTTTTGTTTTTCAAGACAGGGTTTCTCTGTGTAGCCTTGGCTGTACTGGAACTCACTCTGTAGACCAGGGTGGCCTCAGAAATCCGCCTGCCTCTGCCTCCCAAAGGGCTGGTGTTTCTAAATGGCTGTTTCTAGCTGTGGTGCGCACATGGCCTCTGGCCACAAAACATGGCTGCTGAGCTAGGCAGAGCCACTGCAGCTTAGATGGTCAGCGTGACCAGTGACCGATTTAAATATTTAATACAACAGATTGGCCATAAAATGCACACCTAATGACATAGCTGTCCTAAAGATTAATTGATAAAAAACAGTCATGTAAGTCATGTATTTAATAATGATCCATAATATGCATTCAGTTTCTGTATCAGTGAATGACACTAAACTAACTAAAGAAGTTTACCTTTATTCTATTCTATTTTATCTATTAGTAAAATAAAGATAATATTCCTTTTTGGAGTTGCAGTTGATTAGCTGACATGTGTAGAAAAACACCTAACATAGTGGCATTTAAAGCATCTAAATTGGTAAATGTTAGAAAAAAAAAAGTCAAAATAGTTACATTTGTATATCTGTGCTTTATGTATCTTTCCAGAGTTTACAGCTGTGCTCACTCCCTGAGTAGCCACATTTTCAGAATTATTTGCAGAAGAAAAGCAGAGATGCTAGGTTCCATGACCAAGAAACTCAATCATGGAGCTGGAGAGATGAGTTTAAATGCCACAGTTCTCCAAGGAAATAATCAGAGATGTGGACTTGTCTGATCAGCACAGTGTTATTTCACTATTAAAATGTCATTAAACCCTACAATCTACCAGCAGAGAACTGCAAATTAAATTATGGAATATCTACATAATTAAATCTCACATACCAATAAAAGGCATCTTATAGAGAATGTTTGACAAACTTATCTAATCATAGGGGCTGCCTGGTGTGATTTATAAAAGTATAGGCTCCATTGATGACTTTCTGAAAAAATCTGCATAAAGAAAATCTGAAAATATGTATTTTTATTAAGTGCCCCAAGTGACATTTCTGAAAAGTCAGATTTGTGAGGTTGTCTTTTAGGAAATATATTTTTAATGCTGTGAGAAACTATACTATTAAATAATAAATGTCACAAGTTTAAGGCTTATTTTTTTCTTTAAAAAAAGAAATTAAAAAAAAAAACCAGTGTATCTGTGTGGTGGAAAAGTTCCTGTCTAAGGCACTGTGATAATGGCTTTCAGTATCAGGAGACCTGGTTTAACTATTGTAACTGAATTTTCATAACTGTGTAATTCAAATACTGCACACCTCTGTGCTTGGATATCCTTATTTTGTTCTTGCTATAATTGTAGTAGTTGTAGATGTTGGTGGTGGTGGTTAAGGGGGATGGAAAGATGTACTTTATACACCATTGCAAGGATAATATAAATGATGCTATCTTTAGTAAAGTTAGGGGTATTTTGATTTCTTGCCATGAAGATAAAATGTTGGTAGCATGAAGGTAATGTTGTCTAATAACCCTATCATCATTACCAAGAGGAAACACAGAAACCATGGGAAACAATTAATTGCAGAGATTGGGTAATAAACAGCTGAGGCTTGTGAGCTTCAAAGAAAGGGGCATAATGGAGGCAGTTTCTTCTAAAAATAAATTTTAGGATGTGAAAAATCTTGTGGTGGTTTGAATAAAACTGACCCCCATATGTTTGTGCCCATAAGCAGTGACACTATTAAAAGATGTGACCTTGTTGGAGTAGGTATAGTCTTCTTGGGGGAAGTATATCAGTGGGAAAGGCTTTGAGGTTTCAGAAGCTCGATTAAAGCCTAGTGCCTCAGTCTTTGCCTGTGGATCAAAATGTAGAACTTTAAGCTCCCTCTCCAGCACTATGTCTGCTTGCATGCTACCACAAAACTGTAAGTCAGCTTCAATTAAATGATTTCCTCTGTAAGAGTTGTAATGCCAATGACATCTCTTAACAGCAATAGAAACCCAAACTAAGGCAGATGTGATAAACACACAAAGCCCAATATTCTTGGATAAATTTGAGACAAAATGAAACTGGGAGAAGAAAACTGGAGAATATTTGTAAGGCATAAGACTTTGAAGGATGAAAAGGGACCAGAATAATGTGCAAGAGTCCATGTGCACGTTAAGATGCATATCACTATGTATAAAGTAAAATGTGAAACTCCAAGAGGACAGAAAACAATGACCGTCAACTGGAAAATAGTCATGTTTACAGAGGACTGGTGATTGCCCATGTTCCCTTTAGCCAAAGTAAAGAAAAGAAGATGCTTAGCCTTACACAGACAATAACCCTCAGGAGACCTATGTTTTAGTATTTGGTCGGGGTTAAACACAGCATCATTTCTCTTGTAATCTATAAAGACTTTAAGGCAGGACTGTAAATCTATGATGCACTAATTGTATTCCACAGTGTTAATCCTTTCTTTCTGAAACTGACAGTTTGTAAACTCATTTCATTGTTCACAAAGTGCCTGTAGTTCTGTTTGCTACATGATCAGATTCGAGAGTTTCAGCTGGAACTGAACATTTTATACACCCTAAAATATTTACTGCTTAATGCTAAAAATTACAAAAAATTGCTAACCATTTCTACAAATAATTAATCAATTACAAAGTAACTTAAACTGTGAAAAGTTAAAAAAATGGCTCCTTCTAGAGCCACCCAGCAACTTAGCATACAGTAATAAAACTGATAATTTCATTTAATTAATAGAAATCTATGCAGGTGCTCTGAGACCTTGGAGGTATCTAGACTGAGGAGATCATGGGAAGGTAGAGTTGCCCTATAGAGAGCCCAGAAGACACAGAATGTCTGATTCAATTGAGTGTATTTTGATAAAAAATGTTGATGAAAACAATTATGAAATCTCTAGAGATACAGAATCAAACTTTTATAGTTTAGAAGTGTATTTATACAGAAGTTGAAAATTAATAATCTGACTAAGTCTTCAGCATGAGAAACTTGTATTCATTTCTGAATATTTATCCATATGACTTAAGACTTGATAAGTAACTCAAAGACCTTAAATGGTATCACATCATGACAAAAATCCAGGGCCCAATGAGAAATTCCTAAGGTTAATGGGTTTTATGAACAATGTCCTTTCATGCAATGACAATTCAATATCAACCCAAGTGTGTCTGTACTGGGAAAATTAGCCATTAACAATTTTTGCCAAGGGGCACATCTAAAGTACTAGTATGCTGCCCTAGCCCTCATGCACCCCCATCCCAGATGATCCTTAGGGGTTTGGGGGTAAGAACTTGGGGATCCACAACACAGATTCTGGGATCCAGATAAAACGTGAGGGGTGCCTATATACTGTCTGCTCATGTCCCCTGGTTGATAACTGTTTGTTCAGAGCAACTGGCACCAGCTGATTGGCTGTCCTTTCTCATGCTCTATCTTTGTTTGTCTCCTGGTGTTAGTCAGGATCCAGGGGTTAGTGAATGTGTGCAGGTGTGGGTCATTTGCAGGCTGCTCGTCAGAACATGCTGACTCACTCCTTCTACACTAGTTCTAGAAAGCGAGGAACATATAGCAACTTCTCAAATGCATGAAACATTTGGATTTCTCAAAGAAGTCCTTGACCACTGACTTCCCAGGATTCCCAAATTTACTCAATGAGAAACTGAGAGTTGACCAGCACAAAGCAAACGAAATGTAATCAATATTTCAAAAGGAACAGGAATCCCAGGGAAAATGATTAACCAATGAATCTGGATAGAATGCCAAGGAATCTATTGTCCTTAAGAGATACTGAATGGAAACCCCAAAGAAAACTGAGTAAATATTGAAGTTGGTTGGAAAAACAAAACAAACCCAACCAATCAATCAATCGATCGATCAATCAATCAAACAAACAAACAGACAAATGAAAATCCAAAACTATGACTTTTCTAAGGAGAGTAATTCCATAGTGAGAATGAACAAGGAACTATACTCAATAGCATGCAACAGACTCGACCTGGGTTCCTATTGTAATTAAGAGACAGAATGTGCTCTTTCAGGAAGGTATCTGTACCCTTGCAATTTCAAATATTACATGCCATGCATTAGGGAAGGACAGAAAGGTGGCTCTAGAATTTGATCTACCTTCAGGATCACAGCCATCTACTTCCAAGGCAATTTTCAGTATATGAGATTTGTTCATAATTACTAAGGACGGGGCTAATTTTCCTTGTGAACTCTCGTGTAAGAGTCCATATTCACTGAAGAATTTTACCCTGGACTCAAGTACTGTGCAAAAGCAAAGAGCATTTTATTCTACAGAAGTCCAGCATGCTGAAGTCTACCATATACCAAGATGTAGGTACACCAGTGAACTCAAAGGCCCAATTCAAAACACATTAAGGGAATTCCATGGGAGGGGTAGTCTGTTGTATCTATCTTAGTCTGTTGGCTCTATCTCTAAGGGACATTTCAGAACCACTGTTGAGGCTTAGGGGGATGGAAACCATTGCTGGGGAAGTCTGGAAACTGTTGCTGACCCATAGACCTTGCCTCAGGCCAGGTATCAGGGCAGTTTTTGATGGTAGGGCAGTTTCTGACTGACTGCCTGAGGAGTGGGGTTTTTTTTTTTCAGTAACTGACATGGCTGGACATGCCCAGTTCTTGGAAACAGAGATTTAGGCCTAGTCTCCTGAGCTACTAATTTGAAACCTGTCATGGAGTCAGCTTAGCCTGTTTTACTAGATCTGAAACAAGGGACTTGTCACTGGAACCATCTAACCTATCAATGTCAGGCCTGCCTGGTTTCTATAACTGTCCCTCTAAACCTTTCTTTACTCAAAGTTTATTGAAGGCTGAATTGGGATTCTGTGACCTGTGAAGATTCCCTGAGGGCCCTAGGGCAGTTCACTAAAGAAGAAATAATTTAGGCAACTTGGCTTAGGAGACAATGTTCAATGTCATTAGATCTAGAGAAACTTTCAATGTTGAGCCACCATCACATCAAATTTGAATGACTAAAAAATTTAAAGCTGACAATTCCAAGGGATGAAAAGGCCCTGGAGCAAAGAGAAATCTCTGAAGTTGTGGATAAATGCCAAATGGAGCTACTTTAGTGTAGCTTGTTACAATGGTAACCAAACTCTTAATATGTATTTCAATTTTTATTTAGTAAAGAAATAAAGGCCTGTGTCTATAGGCAGGCTTAAACTCAAATATGTGTAACAGCTAATTACTAAACTCAAAAAACAGAAAGGAGCCAAATGTCCATCAAAGAATGAGTTTATAAAGAGTGATTTCTATCTCCAAGTGCCATGCTTCTCAGCAAAAATAAACAATGGACTGGGGAATGTGCACTTCATCCCAGACGAAACCCAAGGACATTTTACTCATTGAAAATATAACAGGCAAAAATAATTATCTACTGCCATTTTTGAGGCATACTGTTTAATAATTGCAGATATTGTGGGAAAGAAAAGTCAGTGAAGTATATTTAGGTATTTAGGTGTTTTGGCTATGTTTTTCTTGCTGTGACAAAATGCTGTGACACAACGAAGTTAAGGAAGGGAAGATTTATTTTGATTTGGTTGGAGATACAGTACACCTGGGCAAGGAAATTCAGGCAGCTGATGTTTAAAGCAGTTTGTTGGGTAATGAATGCTTGTCCTCAACTTGCTTTTCCTCTCTCTCTCTCTCTCTCTCTCTCTCTCTCTCTCTCTCTCTCTTTCTCTCTCTCTCTCTGTGTGTTTGTGTGTTTGATTGTTTTCTTTGCAACAGGATCTTGTTCCAGGGTGTGTTTTGTATGTCATAGTTTGCAGGTCTTTTTACACAAATCAACCCAATCTAAGTAATTCTCCACAGAAAATATACAGGCTATTATAGGTTAGATAGCCCCTTACAAGTGTTTCTCAATATCAAATTGACAATGAAGGTTAACCACCATGCTTTGCATGACAGATGGTTTTAGATAATGGAGATACCCTCTACTTGATTTATGGAGTTATACAAGTGACTACTCAACTCTGCTTAATCAAATACTTTAAATTGCACACTCAAAATGGGTACATAAACTTCTACATAAAACTCATGTGATTTAAAACAAAAAAAACCATAACAATATGGAAATGTAATCAAAGAATTTAAGATGATTTTATTATTGGTCAGACAATGGTTCCAGGCTTGCAGCTAGACTTAGTTTCCCATTCCTCTTAATCCTACTTAATAGACTCATTTGACTCTGTGAACTAATCCCTGTTTTTCTGTTCCTGTTGTTGTTGGGCTTTGTTTATATTATTTTTGGTTCTTATTTTTCTTATCTACACAAAACTTTTCCAACTTCTTACAATATTTGGGTTTTTTTGTGTTGTGTTATCAGTATACTCCAGGTGTTCACAGATGCTACACTGCGATGTAGAGATGATAGATGATAGGATCATAGAGATGACCCTCCTATTGTATACCATTTTGTAATCTCAGATAATTTTTTTACTTATCCCAGTAGCTTCTACTATTAAATAAGAAACCTCAGTTTACAGTTCTAGTTTGATAATTCTAAATATCTACTATATGCTGTTTCAGAAACAGCCTCTGCATACTTCCAGATCAATACATTTAACACGGAGGTGGTTATCTTTCTGAATGATAAATTGTATTACCATCCAACCTACTATCAAAATCAGAGACAGGGGAGATATTCTTGACTCAAACTTTACTCTGTTTTGGCATTTAGTTCTCCTTGACACTTCATGCCTCTGTTCCTTCCTCCTTTCTTTTTCTTCACTAGAACAGTGGAATTCTTCATCTCTCACATGATGATTACAACCCTCTAAATGTTGACATCCATCTACCTATTGCCCTTCATACTCTAAAAAACAGTTAGAATGATTTGTGGTAAGGATAGAACTGAGTACACAACCTTTTCTTCTACATTCTCCCAATATTGTCTATACAGTAAAGTTCAAATCCATGTCAGTTCACAATGTCTTCTCGTGTGATATATCTTCATGTCCTTCCATAAACCCTACTCTCCACATATACTCTTTCCAAGCTTCTCAGTATGTTCTTACTGTCTGAATTCCCTTTGAATATCCAAGCTACACATCCCAGAGAACATGGTTTTGAACAGTGGAAGAAATTCTTGGGCCAGTTACTCCAGCCATAACAGACTGACTGGAATATGGTTCAGTCATGTACTGTGCTTATTGTATTATATTGCAATCTGCTGAGCTCTTTCTTCTTTGAAACAAAACTCCATGCCTTATTCAAATTTTGAATATTCTACCTACTTTTCTCTCATAGCCACCTGATATAAGACACATATACTACAGTTAACCACATTCAACTTACTTCCAGTTATCACCTACAGACGTACAACCTCCATATGAGCTACAGCTTTCTCTATTGTCTCCCTGTCTCCACCATGATCTCTGTTGCCTATTGTCTGCATCAGACCCAGCACCACTTTCCAGTACCACATCATTTGCTTTCTTACCAAGGTTGTCAATGAATCTTTACAATGGTAGGTAGATCCACTTTTCACTAGAGTATTTTTGTTTGTTTGTTCGTTCATTTGTTTGTTATTTATTTACTCAGAGCATTGTGGAACTGTGTTCACCAAAAAGATACAGACGTTGTCTTTGTTTCTCTGTATTTTCCGACCATAATCTTTAAACAGTGACTGACTGATGGAATGGATGCTTGAGTGACATCTTTGCCTTTCTCTGTATAACTTCTACTTCCCACCATAATCCTAGAGTGGGACTTGATCCTTTATTCTGTGTTACTAATCCCATTGCTGAATTTGTCTAAGGTGCTGCTTCACTAAGTTTTCTGTCTTGTTTCCTCTATGTGAAGTATGTCTTCTTGACACATGCCAAGGTAATTGTCTAATATCCTCTCTTGCCAAGGTCATGGGAAAAATGCATACTCTTTCTAACATTATCCTGCTCAGTGAGCTTTAAAGTTCTGCCCTATGAGTTCAGCCACCACGTCTGTTTTTAGTTCATTGACCAATCTGTTATGATTGATAGGCACTTACTCCAATTGGTTAGACTATCTGCTTAATAACAGGTTCCAAAGACCACTAACTTCAGAAATGTATAAACTACTGCAATTCCTAGATGTTAGGCTTTAGTGGAAAGAAATTGGTTCTTTCTAAATTGTCAAGTCAGACACTTAGAGAAGGAACAGTGACACCGGAAGAAAGCATCCCAGGTGGACCTGCAGAAACAGTCATAAACTACAGTAGAGGTGGGTGACACTTCCGAGGTAAATGCAGCTAATGAAGGACACCTAGAATTTTGACAGAGCCATGTTTCCAAGAGACACTAATAAGTTTTGCTGCTGTGCCAATGGCTTGCAAGCCCTTTAACAAATGTCACTCTCCAAATATTCTGAAAGGTGGTGACTGATCAACAGTCAAGGACAGAATTCATAAAAAAAGAGAGTCACCAAACTCACTTGATATAACTCTAGAGTGACATCTGCAAGTGACAGTGAAAAGACCCAATGTGAACTGCCAGGAAGGTGACTGAGAGGAGAATGAAAACAGCCCATAGATGAAGGCCTTGTTTAAAACTGCTTCCATATCTCTAGTTTTTTCTTAATAAAGTCCAACCACTTTACTTTGACTTGCCACGTCTCACTTTATTGATAACTATAGCTTACTGTGTTCTACCAAACTGTAGAGTGACCACAGCACTACTGTTCAAGTACAAGAAGTGAGAACATTATGTCTACCTCACTGGGACTTAACACAATGCCTCTTTGTCTTTCGGCCCACTAATTCTTCCTGATCTGTCAGGGATCTCTATAAATAATTTTCTTCCAGATCTTTCTCCATTTTCATGCTCTGTCTTCATGGTGCTGGGATAGGAGATGATGAAAAGATTTAAGAAATGTTGCCAGTTCCCAAGTTGAACAGAAATAGTGATTCCCCATGTGGAAGCAATATACTGAAATAAGGGGCTCAAAGTCAGTGCCAAGGGTATGTGGAATGAGTCCAACTGGGATGGTGTTAAAATAGCAAAAAGTAAATAAAATAATCAATGTTGAGAGGAGTCAGAAGCAACATGAGGGAATCAGAGAAGAGTAGATAATGGCATGGATAGGCTTTAACAAAAATATACTCTAGGACGAGTGCACATCTGCCACTAAGAAGGAAGGAGGGACCCTCTGAGTGTACCGGTGTAATGTACCCCTGGGATGCTTAAAGACATTCCAGCTGCAGACGAAATATTCATACTGTTTAAATCCCCATCAAAAGTCCAATTCCCATATCTTTTCCCTTCACTTGACTAAGCCTCACGCGTACATTTGGCAGTGAGTTCCTGGGGGTCTTTGGGACAAAAAAGATAAATCTTCATGCCTCCATATATTTTACATCTTGAAATTCCAAAGAACATACATAGCCACAGCTCATTCTGAAGAGGTCCAGTGATTTCTTTTTTGTTCAATTTGGGATGTGTGTTTATTCTTAAACCAATCAGAGTGACCAGAATGACAGTGAGTCTATCTTTAACTTGTAGAATCTAAACTGTGCTAACTCCCTTCAGGCTTTGATGAGGGATTCATCCTCAAATCTAAGTAGCTTGTTTAACAGTATATAAATGGTTCTTGTACATAATCTTTGCACCACCATTTTGTTGTGCCTTTTGGATATGTCAAGGCTCAAGAAGGTCCAAGAGAAAATGTAGAACTTTAAAATTAAGTTAGAAAGAGCCTTGGACAGCTCTGAGAAAGAGCTACATAGGTATAAACCAACAATAAATAAGTGTTCTTATTTTCTGAACCATCTCACCCTCTAATAAGCAGTCTGGTCTGATTAATCCACCCCTGCAAGGCCTGGGTAGGTGAGTTTGATTTTTATTAAGTTTGCTTCTCTTCCATAATTCTCTTTACATTCAGGGCCAAGAGAGTTACAGGCACATAGCCAAGTACCAGAGCAGTGTTAGGGAAATCTGCTGATTGACAGGATATATTTCAGTTCTCACAGCTGAACTTGGCCACCTGGAGGGTTGGATGACCTTGGGGCAGTCACTTAACCTCTCTGAGTTTCCCACTTTCTGTTTTGATGGAGAACTAATTTATTATTTTTGCTTTCCATGCATGGAGACTTGTAGTTTCATAGATGGAGAGAAGTCTGGTTGCATGCCAGATGGATGATTTATGTACTCTTAAATTACTGTTTTTGTCCAACTATATTCACCTACTGCCCTGATTCTTCCCTCCTCCTGCTGCCCTGAGGAAATGATCTGCCATTTATTGCTCATGAGAAATTCAGCAAAATTAGTTCTTTCTGAGCTTATGTATAGGGTGGGGGTAAGAAGAAAAGGGAACATAGATGAAAACAAAATAAAAAAACACTGAAATGAAGACCTTAGAAGATAAAAGAGTTTCATTTCAAGCTGTAGGTTTAACCCAGACACTGACAAGAGAGGCTGTTTATTTATTTATTGTGCAGAAGTGCTAAGGAGATGCTCCTGTGACTGGATTCAGTTCCCTGCCCTGCGTGTCCTCTGCTTAGAGAGCTGAATTTGCAGATAAGGCTGACATGAAGAAGCCTCAGGAACTTTTCTGGATAGTCTACAATGTGAATAATTCATCCTTAGATAACAAAAACAATTTAACTTTAAAAGGAAAAGAATTATCACTTGCTACCAACAAAATGTAATTATTAATTAATGCATTCAACAGACAGCCTTAGCAACCAGATGAAGTGACATACTCATTTAACAAATACATGTGTCCAGACTTCCTTCTATAATCACTCTCTCAGTCATGGGGAAACAGCAATCAACTAAACAAATATAATGTCTTTTTTCATAGTACTTGAATTCTAGGAATAGGAAGTAAATGACAAAGACTTACCGGATGCACAGAATAATTTTATATAATAGGAACAACTATGAAGAGAACAAAACAGGTAGAGAATGAGTGTATTTTGAAACTATTTACACAAGAGGGCCAAGTTCACCTAATGTGGTTGGCTTTCTGGAAATGATAATGAAAAGACTAGCAATTTTGTTCAGCTAAAAGATCTGTGTTGGGGGATGGTGTTGTGCATTGTGGATTCAGATTCTAGTTACAGAGCCCAGAGATATGGTTACAGTCCCAATCTTGACATTTTCATCATCCTTGGAACATCTTTTGTCACAATGTTGTATAAAAAATTTGTTTTCTACCACCTTGGATAGGTTAATAAACAGCTGATTGAGTCAACTGATTGAGCTGATGGTCAGGAAAAAGAAGGCAGGACTTCCAGTCCCAGTGAGCGTGGTCTCTTGTGGGAAACAGAACAGAGAGAGGAATTCACCATGAAAGATTCACCTAGAGAAGGTGGTCATGAGAATCTGGACAGGGGAGTCACCATAAGGAGATTGACAGACCAGGAACAGCCAGGCCAAGACTGACATGGTAAGTAATGGGGCACATGGTCGATAAGTAGACTGCTAAAAAAGGTTAGAATAGATACATGTCTGCCCAACAGTAATGCTTAAAGCTTGTTAATTAAAACAAGGTTTCCATGTCATTTTTTTTGAGAGATAAAAGGGGTAATAGAAAAGCCACCAAAATTACTCATACAGATCTGAATATATAGGGGCAAAGTTAGAAAAAAAACTCTTTTCCCTATTTCTATTCATCTCTTCTAGTCTGACTGTCCTCACAGAGCCTCCATGAGTTCTATTTTTGTTGGAACCTTCTCCTTTCCCATCCAGACTCTCATTCAGAGTAATAACAGCAGTGGCACAATTTTGGGAAGGTTTGGAATATAGCCTTAAAAGCTGGTGGAGCATCTGACCCCCAAATACAAAGGGCACAGGATAGGAAGACATTAATATGGGGGCGTGTAAAAACAACTTAGTGCCTGAGACAAGCTGAGACTAGATGACCCTTGAGGCCAACACTGAGACACTTTCTAAATAGAAAAATATTTACTGTTGGATTCTCAAATTTCGAGTATTTTGGGGTTTCCCAGGCCAGTGTCACATGGGACTGGGTCTCTATATATCTCTACCCTTTGTTGTTTCCAAATATCCTTCCATGACACTTGGGATCTGGTGAAGAAAGCAGAAATACCATCAGCAGACTCAACTCCCAATAAAACTCGAGTTCCAAAGGATCAGAGGTTGGGAAGAATACTCTAATTTAGAGTTTTAGTGCAGTGTTCAAGTCATCTAGTGTATTGTGGAGGCTTTAAAATTTATCAAAGGCAGAATATGGGACCTTTGGTGGCAGAAGAGGCATAAACTGTCTACTTCCTCTTAAGCCAAACAACACAATTGATCTGTAGAGTTTTTTATGAGCAAACGAGGACCTTGCCTCATTCCTAAAGTTGCTATTTAATTCAGCCTCTACCAACAAAAGAATTCATAAATTTCATCCTCAATCTTGGACCACATGATGTTAGATTATTTGACTTTTTATTCCCAATAATGATCCTATGTAATCCAACTAAAAGTTTTCAGTAGCTGATGACATTCTAAATATCATAGATTCACTAATCAGTGTATAAAATATATATACAGGAATCTTATTACTAGAGGCTTGGTACAGTTGATAGGTAGGTATGCAAGTAACAGAATAGAATCTGAGTTTCAATGCATAACAAAATCTACTAGAAGAAAAGACAGAATGCAATGTTTATCAGGGATGAGGGGCCTTGCATAAAACAAAGCTGGAATCTTGATAAACAACATGTGTTTTGAGTAGAATTTCACATAGATGAAATAAAATAAGTGTATTCAGTGTTGAAAATCGTGAGGAAGATATGTCCAGGCTCAGAGACAAGTGAATGCATCACAGAATTAACTCTTAAAGGCAGAGTGTAGATTTTACTTTGGATGCTCAAGTAAATGGACATGGTTTGAATGAGGAGACTCATTAATAATAATTATGAGCATAATTAAATACCAAGAAGAGTAAAGAAATCATGCTTCTCATTATGAAGTCTGTGTCTGAATGGAGGATGGAGGGAGATTTGGGGAAGAGAAAATCTGAGCTCTGCTTTTCATTCACCTGTTTCCTTATATCTAAAGTGCTAATCTTGATAAATCTGGAGGAGTGAGTGGAACATATACCTCAGTACACAAATTACTAGATGAACTAGCAAGGTCTGCTAGAAAAGAAACAATGAACATTTCACAACCATTTCCCTGTTTCCTACCCCTGGAAACACCTTTGCCATGGTTCCTGAACTCCATGTTCTATAATTTCTAGGATAGCTTCTGGCTCACAACAGCCCCAAAAGACATCTGGAGGAAGAAATGAAACAATCATTCCATGTCAACAGGAAAACACATTCACAATATTGGCAACAAAAAAAAGAAAATTCCTGGCTACGATCTGGTATTTTGAGATACATTCTGAAAATTCTTGGTTCCAGCAACATTCTTTCTTGGCCATCAGCCATGGTAAAAATCAGTCCCTTCTAGTCCATTACAAATTAAATAATCATAACTCTTTTGATCAGGAATGTATACACAGACTGGATGCATAAGCCAGCAATTAGTATGATGACTCCAGCCTTATACTGACTAACTCCAAAGGCTTTGTGGTGACTGTTTCACTTGAGACTCTGAGCACCACTGTGGCAGGTAAGCCCTTCCAGCTTTCACTTGACTTTACACTTCCAATGTAATAATAATTCAAATGGCTCCATTTGTAGTACACACATCCTAGCATATTCTCAAACATCTGAAGCTAATAAGGGAATAAGAGAATACCAGTAGTCAGTGTAATACATGACTTATTGCACACATACAGCATGTTTCAGTCACTATTGTACTTAGAAAGTGGCCTTTCAGAACAAGGACATTTTCATTGTGTGTGTCTGTGAAAATATGGGGTCAAATTAGTCTCTGTTGGAATAAACTAAGTAATAGGAAGTGACCAAGCACAGAGGATTCTGCTTAGGTTTCCACATCTTGCCAGTGGCAAGATGATTTTTCAGATGTTGAGATTATAGTTTGTGAGAGAATTCTGAAGCCAGACTGGGGTCTATTGCTGGCATTCCATTATGTTTTGCTTACTGTTCATGTCTGCTTTCAAATGTTCCCACTATGTTTTCCTTTGTCCCTTCTAAAAGTTACCATTTTGTTTATTTAAATTTGTATTCTCTTGGCTGATAATGTAGCATCCTCCATGGGAAATTTTGTCTTAAAAGGCAACCCTCAGCTCAGATAATGTCACCAGTTCCTGATAAACATGTTTAAACAAATTATAGCATGCTTGCCTGATAGCAACAAAAATGTGATTCATGATTTGACTCCTGGGTATTTTCAGTGCTCACATATTCTCTGACCACACTACTTTCTTAATAAAACATGCTTTGTTTATACTTTGTATCATGATGGACTTGCTTATTTACTGAGTGCATATTTATGTTAAGTCCATCTTAGCATAAATAGGAAGGATTGTATTGCTGGTCCGTCTTATTACTCGGGACCTCCAGAGTCACTAGCTAAGTCATAGTAATATTAGCTAGAATTGTCTGGGGGAATGGAACTGATGAAATGAGTGTATATTACAGAAATGATTTGTTTTGAGTAGCTTACACAGTTCAGGCTGTATTGTCTTAAAATGGCTGTTTGTATGTCAGAGTGGCTGAGAACTCAGTAGCTACTCAGTCTGTAAGCAGAGTGAATCTGGTGATGTAGGCTTGGAGGATTCTTGGAGTCATGCTGGTTTTCAGCCCATGTTGGGGGCTAATGGGGTCTTAGATGCAATACAATATTCTCCTTATTCAATTAGGAAAACCCCAAAAGTGACTGTGTCTTACTCCAGGGCACAAAGTTCAGACAGGTAAAGCTATGGTTCTGATTTTTAGATATGAACCTTGGAAGACCCCAGAAGGGTTTAATCAGGCAGGAAAATCGAGCTTGTTAAGGAATTAGTGAATAATAATTTGTGCTTTTGCTTTCTTCAAAATATATTTTAAAAACTCACTACTACTTAAAAGTACCATATATCAGGCCAGGAATATTTATTTTTCTGTATAATTTATAATTTCAGTAGGTGTTACAAACCCAATAAATAAAATGAAAGAGATTTGGAAGTCAGAAAGGTTAACTGCGTCTGAGTAAAGGGCAAGCTTATTCATCAGTATCTTTCTTAAAATTGAAGTTCAAAAGATGTTCTACAAAAGGGTACTATAAGGTTTAAATATGTGATAACAGCCCCTAAATATATTTGTCGTCCATGCCATCTCTAGGAACAGGGAAGATGCCATCCCTGATCTGTCAAGTCCTCTTCTTCTTTGTCAGGTTAAGCTTTCGTTTTCCTGAACACTTAAGTGGGGTGCAGTGCCAGTTCTTCCCACATGATGGAGATGCAGGGCCACAAAAAGGGTTGAGAAGAATGTGTATTTATGAAGCATGCTTTAGAGAAACCAGAAAGTAAGGATTCTCCAGACCACAGGCCATAGTTACTTGAGGGGCCACAAGCAGATAACCTGAGATCAAACACAGGTGCTGTCATTCTGTATCTCTGCTTGACTCAGAATTGTTCTCAAGGTGAAGCTGACAAAGCAATGAGCCCTTCTAAATGATATTCACTTCAAACAAATGTAGGAGGATGTTTAAATTCCTGTCCTTCAGCTTCCCTGTTTTCTTTCTGTCTGGGTTATGTCTATGCTTAAGGAACAGTTGCTTGGAGCTTGTTATCCATTATGTTAATGGGAGGAATAAGTGTTGGGTGCTGTTGGCTGCATCTGTAAGAAAAGATATGGAATGGGAAAGGACACCAGTCCAATGCCCATTGATTGGTACTTGCCACCTCCTGCACATCTGTTAAATCTGTGAGAAGCCTTTGTGCCTGGGCAAGTGAGAGACTGTGTATATTTGCATTACATATGTAGTTATGCTAATGTGTTATTTTATGTACAGTAATGTGTGCATGAGTATGTGCATGTGAGACTGTGTGTGCATAGATATATGTTGCCCATGCTCATATGTCATTAAGTGGACATGGATGTGTGTATAATGACTAAGCACATATATAATTACTGTGTGCATGTGTGTTTGGGTTATGCTTATGCATGTTTCTGGTTCATTCTTATGTATGTTCTGTATATAAGAAGAGAAAGAAAGAGTGCAAGAGAATCCTTGCTTTGCGTGTGTCTGTGATATGTGCATGTGGTGTTAGGGATGCTATGGGAAGTGGGCCTAAAGGACAGCAATGCTGATTAGATAGCCATAATACATCAGGAACTTTCTAGGCAAGTATCTTTGTCACACATCTGGAGAGGAAAATATAAGGACACTGACCAGAAGATGAAAACTGGTGGTGCTGAAAAGATGGTCTGTGTGTGTGTGTGTGTGTGTGTGTGTGTGTGTGTCCCCGCACGCATACACACAAGCATAAATTGTGCATCTTTTCCATTTTATTTTACGAAGACAGAACTCAAATTTTAAGTCACAATTGATTTCCAGAAATCGTTATTTCTAAACATCCTCAGTCAAATTCCCCATTCTTTTACATCTTTAGAATTTGAATCAAATTGCTTTGTGTTTTTAATCTTACATGATGATAGAAAGGACTGTTCAAATGTCTCACTGGCTTAGACATTCCAGGCACGGGTTTTCTCTTTCTACCCTGTCCTCTTTGCGACCTGTGTCCTTAGGCCCTTATTCATGCCATACATGGCCCCCCAGTATATAGAGCAAGCTAATAATCTCTATTTGATTTTTCTCTTTCTTACTTATGATGCAACTAAGAAACATTTTCCCACACACTGATATTTGTAAAGACAATTTTCAAAGACAGGCAAGTTGGAGAGGCTGTGTGGGTGGGATTTGAGAAAGAATGTGTTATGATTTTTTTGTTACCATTATTATTTACTAACCTTTTATTCAAGGACTGCGATGGAAGATCGACAAAATAACTCCCATACTATAATCAATTATTGCTGGAAGACAATAAATATCTATTCAGTGTTTTCTTTGTGTTCTCAGAGAGAAGAATGCATTGATTGCCTTTAAAGTTGGGGCCTTTCCAAAAGCACCAGGTGGGCAGTCACAACTGGTTTTGCTAATCCAATAATCTTTGTGAGCCTAGTTTACACGAAGATAACAGCAATAAGAAGAAAAATAGTAATTTACTCTGGTACTAGCTGTTAAGGTTTATAAAACAATGACATATATCTGTATTAAAAAATTAAATTTTTGCAGCTCCCCTATAAGGTAGTTATAAATTTAATACATTTTATTGATGGAGAAACTAAAGCTGAGAATTCTCATTTGGACCTAATATTTGGCCTTTTGTTTTCTTTCAGATCAAAGGACAGTTAAACACATATTTCTTTAGATATAAATACTGAGTTTAAGTAAGACAGAATCAAGTCAATCAGGCATAAGGTAGACCTAGAGTTCAGAGTCCCTTTGAAAAGACATCTGCTAAAAGCTCCAACTTGACTCATTAAATAGAAATTCTTGGCCATGTAGGTGTCTCAAAACCTTAATTTGTCTATCCTGAATGTAGGGATAGTGGCATGTTGACCTTGAGAATATTAAAGGAGATAACTTATGTAAAATGTACAGTATGTGTTCAATATTTGCCCATTCTCAACATGCAAGGTAATGTGTATGAGAACCATAAATTCCTAGACCCCCTTTCAGCCATTAGCAGATACCAGAGGGAAAAAAAAACATGTTATTTATCCATTTCACCACACAAAATTACCATAAAATATAGCAACTTCTAACAATCAGAGAGGAGGTGTCAGCTAAGCCAAAAACTTTTGTAAAACATAAGCATAAAGACTTCAGTTGAATCCCAATAGAAATTGTGTAGTGGCATGTACTGGTGATCTTAGAGACAGGGAGACAGAGCCACATCACCAAGACTCCCTGGTCATCTAGCTTAGCCTACTTGAGAGGTTCCAGGTTAGTGAGAAACTGTGTTTCAAATCAAAGGTGGGCAGTGCCTGCTGAACTATGCTTGAGGCTATATTTTGTCCTCTGCATGTGAGGTTGTGTTCTGCCCTTCACACATGCAATGGGCACATGTACATACACACAGATATACCAGACAAATGCCTTCTCAGACAAATATATATACGTGCACTCCACATATAACCACACAATTGCAGTAATAAACATTTTCTTGTTACTCCTCCTGGATGTCAAAATTCATGACAAGACTTTAGTTGATTCTAGCTTAGAATCTTACAGCTCTTTGTATGTAGTATGTAGGCTTGGATTATGGTTCTCTGATGGATTTGATATAACTAGAGGATTTGCCTCTCTAGTATTCAATTGCAAGCTGATGGAGACTGCAACAGGGTGCTAATTTCCTAGTTACCTGGATTTTTTTTCCACAATGTTGCTCGAGTGTCGATACAATATGGAAGCTGATTTTGTCCGAAGAGAGTAATCCAAGGCTGCATGGTGGAAGTAGCAATGTCATTACAGTTGTCTTTGGAAGTCTGATCATATTTCCACTGTTTTGGTAAGGTTTTATGGATTATTTTGGTTAGCTATATTTGATCTGGAAAATGCCTATACAGGGAAGTTGAAACATAGAAACACTGAAAGCAGAAATTTTTATAGATTGGCACTGGGACTTTTGTATTAGAATTTTTTCAGAACTCAGGGCATCTTCTATAAAGCAATGCATGGAAATATCTGAAAACGTGTGCAATAATCATGTAATTCCTACAGAGTCTCAATAATCAACACATCTCCGAACTCATATCTCAGTCCTTTCTTCTCAGTTTGTTTCAGTGATGTGAACATTCTAGTTTTTGTGCTCCAGCCCAGTATGGAACAGAGATGCATCTGCCACTGTACATTCAATATAATACATTGTTTGCCTAGCTCAACTGAGTTCTAAGATACACCCAGGGCCATTCTTCACTATAAAAATTGCAGGGTGCATCGTGCAGATTTTAGTCTTGGGTTTGGCTGGGGACCTGTTTATATCCCAACCATCTCTGGAGATCCTTAATTTTAAACAAGTTCGGGAAACCTTCCAGTGATTTATACAAGAAGTTATCTAAGGAAAGGTGCACTTAGTGCCTCTCTAAGGACACATCCTGTATCAAGGCAGCCATGACAATGTCAGGTGCACGGCCACTGTTAACCCCTTCTACCACACTTGCCCTGCATGTATGGTTTATGTACATTCCAATACTGTCCCCTCTACTGCCCGCACTGAATTAACAGCCTGGGGAAACACACAGAGAATATTTGTGTGTTTTGTCTACTCAGACAGGCAGGAAGTATCCTGTGCATTTGGAGATAATTTCTTGGTTAAATTATATTTTTTTCTTTTCATGTTTGAAGTAACAAATTGGCTTCTTTGCAGTTTCTCCTCTCTCCTTCCTCATTTCCTGCTGTGGAGACGAATCTCCTACTTAAAAAACAAACCCTAACACACTCATAATCAGTCTGCTTATAAACCAACATTTTCAGCCAAAGTACTGCACAGAGAGCAAATAAGTAAGCAGAACCCTTTGCTTTGTGGCTGAATATTTCCTAGGATTCCATTGTTGCTGTGTGACCTCTTGGCTGTTAAATAGAGCTAAGTCGTTTCTGAAAAAAAAAATGTGAGGTTTGTTTCTGGGCATTACTATCCTGCTCATGTTCTTTGACTTCATATTTTGCATATGCATAATTTTTACTCAGGAAAATGAAATGGATGTAGAGTCAACTGTCATATCATCAAGTCTAATAAGAGAAAGGTATGGGAGACATAATTTAAATGCAAAAAAAAGTGCCTTAAGAGAACTGAGCATAAAAGAACTTAAGCAAATATAAGGGAAGTTCATAGAAGGGCATTACAATTCATTTGAAGTTTCAGACATAGAATGAAACATTGAAGATTGGTGCTGCAAACTCCAACCAGATAAGATCAGAAGACTTCAATTCCACTTCTACCAATATTAACTCTTTGACAATGGGGTTAAGTTGCTTCTGTGTGACTTTGGAACAGGAACAGGAATCATCAGTATGATGAGACTTCAGAGTTGGGTGAAATTTATAATTAGACTTTATTATGTATCTTCAGATTGCTTTGGAGCAAGGTTGTGTTTATTGTATGCATAGACAAAAATCACCATTGAGACCATTTTAACTTAGGAAACTGATAGAAAAAGGAAACTTAAAGTCACCAATGCTAGAACTATCTTGGTGAGGAGTGTATTGCGGTATTTTTCCATTATTTCAAATTCTTTTTCTGAAAGAATTAGAAGAATTAAGCTAAAATAACAGGGACACTGTTTCTTTCCTTCTGGTAAATGTTCATCTTCCCAATTATTTATGACAAAATGATCTTGAGAGTGACCATGAAAATAGTACAAAGCCTCAGGCAGTAATTGATGCTTCAACCCCCAGAGATATTTTTAAAACATATGTGTTGCATGTGTGTTTGTGCCTGTGTGTATATGTGTGTATGTGATATGTATGGAGTCCTGTGTGTCTGGGCAAAGGCTAGTGTTAGATGTCTTCCTTAGTCAATCTGTATTTTATTTACTGGGTTCCTTGCTTAACCTGGATCTCAAACATTTCATTAGTCTCACTAGCCAGCTTCCTCTAGGAATTTCCCATCTCTGCCTCCTGAGCACTAAGCTTAATGCAGGATATAACACTTTTCCAGGTCCTTGTTTGTGTGCTGGGGAGGTGAACTGCAGCCCTCTTACCTCCTGCCATGTGGTAAGGGCTTTATCTGCTGAACCGTATCTCCAGCCCTAGAGACAGCATTTGACAGGAGTGTAGAAGATTTACATTTGACATCACATTTGCCAAGCTTGAAGGTCACTGAATATGTTCTTCTCTTTATTTGCAAAGAAAAGATCCTTTCAAAAGTGAATGACAAGCAATGAAATTTATTTTCCCGCCAAATAAAGTGCATGGCATGCAGCACAAATTGGCAAGACTTACTGACAATAGAGGCAGACTTCTGGAAAGTACTTCTGGGAAAGTCAAGTGCCATGAGCTACAGGAGTTTTTCAAATCTGACATCCAATGTCTGGATGCTGTGACAGGGAGCTGACTAGGTATAGATTGTGGATACTGAGGTCTATTCTGCCTGGAAAGAGGTAGAGAAGTAGTCTTTGGTTTGGAAAGTGAAGGCAATAAAATTCCTTAGTGAAATCAATTTTTTTGTTAAATTTCTTTTAATATAGCAGTAGTATGTTCCATTTTATCTTTTTAACATTTTGTTGATTCCTTATAAATTTCATATCATGTTCCCAATCCTCCTCATCTCCCTTTCCTTTCGTATCCATCCTCTGCTCTGTCAGCCTCCATACAAAAAGAAAATACTACTACTACTACTATTACTACCATTACTACTATTATTATTACTACTATTACTACTACTACTATTACTACTACTATTACTACTACTATTACTACTACTATTACTACTACTACTATTACTACTACTACTATTACTACTATTACTACTGCTATTACTACTATTACTACTACTACTATTACTATGACTACGACTATTACTACTACTATTATTACTACTACTACTACTATTACTACTGCTACTACTACTACTACTACTAATAGACTTTTGTGGAAGCTGTAGTGTGTCACTGTATGTCACACAGTATACCTGCTTGTCCACACAACTTTACTTGCATCCTCATTGCAATTAGTTATTGATTTGTTTTGAGAAGTCTGGCTTCTGCTACTCCATCGATACTGGATTCTCACCAGTACTCCTCTACATCATCATGTTGTTGCCCTGTCGTGGAGATACTGCAGCTTTGGATCTGTATAACTGGTTCTAACATGTGCTTCTACAGATCATAGATGAGATAGATGTTGGGGTGGGACAACTCAAGGCCATGGGTTTAGGCCTGTTAGGTAGCTGTGTGGGTGAGCCTACCAGTTTTTCTGAGCCTGTCTCACCAGGGTGAGCTCCCCAGTACTGTCCCAGGTAGTTTGTCCAATGCTGCAGCTGGCAAGAGGTAGGAATATCTCTCTTGGTATCATATTCTCCAGCTGGGTCATCCACTTCCCTGCTACCAGGATAAGCTCTACTGTGCTGTCCAGGCAAGGGGCAGGGACCATTTTCATGAGTGTTGCCATTGGTGAGGGACAGGACCAGCTCTCCTATTCTCATGACCTCAGGGCCTGCTCTGTTGTCTGTCATAGTTAGTGAGAGATGGGTGTGGAGTGGAGAGGAGGACCTATCTCTCTTGCCCATGCCATTCTATGGTAGACTTGGTGCTGGGACAGCTCTCCCATACTCACATCCTGAGGGTTAGCTCCCTATTTCCTGCTCCCTCACCATCAGGGTCAGAACTACAGTGCTGCCTGGGAAAAAGGCAGGGACATCTCTTCCAATTATGGTAGACAGAAATGGGTGGAGTTCACTCATCACAGTGCCTTAGATGGCAGTCCAGACCAAGGACATCCACATGGCCCCTGGTAGCAACACAGGCCTGGTTCATCAATCTAGAACTCAGGTGTGATAGCATCACAGATCCAGACATGGTCTCTTGATGTCCCCAGGGCCTCAGGTGGCAGCACAGATCACACAAATTAGCATGTCTCTTCACAGTGGCATAACCCTCAGACACCTACATATTCACAGTGGCAGTCTAGGCCACAGATACCTGTTTGGCCTTTGGTAGTAACTCAGACCACAGACATTAACACAGATACCAGATGCAGTGGAACCAATCCCAGCCTGGTTCAGAAACTCATCATGGCCTCCTCATATTCTCCTGATCCTCATAACTGTAGAATCTCCATCTCCACCTTACTCCAGAGTGTATGAACCTCTCACCTTTCTCTTTCATCTCTCTTCATCAAATCGCGTCAGGCACTTGGATGTTTTTATTTCAGCTGCCATGGCGGGCCTGGATGTAACTGGTCCTTAGAAGTGTTTTTCATCCAGCCTGGTCCCAAGCCCTGGATAAGCATGGCCATGGTAGATGCTTGAGTCTTTCTTAAAATTTTAAAGGCATATATTGGAAGAAGAATAAAGATAAACGACAAAATCGTGCCTCTAGAAGAAAACCTATAAATTTGGGGAAAAATATGTTTAATTGACTTTCTAAAAGAAAGACAAAGAATGTAAGGTTTATAATATTGAAACAGTAGGTATTTTTCTGAGGTTTCTCCTCCTATGTTTTGGTACTGGAGATTGCACCAAGGACTTTGTTCATAATAAGCAAATTAATTACCCACCATTGAGCATTATCATCAGCTTTCGCATCAACTCCTATAGCATCTTTCAGACATGTGACTACTCTTTGAGGGCACACTCAATTCTCCCTCTCTCCTATAGATGGAAAGTTTGAGAACTAGAAAGTTAACATGACTCATGAGTGGTCCTACAATATGAAAAGTGTGGAGCCATGGCTTAATCATCATCACTGAACAGGGTAACAATAATATGTAGGCCCCTGACTCCTGTGTAACTTTTTCTGTTAATAAAGAGGTCTGGCATCATTTGTCTATAACCACAATTGTCAATAGAAAGCCTGGCACAGATTAAGTTTACAATTCTTATTTACTGAGTAAAAATGTTAAGATCTTCTTCTGGAATACAGCATATAGATGTATTTATAGAGAGTGTAACTACATATTTCCAGCTAGATGAGTTAGATTGCTTGTGTGGTGGTCAGTGTTGATGAAACAAAGTATGCCCAGCTCTTAGAACACCCTTATGAATAAGTATAAACTTTTTTGAGTAAGTCTGCAAATACTTAGTAGGAGGAATGAGAACTGGTCCAACATTTACTAGTAAACCTAATCCCAAAGCCAAAGTTGATACTTGGCATAGGGTTCTCTCTCAATTCTTTAATAAACTCAGTGGTCCAGAGAAGAAGAAGCCATGACTGCACCCTCCAAGCTACAGGCTGGCATCACAAGCTGTGCACTAATTAGACTCTGATAATCTGTATAAATTAGCATTTGCTAGTGATAAATATCACACATCGAGCCTTAAATAATACATTAGACTTAATTGAATAAATGCATATATTAGGGCCCTATAATGCATATTTGCCATAATGAGTTATTTCCATGCACAAACAAACAGCAACTCTGATTAATCAGCTGGGGCAATAGTTCTATTAAGGCTCTAGGTACTGTGAAGGAGATCTCAAGAGGCAGCAAAGAGGAATAAATAAAAATTATTTTTTCCTGATAATGTTGGCTGGATTTGACATCTTGGGAATCTCTAACTCTTTGAAACTCTGGCATTTTGGGGGTGCAGTCACATCTATACTCACCACTTGACTCTTTCAATTTGAATTTGAGCCTCTAATCTGTTTTAACTAACTGAGATATTGGGTATGTCACTTGAATTTCCTTTATTCAGCTATCCTATTAGTTCAATCACTATATTCATCTTACCTAATATAGAAATGATTAAAGAGAGTTCATCATTCTAGAGATATGGCTCAGGGATAGATCACTTACATGCTTGATGGACAGTATTCTATCACTAAGCAACACACATACATCCTTTACACAAGACAAGTTCTTATCCAGTTCCTAGTTCCTAGGAGATGACTATCAACTAGATGCTACTATCATAATTGCTATGGAAGATTTTGAACACTCGCCATCAATTTCTTTATTCAGTGATGACAAGAAATCAGTAAAAGTAGACACCAGTGTGTTCCCATTTTAAATATGAGAAAACCACTTGACAGAAAAGTGACTTATTTATCCATCCATTCAACTAATTGTTATTTGTGACCCTGTGTCAAAGGTTGCAACACATTGGTAAAAAATGGTTCCTTATTGTTTTGAAGAATTTACCACACAGTGACATTAGTAAAGAAAATATCAAGATACTATCAGTAATTATGAGAATTGAAATAAAAAATGTTATGCAAAATCATGTATACAAAATGTGATAGCAGAACCCAAGAAATAGCATCCAAACCATCTTGTGAAAGTCAAAGAATTCTTCCAATAGATCACCAGATTTGAAATGTGGAGGAGAAAGTATCAGATGACTTCTCAGAAATGAGAATACATTTTAGGAAGAGGAAACACTGGTATCACATAGAGTGTGGGACCTTGAAAACCCAGCACAAGCTTGTGTGATTAAAACCACTCAAGCCTTCTAGAGTAATGTTCACCATTTTTAGCATGACTAGTATTTGTAAAGATAGTTACCAGCCACCTTGTCTGACATATGTATTCTGGGGTATTCAGCAGTGTTCTGTCTCCTACTCACTAAATATCAATGTTTTCTTTATCCCACACCATGACAGAAAAAAAAAGAAAAAAAGAAAGTATCTCCACATATCCAGTGTCTCCAAGAGGGGCTCAAAAATCCTCTTGTTGCTGAGACTCACTAAGCTCAGATGGAGATTGCAGGAAAAGGGGTCAAATGATGGAGTTAAAGAAAAGCTATGCAATGAGGTACATCTTCTGACATAGGAAAATGACTAATTCTCCTTTTGACATGATTGACATGATTTGGAGCAGTCTTTTTAAGAGGTTGTAGGAGAAATCCTCCTTTTATTGGTTGAACAGTGTCTACACGTTCCCACCTTAACAGCCTGAGAATCCATTAGCTGCAGTTATCTACATAGGGCCAGCTTCATTCCGCCACCAACAAACAAGACATTTATTATTATTTATTTAATTTTATTTTGTTTCCTTTTTTCTCAGGCATTGAGAATGTCTTTGTTTTTGCTGACATGTGCTTAATCCTTGGAAATTTGTCACATGGGCCCATGGACACATACTGTTTTTGAAGATTCCCTGTTTCTTCACAGCGGAATCTCCACGAGCAATCAACATTATATTGCTGGAGCAGCTCTTTTGATGTGGGATCTGTAGTGGGCCAGGCTGAAAAGTCACAGCATTCGAAGTGGTGTTCACATGATGCCAACATAACTCCAACTTGGCCTGCAGTTGTCAAATATCATTATAGTCACTCCACATATAACTGTAGGCAGGCTTGCTGAAAGCCACACCTTTCCTTCTAGACTGTTCCCTTACATTCATCAATTTTCTGATACAACTCCTTAAAGAAAATTGTAAAAGACAGAAAAATCTCAATACTCCCCAGCCCCACCTGTGTATAACTCATCATTTTGTGTCAAGAAAAACCACCTCTTTTCTCTTCACAGTTCATCTGCTTTCTATGCTTTTCCCATCTGTCCCACTGATTTCTATGGTTCTTTATTTTCTATTTTCTGCAACATAAAACATTCTGAAGAATCAGTGAATCAATTATATAGTAATCCCTGTAGAGAAGAAGATAAAGAGAAAGTGGGGATGGAAGCCTGGCCTCCTTACGCAGCAGAACTGGTGATGCTACACCTTTTGATCCTGTGCAGAAGACAGCAATCATTGTGGAAGCTGTCCATCATACAAAGTACACATGTGAATGCCACTTCTTCACCAACTGCAGCTTTGTCTCCTTCTTTGTCACAAGTTAGTCCTGTTTCAAAGTTCTCTATGTACTATAGATTCTTCTGTTGCTCCAAAACTTCTTATGAGTTGCTGAAACTAGCCCACAATCAGTCCCTTCATGCCCAACATCATTGGCAGGTTACAATCCTCTTGAGGAATAGAAGATGATACTTATCTTCACCATTACTGCCATGGTCCCTGGTAGGGAATGTCCAGTTATAAAGGACTTATGGTGTTGTGGTTCATTTTCCAATTCTTAAAAAGACTTGTAATTTATGAGAGCCATCAGTTTTCACTTTCGATATATATCCTCTCATCTGGTTGATACAGCAACATCTTTCAGAAACAAGCCTTAGTATAACTGAAAATAGTATTCCTTCTGAATAGCACACTTTGTTCTCAGATCAGGTAACTGAGTTGTTCTTAGTTTTCCATAGGCCATGAACTATAGCTATAGATATCTATGAAAAATATAATTGTATGTATCTGCATCCATGTCGCCTGATTCCTCACTCTCTCAATGTTTCTCAGTAGATCCTTCCTCCTAACCATACTCCATGCATATTGCAGAACTTGGTTTTCATTTGATACCTTTGTTTGGTAAACTTACATACTGCATATTATCTGATTTTTAGAGGTAACATAACTACAAATAGTGATTTACATGAAAATATATCTTCTCTTCCTTATTTCTGTGTATTTTTTCATTTATTAGTATTCATTTTGAAAAGAAGTACGTAACACATAAAGCTGGTAAAGTCCATACATTCTATCGGTATGAGAGACAGAACTGGAAGATGAATATGAGCGAAATGCAAAAATTACTATGGGTCAAAGTCCAGTGAGCTATCCAGAAAGGGAATAAGTACATTGAAATAAGATATATATGCATTTAATAAATGCCAAAAGAGTTAACATGAATGTTGCAATGAACACTTACAAAGATGTCCAGGTTTACATAGGATTTGAGAAAATGAGTTGCTTTATTTTAACTTTTTTTTAAATAGAAGCTCAATCTTTTAAAGCAATATGTGATATTTTAAAATGTATGTTACAATAACTTTGTGCAAGAATACAACTTATCTAAATTTTATTCAAGCTACTGCACTCTTCCATAGTCTCGTGACCTTCCCACCATACCTGTCTAGCAACTTTGCCATCTTCTCTTCCCTTTACCTTATCCTTCATCCTTCTCCTCCTCCTTCTATAATAGCTACTGCCCTATAAACATGTGCAAGTTTAGGACACCATCCACTGTGAAGTATGAACAAGATACTGTGGTATACACTATTTAAAAATCAAAATAAAACAACAACAACAACAACAATACAAAATAAAAAGCAATTCCAACCTCCTCAAGTTGCTGGCATCTACCAATAATGCCTCAGTTAGAGGTGACACCTTGTGAACTCCCTCACTTTCCCTGCTGTGGTATTGACTTTTGAGATCTTGTACAGATACCATTTCTGAAATTATATCTGCTGTGTGTTCATGAGGGAAACAATTCCATCATATCTAGAAGACACTATTCTTTCCTATTTCTGACCTCTGTTACTTGCTTTTACAATCTTTCTACTCCTCTTCCAATGTGTTCTCTGTGTCTTGAATGAGAGAATATATAATATAGATATCCTACATAGGGTTGATACTCCATACATTGTCTTTATGAAATACCTTTTTGGAAATCTTTCTATATAGAAGATTGTTAGTTACTTAACAATTTTTCTGTGGAAATCACAGTGTGCTATATTAGATTATTTGACATTGTGTCTGAAGTAGTATTGCACTTGTATCTTTTACCCAAGCATCTTCTAATTGCTTTCATGTATTGAACATCTTCTTTATGCATGCACTATGTTAAGTGGTCCCATCCGTCATCTCACTGTATCCTCACAAGAGACATTCCACTGTGATAAGCTTTTGCCCCTCTACTAAATAGTCACATTTCTGCAGCCTCTTACATTTTATATCACTATGGCACTGATTGTTGTATGAAAGCCATCTTTTACTTACATTTTAATTTCCTGCTTTTAATCCACAGAGTATTGGAACTCATGAAGGTCACACTTCATAGGATCATGCATTAAAAAAAGTCATGGTCTAAATAAAGAAGCTGAGGTTTGTTTTTAATTACTGTAGAAAAAAATGGATCGCTTTGATTCTTAGTCTCTTATAAGGTACCACCATACTTTACATGCAGGCTAGGATGAAGAAACTCAAGGCTCCTACCAGCTCTTGTGGTTACCTTTATTTGGGCTTCTAAGGTGTTTGTATAATATCCTTTTATTGTACAAATTTACATTGTCTTGGGTAAAAAAGACACATGGTTAGAATTTACAAATGTTGACACTGACAGGTAACAGAGAGGTGAGAACTGATTGGAATTTAATGTGTCAGATCATTTAATTAATCTTCAAAAATTAATTTTAGATGCTCAGCAACATGTGACTGTAAGTGCATGTCATTTGCTTAAACTTCATATAGTATCTGAAATATATTTCCAAATATTATTTGTATCCCTGGAGTACAATTTAAAGACTTTTGATAGACTTTATTTAAACCTTTTGAAAATTACAGTTAAGCCTGATTTGATTGCTAATTAGAGTTCTTATCCAAGGGTAAGACACATCCTTTAAATTTCTAACAAAATAAATGAATGAAGAGAAAACGTCAATGCTTCTTAGTATTTCTTTTGAATTTTCAAGGATATATGCCATGAATAAACAGCAAGTAATCCAGGATACTGAGTTTTTATTTTCTGAGTCATTTGTATAGCCCATTCTTTTTAGGTGGGCAGAGATCTCTGTGACTAACAGTGAGATCTATAAACGATCATTTCTCTGGGGACTTTTGACTTTTGGGAAGAGAGAAGAACAAACATAGCTGTGGGTGGGGAAAACAATTATGCAACTTAAATAACAGAGTCTTTTTTTCCCCTTTTGTCTTCAACCATGAGATGATAATATTTTTTTAGTAGCCAGTAACCTAGGGGGTACAAATATTATCATAGAAAAACAACATCATCCTCAGAGTAGTAATCCATCTCAGTACTCTCTAGCAGAGCATAATCAACAATAAATAAGCAATATGAGTCTGTGAACATTATTTTGGGAACTTCAGTCCATCATATGCCATTCTTTACATCATCAACCCACAGTTTACACTATTTCACTCCATTTCCCCTAAGCATGCAGATATAGATAAGAATTATAAATTGTGGTGCTTTCTTCTGACAAGTTGTTCTCAGAGACCCCTGTGACCTTCAAGACAATATAAACTGCCGTTACAGATTTTGGATGCTCCTCAGAGTTGAACAGCAAGAACTTATTTCAGAAAATACCAATTTTGGCTATAGCAGCCAGAGAAATCAAGTTGTAATTCAGCTGGCCACTTTGTTCTTGCTGATTAACCTTCATAGAACAGTGCTATGTGGACTGGCTTGGGAGAACTGCCATTGGTTGTCTTACTAAGTTGATGATCCTGTGTGCTATGCTACAAATGGGTCATATAAGGCACGCCCACTGGTGCAATAGTACAAACCAACTTAAGTGATAGTTAACTATTTTCTGGTTAAATTTGAGGCCTTTTTCCCTGGAAGGAATTTAGTCTGATATTGTATATTGGCTGTGAAGAACAAAGTTCTTGTTGGGGATGCTATTGTTCTCTTGCTAGATGGACTAAATCGGAGTGCTAGACCACATTATAAATAAATACTTTTGGCTGTTACCATATCTCAGGACTAAAGCTTGCCTTGGGTAGAGAATCTTATTTTACAATGGATGGTGGTTACTGCAAAGATGTATAGCTGGTAAAGTGCTGACAGGAATTGATTTGAGTGTGAAGTCCTAAATCAGATGTATATACTATACTCCAAGGTTCAGAGAACATTGTGAAAAATTGGAGAAATAAAGCAATGAATGGCATATTACACAATGCTTTCTACTAGACATGGTAAGGTTGTTTCACTCTTGAATTCTAGCTTTTGAATCATCAGCATAAAACCTGCACAAAATTGGACTCAACATTTTGTCTCAGAAATGGGAGAGGATCATACAGATTCCTTCCCTCTCTGAGGATGTAAATGTGATTAAGCAAAAAATACTTCCTTTGGTGGCAAGGTATGTATGTCTCCTACTCATACAAACCCTCACTCATAAACAGGCAGGACGACAAAAATAAAACAGAAGAGAAGAAATAAAAAAAAAGAAAGGAAAAAAAGACATGACTGGTTGGGATTGAAATCAGGACAAGAAAGGGTTATGTGGAGTAAAATTAGCAAAATAATACACACACACATACACAACACATGCACACACACATACAAAACACATATATGTATATAAAGTATATACATATACATATTTGTATGTATACAGAATATATAATGAATACATGTTATATATTTTATGGAGACACCTATGACTACATATAATTAAAGATATATTACTATTACATGTCATAATATATTATACACACATACCTACATATATATGCATACATTTCTCTCTCTCTCTCTCTCTCTCTCTCTCTCTCTCTCTCTCTCTCTCTTTCTCAGTGTGTGTGTGTGTGTGTGTGTGTGTGTGTGTGTTCGTTAAGAAAGAACTTCTTCTTCAAGCCTTATCTACCGTGCTTGGCATTTGTACTTTCACAGAATTCCAGGATCTCCTTGTACAGATCAATTGGCAGAATAAACATATTCCTCAGGGAGAAGCAGAAGAATACTGATATATAAGGCTGGCATATGGAACACATCAGAGCTGTTTCCCATTCCATAATAACTTCTTGTCAAACTGACCTTGAGAAGAAGGGAACTCCCTCCTAAAATTCTGGATACTAGTTATGTTCCTACATTAACTTCTAAATTTTACTCATGATAGAGGCAGAGATGGACCTGTGACTTTCTCTTTGATACCTGAGTCAATGTAGACTTCATTACATATGAATTACATATGGCTGCCCTCAGAACATGACAAAGTAGATCGAATGCACCTTACACTTAGGAAGACCACTAAGTTACACTAAAATAATTATAAGGCAAATCATAAACTTATTTTCTGCCATTCTGTATTCCTAGAAAAGCCATCAGTTCATCTTTGAAACTATTTAGACCAGCCTTGCAGATGTCAGCTTTTCTTGGAGTGAACAATGAAAAAACAAAAATGCTTGGTAGACTGTCAAATTCTATATGTAAAGGAAATGTTAGTTCTAACTAAAGAATTTTTACCAACTTTTGTCTGATATTTAAGGGAATATAAGTGAGAACACAGCACTGAGCAACTAAATTTAAAAAGCAACATTCTACCCTTTACAGTCTTTATTAGTAGACTGGCATAGGTGATCTGGATACTTTAATTATTGACAATAATTATAGCAATCTGATTTTGATTGATTAAGCCACTCAGAGTTGTATTGAAGTTAGGAAAGAATCCTCTCTTAGTGGAAGTTTACCTACTACTTTTGGTAGTTAGTCTCATAAAAAAAAAAATGTATTTCTTAGGTCCAGACTATGAGGTTATTAACTTTTTAATCTGAGCTGAAATTTTGTTTATATCACCTGTAAGGATATTCATAGTTTGTGGAAATGATGTCATGCTTGAGCAAGAAAATAGTTGAATTCTCCAATGTATTAGAATCGTGTAGAGTAATAATAATGTTAGACCAAGAAAGCTTGATTATCAACTACTCATTGCTTATTTATTATATTTTTTTCTGGAACTTAGATTTGAACCTTGGATCTCATTTACCCTATACATGTACTTCAATAGCATGCAATATGTCCAGCTCTTCTTATTTTAGGTGAGATCTTGGGCTGTGGCCTCCCATGTAACAGCAATTGCAGCATTCCTTTGGCATGTTCAGATTCCTTGGTTCTTCCACAGTTCATTAAATATCTCCATGTGGTAGGCATCATGCTACAGGTGAGGGAGATACAGATGCAATATGGAGACTTCCACTCTGGAATAGTTCAAAGTTAGAACCATGTTATACATTTAGTCAACTCCATATATTGATAGGCTGCACAGAGAGCTCCAAGAATGCAGATTTCATGACTTACCACCATGCTTGAGTAAGACTGCTGGAGATGCAGCTGTCTTTGAGTCATGTCTGCTCTGGGAAGCAATTCCAACAAACTCACTGGTTCACTAAAGCTAGACTTGGATGGCTTTATTTTTTATGTCTGTCTTTACTACTTTTTCTAGGGTGAATAGATTATAGTCATATCTTCCCAGAAACTGTAACCCAAACCAGGATTGAATGAGATTTCTACACATTATGTAGTGGTAACTTAACTGCAATGCAACAGTATTGAGAGATGGGACTACTTATTATTATTATTATTATTATTATTATTATTATTATTATTATTTAATTATTTTTACAGTCTTGTCATTATCTACCCCCTCGTTCACCCTGTGACAGTTCCCCATTCCTATTTCTCTTCTCTTGCCTCGAATAGGATGTCTCCACTCCACTAGACCTCTCCACTTCCTGGATCCTCAAGTTTCTTGAGGGTCAAGTGAAAGACAGGACTTCTTATGGGTATGGGTGAGTTTTTTGCAGGAATGATCTCACAGAAAGATGAGGTAGACATTCCACTTAATATTTATCATGTGCTATCCTTTCATCTTCCAGCATGGAAAGGCACAGAAAGAAGAGACTTTTTTCGAGTCCAGACAGCTCACTCAGTCATGAACTTTGTAGCTTCAAAAGTGAAGGGAATAAATTTCTATAATCTTTATAATTTACTCTGTTTCAAGAATTCTGTGACAGTGGCATAAAACCAGCTGAACACATTTGCAAACTTTATGTTCCTTCTCCACAAGTGAGACAACTGAAATACCTACCTTTTAAGGAGTTGGAAGGAGCATAAAAGGCAGTAAGATGTATGAACCTATTACTGCAGTATTTGGCAGAAAATACATTTTGAAAACCCTATTTCTCCTAATGACTGAGACCTGATAGTGCTTGGGAAGAATTCTGGCCTTATGTTGACTCTGACATGTGGTATCTATTTGATCCAAGTATCTGTTTCTGCTCCATATAATAAAAGTAATGAGAGCTATCATAGGGCTCGGTGAGAAGGCTGACATTTATTTACATTTAGTTCATGCATCTGTGTCATCTCCTTTTATGCACCACAAAATGTTCGCGCTGTAGGAGAATCATCAGTGAATGAGAGTGACATATTACATGTAAAGGTTTCTGGCAGAAAGGAAAAACTTAAATGCAAGCTAACCTCCTGGTGCCGGTGATTACAGCAGATCTGCTCTTGCCTATCAATCAAACTTGCTTATGGAAACATTAATATTAATACTGTTTATTAAAATTGTTATTTCCTATACCAGGCATATGTTTCCTGTTGTCCATTCTTGCATTTAGTACACTGAAACTCACAGATGCTTATTTCAGGTTACAGACAGCACTTGGAATAGATTTTGAAATTGCCAAATATTTGAATGTATTTTGGCTACTAGGGGCCATTGATGTTGAGTGCAACACTAGCTTCTGAATTTATACATGAGAAGAAGTGAGTGAAAATTAGACATTTGTCCCTGCAAATACTTTTTCTTTCATTGTGATGATGCATAATTGATAATGCTTTATACCAAATTGTTCATTTCATTGACTTGTAGCAATGCGTGGGGGAAAACCAACAATACTTTGTTTCTAAATACTACTTCATTGATTTAAACAGCAGCACTAGCCCCTACGGCACTCATTTCTTTTCTAGATTGTTTAACCTCCAATTATGGCATAGAAGTTTGTGTAATCATTTTCATGAAGTGTCTTAGTAGGAACCGACTCAGTAGACTACTACATGCAGAAGAGATATATCTCAGTTGGGCATGAATGCCTTAATTCTTTAGATGAGTTACCTACAGCACTGCTATGCCCTAGGTGAAGCTTATGTGGAACCCTCATGTTGTGAGTGTTATCAAACAATGGCCCTGAGAATGTAATTGATACTGCCTGGGTGGAAGTGGGAAAAGGCAGGTTCTGATCTTGCTCTGTGTTAGACAAAGCTGTCCTGCTTACATCTGCTTTACCTTTGGCTTTTCAATACCACTTCCTTGTGAACCACTCTCTGAACAGAGAAATTCTAAATAATTAGTGTTTTTTTTAAGTACAATGAGAACAGATTCTTACCCCAGTGCTAATTTAGTGATAATTCTTGTGGATAAATTCTGGAGTTGTTATATAGCTTTATCATACAAAGATATGACCATCCCTGACTAGTATCTCTCAACACTAAGATCAATTTCATGATATCAAGTGCATGAATTTTCCCTGTTGTGACTGGTGGTACAGGCTTGCAGTTTTGGGGTCACCTTCTATGTGACAGACAATACAGTAAGCACATGAAGCAGTCAACAGTTTGGGGAGGCTCAAGCTCAGGGACCATGTAACAGTTGAGGAAATGAAAGCAAATGCTCTTACTTTGCAAAAGCAAAGACAGCATTTCCTAAATCTTCCTGATGATGATGACTTGGTAAGATGTTTTTTTTTAATCTTTATTTTTGTCAGCCTGATTTGGTTTCTAAGTCATAGTAGCTTGGGTACAGAGTTAGTGTGCAGTAAAGCAAGAATCAGGCCTTGAATCTCTGATCTTGGGATGTTTCTCTTCCACTGAGTTGTCACTTATACCTATACAACCATTAGACGCTATCTCTAAGGAGTAGTGGATTCTTTTCTTTCTTATTTTATTAATTCATTTTAATCGTATTTTATTTTATTTATTAATTTTATTTTTTACAGTCAAGTTGTTGCCCCTCTCCCAGTCTGCCCTCCCACAATTCCTCATTTCAT
Organism: Rhabdomys pumilio; assembly: GCA_030674055.1. Lineage (NCBI taxonomy): Eukaryota > Metazoa > Chordata > Mammalia > Rodentia > Muridae > Rhabdomys > Rhabdomys pumilio. Next base: position 76,296,490 of record JANHMN010000004.1, on the reverse strand, counting down.
TTCTCCTCCCCACTGTCTTTGAGAAGATATCCTCTCCCTTTCTCCTGACTGGCAGACCACCCCACTTCCTGGGGCCTCAAGTCTCTCAAGGGTTTGGGGCGTCTTCTGCCATGGAGGCCAGACAAAGCAGTCCTCTGCTGTATATATGTAAGGGGGCTTGGACCTGCTCATATATGCTACCTGGTTGGTAGCTCAGTGTCTGAGAAATCTCAGAAGTCTGGGTTACTTGAGACTGCTGATCTTCCTATGGGGTCACTCTCCTCTTTAGATTCTTCCAGCCTTTCTCTAATTCAACCACAGGGGTCCCTGACTTCTGTCCAATGGTTGGGTGTAAGTGTCTGCTTTTGTCTCAGTAGCTGCTTGTTGGGCTTCTCAGAGAGCAGCCATGCCAGGCTCCTGTCTCTAAGCTAACCACAGCATAAGTAATAATAGTGTCATGCCTTGGAGCTTCCCTTTGAGATGAATCCCAAGTTGGGCTGGTCACTGGACCACCTTTCCATCAGTCTCTTCTCCATTTTGTCCATGCATTTTTTTTAGACAGGAATAATTCTGGGTCAGGGTTTTTGTCTGTGGGATGGAAACCCCATCCCTTCACTTGATTCCCTGTCTTTCTACTGGACATAAATTCTATGTGTTCCCTCTCTCCACTGTTGGGCGTTTCATCTAAAGTCCCTACCTTTTGTTTCATTACAGTCCTGTGGGTGATATCTGAAACTACACATACCCAGATCTCATACTAACAAATTAAGTCTAGACCTAAAGGTGGCTGAATTTTTTTTTCTTTTCATTGTATGCTATGAGAAACTTCACATGCTACTGAGATTCCATGAACCTGAACCTTATTAAAATGAATTAATAAAAAAGAAAGAAAACAATCTGCTACTTCTTAGAGATAGCACCAAATGGTTTTATAGGTATACATGATAAGTCAGAGGAAGAGAAACATCCCAAGATCAGAGATTTGAGGCCTGATTCTTGCTTACTGAACACTAACTCTGTACCCAAGATACTATGTCCTGGAAGCCAAATCAGGCTAACAAAAATACTCTATAAACTCACATCATTCAGACACTCATTTTAAGAAAGAGACTACTGACATTTAAAATGGACAGGACTACACTCAGCATTAACAAGCATAGAGATTTGGGTGTCTCCACTATACTTGTAAAGTAACTAAACAAACTAAAACTCACATTTTCTCCCAGGTATTATTATACCTGTGTTTATATCAATGGTAATGACATTGAGTTCTTAATATTCTCTTTATATAAAGACAAACTCTTGGAGAAAAATATTACTTGTGTTTTATAAATGATAAAGACAAATTTAAAAAATATTGAGAAGATCTTATCAGCAAGCTGAGATTTAATTTCAGGTCAATGGAGTCTTAAAGACATTTAGTGTCCTAATCCCCCAGAACAGGTTGCATGTCCTTTCTTTTAGTGGAGCTCTCTTGAGAAGAAATTTTTTGTTGTTGTTGTTCATTTTGTCCTATCTTTATTTATGGGTCAACAATCTTAGTTCTGTCCACTATACATGGATGAAGAAATACTTAGTGGGGACCACTTTTTCACAAATAAACCTATTCAAGCTGCTTTGAATAGCACACTGGCAAGTGAGGTGCTAGACACTGTATCCTTAGCACTTTCCTTAGAGCATTTTTTGGTTGGAGAAGTTGTGTTTTTTGAGTTGTATGCAGAAATTTTTTTCATAAGATTTAATGAAAAATTCATTTTTTCCTGGAGAAATATAGCATCGCTTTCATCGGATTTTCAAAGATTTATAACTTTTTAACCTTAAGCAGCCATGAGTAATTTTTCCTATCTTATGGTCTCAGGGATTTTTTTGTTCTCTTTAATGCTTTAAAAGTGGCTTCCTGAAGATGTCATACTACTCTCTTTAAGCCCTTGGAGAATACAACTAATGTGTTTCTGGAAGGTCAAGAACAACATTGTTGCAGGAGATGGGGCATGGTCAAGAAATCTGTCAGTTGTATTTACTGTACATTGGAAAGATAACAGTTTTTTTTTTTACATCCAAGATTATGACAGAATATTCTACTCTGCAAAGGCATCAAGAAAGAGCAGAGTGTTCTGGGGAATTTATTTAGGATTTGATAAGTGTGTGTGCAGGGAGTGTCTGCTTTAAAAGTCTTGATTGGAACAGTCTCTCAAAATGACTTAGAAACAAATAATCCCTTAGGAACCCATAACTTTTACTTATCTGTTTGCAACACGTCCTAGGAATGTTTCACCTCACTTACTTGGGTGTTTATTTCGTGTTCAGCTAACTGGACTCTGATTCCTGCCTTGCCACCTGAATTCTCTCCTTTGTTTGTTGAATCCAATTTATTAAAGATCTGTGTCACTCTTTTCTTCAAAAATTTTCAATCAAGAACTCTTTTCAGCATTGTCCATGTGTAGTTGTTTGAACACAATTGGCTTTCATAGCCTTATATAGTTAAGAGATAGATCTCTAATTTGTGGGACTCTTTTGGAAGAATTACAAGAATTAGGTGTGTCCTTGTTGGAGGAGGTCTATTACTGAGGTTGGACTTTAATGTTTCAAAAGCTCACACCATTCCCAGTTATATCTCTCTCTACCTCCTACCCATGAATACAGATGTCAGCCCTTAGCTATTCCTTAATGTCATGCCCGCCTGCCTGTTGATATGTTCCAATCATTTTGGACATGGATTCTGACATCCTAGAATGTTAGAATGAAATTCTACAATGTCAACCCCCAATTAAAATTTTTTCTAAGTTGCCTAGTCATGCTGTTTCTTCACAGCAATAAAAACATAACTTAGATATTACGGAATGATATGCTAATCTATTTGATAATTAGATCATCTCTGGCCTGTCCTTTGTTCATCTTTCCTGGTTGTTTTAGACAAAATTGTTAGACAGCCATAACAGATCACTTGCTACTGGAGTGTAATCCAAGTTATAAGACTTCAACTGATAATTTAATATATGGAGATAGACTATCAGCAACAT
>JANHMN010000004.1:76265013-76293481 GCA_030674055.1 Rhabdomys pumilio | reverse complement strand
TCAGCAACATATAATGGGAAGACTTGGCACAGTGTGAGGTAAGTGGGTATCCATTCTTCATGCCAGTGTAGGAGACCCCAGGAAAAACTCATGTTGCTGAGTAAGTCTGAAAGTAGCTGAGAAGAAGAATCTGTACTATTGGAGGCATTAACCTTTTTTTAGTTTAGGGACTTCAGCTGATTGGGTCTGGCCCACTAACATTATAGAGCACTTTATTCAGTCTACTAACTTAAACATGAATGTCATATAAAGTATCTTTATAAGAGAGATAGACTATCTGTGTGCCATGGCCTATGCATGTTTTCATATAATATTAGCCATAACATGACCACCTACAGTTCAGGATTTTGACCTTCCCATCAAAATGTGTTTTGGATGGTAAACTAAATCTTTTTATTTTATTCCTATCTCTCTCTCTCTGTATCTCTCTGTATCTCTCTCTCTCTCAATATATATATATGTATATATACATATATATACATACATATATATATGTATGTATACATACATATATATATGTATGTATATATACATATATATAACTTAGATATTATATATATAAATTATATATATTACATATATATAACTTAGATATACATATATATATATATATATATGTATGTATGTATATATATACAGGTATAGGTATAGGTATATAATATGTCCTCTGTATTATCCTGTTTTCTTCTACATTATACATATTGGCTTCTCTCCTAGATTTTGGACAACTATTTTCCTATAAAATAATAGTATGTTCCTTCACATTGTTCATGACAAGTGAATTAAATTTGCTGATACTTTTAAAGTATGTAATAAAATAGCTTAAATATCTTCCTTTATGGTAATAAAGATTACAGATTGAACAAAATATGTAAATTGTAGTATGTGACTCACTGGCCTAAATCCAGCTCCTGTCTCTCACAAAACAAAATTGGGTAAATAACTTTACAATTTGAGCCTAGTTTCTTATAATTTAAATGCATTAATACATACAAAGCATTAAAAAGTACTTGACAAACAAAATGTTCTTGGCAAATATTTGTTGAATATAGTCTTTGATGTGTTTATAAAAAAAGATAAAGAGATAGAGAGTATGTTCTCTCTCTCTCTCTCTCTCTCTGTGTGTGTGTGTGTGTGTGTGTGTGTGTGTGTGTGTGTGTCGTGAGGTATGGGGGAAGGGGATGTCTCAGTGGGCCCATACTGAAGCATCTCTCCCTCCCAAACCAGGGACCAGTCACATGACTGTATAGTATAGAATAGAGTTTATTCAGGGCATGCGGAGGTGAGTTAAGAGGGTAGTAGAGGCAGAAAGAGAGAGAGAGAGAGAGAGAGAGAGAGAGAGAGAGAGAGAGAGAGAAGCAGAGGGGGGACAGAAGGGGGAAGGAGCAAGGGGACAGATGGATCAAGAGTTCAAGAAGACAAGAGAGCAAGAAAGAGAGGATGGGGCAACAGCACCTTTTATAATGGGCTAGGGTTACCTGGCTGTTGCCAGGTAACTGTGGGGTGGAGCATACCTGGCTGTTGTCAGGTAACTGTAGGGGTGGAGTTTAGACAGAATGCTAAAAGTTTTAGGACTGACATAAGCTTCTACCAGTTGGAAGGAATAATGATGTCCAGCCTGTCATGATAGTTTAGGAAGCATGTCAAATACATGGAAATAAGTGAATTACTCTTTTCTCAGCCCCATTCTAAAATCCCCTGGAGATCCTGATTCTACATATTTGCAATATAGTTTTCTGTCTAAAAATAGTGAACCACTAGAAGGTAAGGGGAATAGAGAGATGTTAATGGTGTTAATGGTTGATATTTAGGATTGGGCAAATAACATTTACTCATTCACTCATTGACAAAGTTGACACTGTTTTAAATTGTCCCTACCACCACCCTTACAACATTGAGCCCTGTGTACAAGACTGATATGAATAAAGCACAAATATTCATCTCTGATCACTATCTTCTTCAAAAAGCAAATTTTTTGTGACTTACATCTTTAATTTCCTGAGAAGGCTTTGATGAAATGGGAATGAGAATGAGGAAATTTTACTTACATAAATTACATATATTATATAGATATCCATGTGTTTACATACACACATATAACTGTAATGAAGTTATTATATTGGAATGACAATACTCTCATCAACAGCCATAAACCTCAATACTAGTTATGAGAAACCTTCTTTCGAGTTCTTGATCATGAAAGTCTAAGAGTTCCCCAAATCAATACAGTCTAGTGCTGATGTTCTCTATTGCTTTGAAAAGGATGAAGGTAAGTTTCTATTGCTGAGAACACCAACATCATGGACAATGTACAAAAGACCTGGATGGAGGATTTCAGTAGAATTTGACTTGACTGAGTTATTAAATTAGCAGCCGGCAAGCCAAGGACAGGTAAGATTCTGCACAGATCCTTAACAACCTAAGACACAAGTGCATCATTGCTTTTGACTATGCATATTCCATGACATGTAAGGAAGGCATTATTGTCAGAATGACCTAAGACAGGCCCAATCTTGTTAATAAAATAAAAATAAAATAAAATAAAGTAAAATAAAAAGAGGAGAAGTAAAGAGCTTTTAGGGCTGCTTGGCAAGAATCTAATATGGGCCAAAAACAAGGAAATAGGCTACTTGGCAGGAATATGACATTGGTCAAGAACATGGAATTGGGCTTCAACCAGGAATCTGACATTAGGTTAGAACAAAGAAGTAATTTCAGGCAGAAATCTAAGTCTTAAGCTAGAACAAAATAATTTCAGGTAAGAATCTAAATATTAGGCTAGAACAAGTAAGTAGTCTTCAGACATGAAAGTGACTTTGGACTGGGACAGGGAAGTAGGCTCAGATATTTTGGTCATCCTGATAAACCCCTAGAAACAGTGATCTCTGGAGTGTTCACAGAATTTTATTTATTGCCTTGATGTTCTTTGACTATTTGTCTTTATTGTATTGCTTGTTCCTTGACTATTGGCATCAATGTATTGCTAGTTCCTCAACCTAGAACTGACCTTAATACTTGCATGTAATTAAAATGGTATAATCATAAAGAAGGAGGGATGATGATATAGGGGGTTTCTAGGGAGGGGAAATTGGGAAAGGGGGTGGCATCTGAAATGTAAATGAATAAAATATCCAATAAAAAATATTCTTTAACTAGCAATGCTATACTGGAGAATACATATTATTTTCCATATATGTATTTGTGCTTTGTGCCTTTTATTTAATTTTCATTTAATTGGGTTTTGTTCATTTGAGTGGTTTCTTGAAGTTTCAGTATTTTGGGATAAGATCTTACTATCTAGTCCAAGCTGATCAAAAATTCACTGTGGAGCTTCAACTGGTCTGAAACGTGGGACAATCTTTCTGCTTTATTCTTCCAAGTGAGGAGGTTACAGGCATACCCCAGCTTGCAGACTTTAATTTTCTAAAGGACATTGTGATGAATATCCTTGCACACTTATCTTTGGAGCCTGCACATGAATCACCACATGATTAATTTTCGAGAGAAAAACTTTTGTTTCTGTTGTTCATCTTTAAAATCTTTAATATTTTTCCTTTGAGAGAGTCACACATGTGTCCAATATATTTTAATCCCAGCCATCTTCCATTCCCTCTGCCAATTTCCCCCAGACCATCGAACTTTGTGACCTCTCTGTTGTTGTTACGTACTAAACATACTCAGTCTATTTAGTCTATCAGTGTGTGCATTAGTGTAGGGCCATCTATTGAAACATGAACAAACTCTTACAAAAGGCCAACATTCTAGAAAAAAACTTGTCAGGAGACATCTAGACAAAGCTCAGACTAGTAGGTGGTCTTCCTGGAAGTGGTCTACTTTTATTGTATGGTCTACAGTGAGTGAGCTCTGAGAGGCAAGGTTCCAGTCTTCATGCAGCTGATGGGCATTTTCCTATCACTATCACATAGCCAAACAATTTCTGAGTATTAGTCCACCCTATTCAGCAAATTTTCTACAGATCAACATAAAGATAAACATTCATGAATTAATGCTGTTTAGATGAATTAACGATCTTAGAGAATTCCTGATTTGATTCATATAATCTTAGGAAGAAATTTTAAGAAAATGGTTTTTTTTTTTTTTTGCTAGAAAGATATAGTAAAGTTAGAATTGAGACTAGAATATTCCCATTCCTTGTAATAGTAAGTAAAAGCTGCATAATAAAAAAATACATGAGCTTTCATAATTATACTAAAATGGGCATGGGTCAAATTGTGCTCAAGAAAAAGCATTTCAGTCCAAGGATAAAGTCACAGGTATGCACTATGATAAGACAAGGCCATATAAAAACTCTTGCTTTGAAATTATGAGCATATAGAATGAAAGACTGCTTTAAACATAATATCAACCTCCTCTTGTAACTCCCATTTTATGAACTCCCTTTTTATCTATGAGGTAATTTTCTAAGAACTGTTGTGTATAAAGAGGCGAAGAAAAGTAATAAAGGTGTGATAGTTTGACTTAGAGGGGCTGTGCCATCCATCCATCCATCCACCCATCCATCCATCCATCCATTCATCTATCCAAATATAGTGGTGTAGTCATTTTCTGCTTCATGCAGTATGTGTTTGTTTGTGTGAGTGACTCTTTCCTCTCTGGTTCACAAGGAGTTAACTAGCCAGGCTTGGGAAGGGCTTCTGGCTTTCTGGCCGGAAAGAGGAGGACTAGCAATAAATCCTTTACCAAATTGCTCCCTGCTATACAGCATATGTTAATTGCCAGAGAATTATAGTTTATAAGGTAAATAAGAATTAAGTTTTACAGTGCTTAATAATACACAGTACAGTTAGAGAATTAAAAAGCCAGAGATCATCAATCTTTTGACCTGCATCTGATGCTGTGCCCTTCCTTAGCTTGTTCCCCTAATCCTGCAGCCCCCTGACTTCCTACAAAAGCTGATTCTCATTCCCCCAGCAGACATCAATTACCAATGGGTCTTCAGTTAGGGGTCAGATTTCATGGATCCCTACTCCATCCATGCTGAGATTGTAGCTATCTTTATTTTGTGAAGATGATCTCTGGGAATGTGGTGGTTTGAATATATTTGTCCCATGGGAAGTGACACTAATAAGAGGTTTAGCCTTGTTGGACTAGGTGTGGCTTTGTTTGAGGAAGTATGTTACTGTGTTGGGGGGCTTTGAGGTTTCTTAGTGTTCAAGTTCTACTCAGTGCAGAAGAGAGCCTTTTTGTGCCTAACTGCCTAAGATCTCCTGACTGAATTCAGATCAAGATGCAGAACTCCTTCTCTAACATCATATCTTCCTGGATGTTGTCATGCTTCTTGACATTATGATAATGGACTGAACCTCTGAAGCAGTGGGCCAGCCCTAATTAAATGTTTGTCATTAAAAGAGTTGTCTTGGTCAAGGGTACAACCACTCTGGAAATCAGTCTCGAGGACCCAGCTATACCAATTCTCAGCATACACCCAAAAGATGCTTCAACATATAACAAGAACACATGCTCCACTATGTTCATAGCAGCCTTATTTATAACAACCACAAGCTAGAAACAACCCAGATATCCCTTAAGAAAGGAATGGATACAGAAAATGTGGTACATGTACACAATGCAGTACTAATAAGCTATTAAAACAATGACTTCATGAAATTTGCAAGCAAATAGATGGAACTGAAGAGTGTCATTCTGAGTGAGGTAACCCAGTAACAAAAGAACACACATGGTATGTACTCACTGATAAAGATATCAGTGAAAAAGAAGCTCAGAATACTCACAGTACAACTCACAGACCATATGAAATTCAAGAAGAAAGAAAACCACACCAAAGTGTGTATACTAGAATCGTACTCATCAGGAAGAAGAAAATAATCTCAGGAAGTAGAAGGAGAGAGATCTGGGAGGGATCGAGGAGGTGATGGAAAGGGGGGCAGTGTCAAATATGAGAGGTACAGAGGGTCAGGAATTTGAAAGGAGAGTAGCAGTGAGGGAGGGGAAAGTGAAGTTACACACTAGAAAGTCCCAGATGCCAGAGACTCAAGAGGTTCCCAGGACCCAAAAGGGGTAACATTAGCTGAAATACCCACCAAAGGGGAGATAGAACCTGTAGAGACCATATCCAGTGGATAGGCACGGCCCCCAGTTGAAGGACGGGGCCACCCACCCACCTCAAAAATATTAATTCAGAATTCCTCCTACCAAAAGGAAGTGCAAGGACAAAGAGTGGAACAGAAACCGAAGGAAAGGTCATCCAGAGACTTCTTAATCCATTCCATGTGCAGACACCAAACTCAGACACTTCTGTTGATACCAAGAAGTGCTTGCTGACAGGAGCATTGTATAGCTGTCCTCTGAGAAGATCTGCCAGAGCCTGATCAATACAGATGTGAATTCGTACAGCCAACCATCGAACTGAGCCCTGGGACCGCAATGGAGGAATTAGAGGAAGGACTGAAGGAGCTGAAGGGGTTTGCAACCCCATAGGAAGAACAGTATCAACAAACCAGATACCCCAAATCTCCCATGGAGTAAACCGCCAACCAAAGGGTACACATGTGGAGACCTATGGCTACATCTGTATATGTAGTGAAGGAATGTCTTATCAGGTATCACTGGGAGGGAAGGCCCTTGGTTCTGTGGAGGCTCAACGATCTGGAGTAAGGGAATGCTAAGGCACTGAGGCAGGAGTGGGTGGGCAGGTAGAGGAGCACCCTCACTGAGTCGGGGTGGGGGGAGGATGGGATAAGGGGTTTGTGGATGGAAAACTTGGAGAGAGGATAACAATTAAAATGTCTGTAAATTTGTGAGTGCACATTACCTGGTACCTGTCATGTCTTGAAAGTGCTGATTTCTCAGCTTTGTATGGCATATCTATAACACCATTTCCCTATAAGGCTTAGGAATAATTACCAGAGTGAGTTAGCATGTAAGAGCTGTGATTTTGGGAGGAACGTTGAAAAACAATGATTTCCTGATATGCCTGTCTCTTTAAAGTGGTGCTCTTTGTAATTTAACCCCCCCCCCAACACACACACACACTTCAAACCAAATACATCTTTCACACTCTGTTTCCCAAATAGCTTGATTTAGTTTAGGTATATTCAGCTTCTTGAACTGTTACTGAAGGATTTTCTGGAATTAAAATTGGTGTTTCCATTCTTTTATATGAAAATTAACAGATTATTTGTTGTGCTATTAAGCAAAAGTAATATAAGCTATTTTTACATTTTCCTAAAGTTGGTTTCTTGGTGTTTTCCTAAAATAAGTGCAAAATTTGGTAAATCTTAACTTGTTTCATTTTTTTATAACAATTTAGCAAGCATTACTTGAAATCAGAGAAAGAGAGCACTTGTTTACACAGGGTGATTTGATAAAGTGCTGACAACAAGGTCATAAATTCACGTCATCCAGAGCTTTGAGGAATTTGGAAATACACAAAATCCCTTCATACATCATTGAAACCCAGAACAAAACAAACAAAAACCCAAGCAAACAATAAAAATCAACAAAAACTTCTGTTATCTAATTTTCAAATCATTTTTTTTGAAAAATTTGAGGTTAAGGTATTGATTAAAATCTGGTGAAATAATTTGATTAAAACAATTTCAGGTCAAATTCAGATATTTCCAGTTTTTTAGCTGAGAGCTACTTCTTTCTTCTTTCCACATTTCCATTTATAAATTAATGTTGACCTTAAAGAGAAAGGGTATTCTTTAAGTCTTATAGAATGATCCTTAAACCTAATGTCCCGAGGTGAGTATTACAGAAGCATTTGGGGAAACAACAACAGATTTACTATTTAAAAAGAAAATATACAATCTTTTAAATTATTTGTATAATTACCATGTCTATCTTAAAATATCATTATATTATCCACCAAAAATGATTAGATAATAAAAATGTGTTACATGTATACCATGAGATTTTATGCAGAAAACAGTAAAATGAAATAGATTTTAAGAATGCCAGTAGATCTAGAAATTATACCCATTTACAAAAACTGGATAAATATTTCTTAGTCAGAAGGCCAAATACTATATAACATAAGCATGTACAGATGGCAACTTTGAGAGTTTTATACATGTGTTCAATGTAGGTGCAGACAGTGGTTTAAGGTTATGTGCGATGGTTTGTATATCCTTGACCTAGAGAGTGGCACTATTTGGAGGTGTGGTCTTGTTGGAATAGCCTTCTCGGAGTAGATGTGTTACTGCAGGCATAGGCTTTAATACTCTAGTCCTAACAGCCTGGAAGTCAGTATTTTGTTAGCAGCCTTCAGATGAAGCTGTAGAACTCTCAATTCTGCCTGTACCTTTCATGCTTCTGCCTTGATGATAATGGACTGAACTTCTGAATCTGTAAGCCAGCCCCAATTAAGTATTGACTTGCATTGGTCATGGTGTCTGTTCACAGCAGTAAAACACTAACTAAGAAATTATAGAACATGAAAGTGGTACATGAAAGAAGAAAAAAGTTTTAAAAATGGAAGAAAAAGTAAGAAAATACATGAAAAGTATGGGTATTACTGGTGGGAAAAGGGTACAGACACAACTTGGGGTGAGAAGAGATTCAAAGAAAAGTATCAACAACAAATTGTATATGATAGTGCATAATACAGCCTACCATTTTTAAGCTATAAATACCAAATAAAACAATAAGAAATACTCTATAAAGCTAAGTTACTATTAAGTTTTACTTTCTTCTTCTCAGTCAGGTTTTGCCATAAAAATATTGAAATATACCAAGGCCTGTCAAAGATTAATTTTATTCAGAGAGCTTAATGTTATAAATCTTTTTAAAATTTATAATCATACATATGGCCACATGTATACATCTGAAAAAAATGTTCTTGATTATAATTACCACTTTTCCAGGCTTCCTTTTTAGAATTTACTGTGTAGCTCACAAATGGAAAGAGTAGGTCAGCTCATGTGAAGATAAATTATAGAGAAATTTTCATAAGCATTGCTACACAACAAAGGGGCTGGAGACACACCATCGAGCTAAAAGTAGATCTGGAAAGGGACCTCATCAGAAAACAACAGAGGAAATGTGATAGAGATAGAAATAATTTTTGAGTTTTTCAAAGGCAGGTAGATATATTGACATGAAGCTCTGGTCAGGAGTTTGCATAGAAAGAAGAGAAAAATGATCTAGAGTTCTCAGAAGCTCATAGGGACTACAACCTAATCATGTTTTATTCCTTTTAAAAAATCAATCAGTTTTCTGTTTACTTCCCAGCTGTAGTTAAATTGTTTAGAATTAGCTCACATGTAAACTGTCCTTCCAAAAACGTCAATCTATTGATAAGCCTTTTCTTTCTACCTTTTCTTTGACAAAATAACTCATGACATTATAGGGCAAATTTTTTAATCTCTTGTAGCCTAAAGGCTTTTGTTCTTGTTGTTGTTGTTGTTGTTAATTATTAAAATTTGAATATTACCTTTGACTTTTTCCTCTGTCATAGAGTTCTTCTAAAGACTCTGTTATGTAGGGACTATTAAAGCAAACGTAATCTATATCTTTTTTTTAATATCTAAAATTAAGAACAGGAGTTTTCTCTTCTCATTGGTAAAATGTAACATTTCCTTCATTTCAAGCTGCTAACTAAACCAAAATCCAGGCCAGGCTCAATTCATTGATATTGAAAAATTACAGTGATTAATGACAATATTGATTGTATTGGTAGCTGCGTTTTCAAACTATTCTAATCCTTTAAATTCATAAATTCACTTTATATAATATGTGCCTTATGTTACCGAGTAATGGGTGTAAGAACCAATTCTCAATAATGTACACCAGTTTGAAATTTCTAGTTGCTATATCTAATTATAATCACAAATGTTTCATTGCCTAAGTGAATCATGAGGCAAAACCCTAAATGATCAAAGTAGAGAAGTTTAACTGGGCTTTAGTGCATGATGACAAATATTAACAGGAATGAAAAAATCAGGACTCAATAATGCAATCAGAGAGATCTTCTAACATTGAAATAGCTAATTCCTACTTGTTGAAATATCATATGATGTACCTTACAGGATTATATTTGAAACATTTTTAAGAAGCAAGCATTAGTAGTTTAGTGGATGGTTAGAGTTAAGTTCATTGAGGGCTTCTCTAGCATACATTAATTTCTGGCTTTGGTTTCCCGTTCATGAAAGCAAGGCATAGAAGTGCACACTTAAAATGTAGAAAAGGTGACAAAAGGATTAGAAATTCCAGAACACATTCAGTTTTTGACCTCCAACTCAAGGTAAGTTGGAGGCTAAGATAGAACCACGAAGGCTGTCATTTAAAAAGAAAGAAAGAACAGCTTGAATTACATTAATTGCTGCACCACTGCTTCTGCAGTTGCTTTGACACAAAAAGTTAAGACAGGTACTTTTTTTAATCACTTAGTAAAAAAAAAAAACAAAAAGTTACTAAGGTGTTGAGTATACAAAAGGATTTAGATAGGTGTTTGGAACAAAGGACTGATGGTCTTTATCCTATTCAAGTTACTGGAAAGAGATTCAGAATGTAAGAATAAGAAGCCATCTTGAGTCTCATGCCAAATACCAATGGACTTGTGTTATTTCTAAAATTTACAATGATAGTCATTATAATTAGGAAAAAGTTTAAAGATATTTGCAGGGTATTTGGTATAATTCTAACATCTCTATGAATGTTTAAACTTTGCATAGTGAGATTATGAATTTAAAGAATGCTGCTCTCCTAATCTTTAATGCTGCATATAATGTTAGTAAAATTATCCATGGCCTGAGGTCAGTATTTCTATTTTGGTCAAGCTTCAAGAATGGCATATATAGCTTGATCATGTTAGCCCTTTTTGTCCTGAGAATGCTTTTATTTCTGCCCATTGTGTTAAAGCCTGTCTTTAACAACATCAATATGTTGGCAGCCAAAGTACATGGCTTGAAACTGAAAACGGACCCCCAGACAGAGTTATTAATTTAACAAGCTCTCAAGCCAAGGACAGGCAGGATTCTGCACAGAGCCTTACCAACCTAAGACAGAAGTCCATTGCTTTTGATAATACATATTCCATGATGGGGAAGGAAGGCATTCTTTTCACAATGACCTAGATAGGCTCATTCTTGTTTATGAAATAAAAAAGGAGGGAATGTGGAGAGCTTTTGGGGCTGCTTGGCAGGAATCTGACATTAGGCTAGAAGAAGTAATTGAATCTAATCTTAGGCTAGAACATAGAAGTATTTTCAGGCAGGAATCTAAATATTAGGCTAGAACAAAGAAGTAGGCTTCAGGCAAGAAAATGACTTTGGGCTAGGACAGGGAAATTTCTGGCAGGAATCTAAATCTTAGGCTAGAACAATGAAGTAGGCTTCAGGCATGAAAATGACTTTGGGTTAGAACAGGGAAGAAGGCTCATATTTTGGTCATCCTGATAAAACCTTAGAAACAGTGATCACAGTACTTTGTTTATTGCCTTACTTGTTTTTTGACTATTTGTGTTTATTGTTTTGCTTGTTGCTTGACTATTTGTATATATTGTATTGCTAGTTTCTCAGCCTAGAACTAACCTTAATACTTGTATGTAATTAAAATGGTATAAAAGCAGATTGTGAAAAATAAAATAGACATAAATAAATAAAATTTAAAAAAGAAAACAAAAGGAAGGAAGGAAGGAAGGAAGGAAGGAAGGAAGAAAGAAAGGGCAGAAGGAAGGAAAGAAGGAAAGAAAGAAAGAAAGAAAGGAAGAAAGGAAAGAAGGAAGGAAGGAAGAAAGGAACAATAAACCTTGGTTAGAACCATCAACTGAGGATATTGCCCAGAGGACATTTAGAATAGAGTTTTATCATTTATTCTGCATATTGCTCATGTTTATTTTATTATATAAATACATAAAAGCTATGAAACGGTGACTAAAACTAGTTCAATTTATTAATATTAAATGAAATTGTGAATGTCAAATTATGAGGCATGTTTTATTTTGTACTTCCTTTTAATAACATTTTCTTAACCATTTTTATTTTTAAAATTAACTTATTTGCTTACTTTTCACCCCAATTACAGCTTCTCCCTCCACTTCTCAGAGTCCTACTCTTTTACCTCCTTTCACCACATTTCTCTTCACTTTTTTCTCAGAGAAAGGGAAGCCTCCCATGGACATTAGCTTGCCGTGGCATATCAACTTGCAGTAGGGCTAAGTTCATCTTCTTCTATTGAGCCTAGAAAAGGCATCCCAATCAGGGGAGAGGGGTCCATAGTCAGGTAACAAAGTCAGAGATCATCACTGCTTTAGTTGTGGCAGGAAACCCACATGAAGACCAACCTGTACATCTATTACATATATGCAGAGGACCTAGATCCATCTCACACATGCTCTCTAGTTGGCAGTTCAATCTCTATGAGGCCCTTTTTGCCCAAGTTAGTTGATACTGTAGGTTTACTTGTGGTGTCTTCGATGCCTCTGACTTCTTTAATCTTACCTCCCCATCTTCCACAAGATTCACCAAGTCCATTTGATCACTATTGGTCTCTCCATCTTTTTTCTTTGGCTGCTGGCTAAAGCCTCTCAGAGGACAGTTATTCTAGGTTCCTGCCTGCAAAATAAGGAGAATATTACTATTAGTGTCAGGGATAGGGTCTTTCACATGGCACTTGTTTAAAATATTGGTTCATTCATTTGTAGGCCATTCCCTTAATTTCTACTCCATCTTTACTGTGTATCTCTTGGAGGCAGGATAATTTGTGGGTCAAAGGTTTTACAGGTGGGTTGTTGGTCTCATCATTCCATTGGAGGTCATGCCTAGTTACAGAAGATGGCCATTTCAGGTTCTACATCTCTTATGGCCAGGAATCTTAGTGTAGAGAGCCACGGTGAGCTGTGACAGCATTCGCCCGGGGCGTCATACGGGGTTTTGAGCAAGCAGCCAATCAGATATGTCCACGCCACCCTAGGGTGTATATAAAGCAGTGCCATCTTGGGTCTCTCTCTCTTCCTCCTTTCATCGCAATAAACGCTTGCTGCAGAAGGATCCTGGTGCCCGTGTGCATTCTTGCTGGCAAGACAATTTTACGGGCCACATCTTAGGGTCACTTTTACAAGTTCTTAGGAGTTTCCCTTTTCCTAGGTTTGTAGTTCATCTCAGAGATCCCTAATCCCACCAACCCCAGTTTTATCTCCATCTGTCAGACTCATATTATTTACTTTGTTCTTTTGATTTAACACTGCAACAGGCCTTCCAAGATACTCAAGAAGTCTTACATTTTCTTGACTACTCAGGAATATATGTAGGCTTAAGGTCTTATAACCAAGAAATAAAAATTAATCACTTCTTATTGTGCTGGCTGTGTTTTTGTAATATATAGTTTTCTAGTGGCTCAAAACTAAGTTACAAATAGGCTTTACAGATTTATTAATAAAGGTGCAATAAATGCTTGATTTTTCTACCATACAGCTACTTTCAACTGCCAAGATATACTTTGGCTAAGAATATCTAGTTAACTAAAGGTGCAGAGCTTAGAAGTAAAATTTATTTTTAGCGTGTCCACCAAAGATATAACCAAGAATGATGAAGTCTGAGAAGACTTCTGTGAGTGCAACTATATTGTAGGTTAATCTTTTCCTATTTGTTCAAGTAGAGAACTATATTAAGAGTCTGTGAGAATCTTACCAAAAGCCAAATTAATTATTTGGTGTTCCAGAGTATTAAGCAAACTATTTCTTCCCAAGAGAGAGGTCCCACACAAACAGAAAACAATTATTTTGAACCCAAAAATTATAAGTCATTGTCCTCAAACATCATGGGAGAGACCTTAGAAGGACATAATGTTATTGTTGTATTGTTTTACTAGAGTCACCATAGATAACCATGACTGCAAAAATAATAAATAAAATAAAAGCTAGAAGAGGCAAGCAAGATGGCTGAGAAAGTGAAGGCCCTCTGCTGCCAAGCAACACACTGAATTTTGACCAATGAATTTCATAAGATGGAAGGACAAACTGATTCTCACAAATTGTCTTCTCATTTTCATATGAAAACTATTATACACACACACCATTTAAAATGCAAAAAGGAAGAATATTGAATGCTCCCCATAAAACAAGGTAGCTATATCCACTTTGATGTGAACACTAGATAAAAACAAATACATTGATTGAAACACCGCTTAATATGCTATAATTATATGGAGATTCTATATGTCAATTAATAAAATAATGGGAAAAGTAGAAAGGGAAATGAATAGAACAATAATAAACAATTTAGGAGGAGAAAAATTCTCCCAGCTCTCTAACATCCTGAGTTTGAGACCTAAACATAGAACCATATGACCCCATGATCTGCTCTTCAATAATATGTCAAGCTAGAAAGTAATACCAACATCCTAGAATTTCTGTGTAGCAAGCAAGACTTCAGGGTCTTAAAGACTTCTCTAAAAAAGCTTATTTTATCTGTTTAGGAATAAACCCAATATGTACATTTAGACTTTGCTTTCTTATGTTTTATTTCATTATAACCAGTGAAATCCATTCTTTGTGTTGAGTGGGACTAACCTGAGACAAAGAAAAAAGTGAGATAACTGTGTGCATGTGATCTTCTGAAGCTTCTGGGTAGTGAAAAAACAGGTAAAATCACTCTGATCTTTCTGTTCTAGTTCAGGCCACAGTTTAGAGCATCTTACACAGTTCCTTGCCCCATTCCCTGAAGTCTTGCTTTAGCAGTGTTATTTTTCTAACCAGAAAAATGCAATGATTGAGCTACTTGTGTGAAACATTCCTCATGAAAAAACTTATGTCTCTTTGTTATTGGTTGTTTTATCTATTCACTTACTTGTATTCATTTGAAAATTTTAACAATCACAGATATCAAGTAAAGTATTAGGTGCACGACTTTTAAATTTTTTTATGTGAATATTGAGTAACAGTAAGATTTCCTACTGTTTCATTGTATTTAAGAACAATTCCTTTTCTGAAAGAGGTAATTTTTTCCCCTTGGAAACTTTCAGTAAAGTGAGCCTTGGAAGCATGTCTGTCATAGACTCAGAGCTTTATTTAAAATGTTGAGTTTAGGTGAGAACCAAATCTACAGTTTTTCAACACAATCTTGGAACCAGGATCATGACTTCAAGCTTCAACTAAAGAGAATTGTAATATTAATTATTAGCAGATATTCAATGATTTTGTTTTCCTACTTATTAGTACTATCATGTACTGTCATTGAATCAATCTTTGTTCTGTTTCTCAGTAATAGTTTTTGTTGTCTAATAACCCTTATTCCTCTCTCTGATAATGAACCATTATACAGATAGAAAAGATGAAACTGTTCATATTGTTATATTTCTGATGAGGCCTTGAAAAAATGTCCTCAGATAATGTATTCAGCACTCAATATGAGTGATTTGTCACTGTGCAAGGTTTTTTTTTACATTTATTATTCTTATATTTTTTGTATATGAGTGTTTAAATGCATATATGTAGGTAAGTACACCACATGTTTGACTGGGGAAACCAGAGAGAACATCAAGACCCTTGAAACTGGAGTTACAGATGGTTGTGAGCCTTCATGTGAACTCTGAGAACTGAACCTGGGTCCTCTTCATGTGAAATGAGTGTTTCTAACACTGAACTGTCTCCTCAGGTCCCTGCTTTGCAAGTTATTATTTTCAAAATTTCTCTGTTTTTTGAATGCCAGACAGACATTTTAGTAACAGCTATAGGGAAAGACAAACTCCTTAGTCCTCCCTCCTCCTTCCTTCAAGGTCCAAGGAGAATTTTATTATTAATCATCCAGGCATTATCTCTATATTGCCTGCTTCTTTATTAATCACCTCCACGGAATCTATTGCTATTAATCATAAGTCTTGAGCCTTTGAATTACCGGTAATTATCTCTGAATGTTCATTACCTTTTGGTTTAATTACCTGTTTTCCCCTAGGAATACAGACAATTTTAGGGCCCTGACTCTGAGGAGTGTGTTTGTGTCTGTGTGTCTGTGTGTTTTTATGTCTGTATGTCTGTGTGTCTGTGTGTCTGTGTGTCTGTGTGCCTCTGTGTGTGTGTGTGTGTGTGTGTGTGTGTGTGTGTGTGTGTGCAATTGTCTGTCTGTCTGGGATAATTTTTAGGATTTTTTCTTAGACCCTGTTATCAATGCATGTATTAAAATTATTTAAGTTAAAAAATTCCAATGCATCGTTACCTCTGAAAGCTTGAAGTTCCTTTTTCATATGAAGACATAAAGTCAGGTGAAATCTGTGATCCTTTCTTACTTTACTCTAATGTTTCTTTAATAATTATTTGAAGGCATTTATATGACAATTGATTTAATTTATTCAGGGATAAGCACACTGGGTTCCTTCAGGACTTTATATTGTTTTGTTTTCTTTTTCTTAAATTCAGCAAATACTTGGGGAAATCAGAAACAAATGAGACTAAAATTCAGAATCAGTGTGATGCATTCTTATTCTTATAAGTGAAACCATACAACAGAGGCCTCAATAATCTCAGTTTGAGGCAAATTTAAACACACATAAAATGTCTCTTCATTAATGTGATTTTATCTGCAAATGACAGCCACTGTATATCCAGTAAAAATAGAAAATGAAATAAATGTCCAGTCTCCTTTGAGGAAGATGTCTTACTACAGTATAAGTGTATATCATCATACTTTCAGACATATAATTTTCAGAAAACCAATAGTCTCAAAAGGAAGAAAGTTATTTTTCTAATATCACATACCCATGAATCCACTTTCTTCCATAGTAGCTTATATGTGGATTCCACTAATTCAGGAAGCTTTATTAAGAATTCTATAGATAATTCACAGTTAGAATTCTAGTTTAAATTTGCCTGATATCAAAGCCTATCTACTCAAGTGGGTCAAGTTAAGGCAAACATGTAAACAGTACCACTTAATGTAGGCATGTAAGAAATGAAAAGTAGTACTTAAATGACATTGTTCTAGAACTAAGAATGCTTCAGACACTTCTAGTTTAGTTATTCAGAGCTATGAATGCCTTGGATGTGAACAATATACAGATTAATATACTTATGCCAGCAAATGTAAAGCCGTTTTGTTTTTCAGTCACCACCAAAGGGGGGAAAAAGTAAATATGTATGTGCCCTTCTGTCCACACTGACTCCTTATTGGCATCTTCCTTTGTGTATTTAGACAATAGATTCTCAATGTACTTAATGAAAACAGCAGACATTTTAGTAATGGATGCATAAGAACACCTAGCATGCCTCTAAGATGTGACAGATTCTTGTCAAAACTAATGCATCCACTTGGTCAGTGTTGGCATGTTGAGTGCATAGCATATCAGGGTTGTATTTTAGGACAGAGAGAGAACGTGGTATGATTAATTACAGACCTTATAATAACTACACTTTAGAGTTATGTGTAACACACAATTCTAAGCAAGAATTAATGATCTTCTAACTGCTCTTAGTGATCTTCTACCTGCTCTATGAATGACAACTGTTACAACTGCTATGCTATAAAGAATAAGAGACAGAATTTAATTTGAGCAAGGACAATGGTTTAGTTAAATGGAAAGGTAAAATTACAAATAAGAAATGGGAAATTTTAAGTACAAGTGATTGAATACTATTGCACAATAATAGATGTTATAGAAATGAATTATAGAATTATGTAGGTAAAGAGGAAAATAATATCAATGCAGAGCCCAGGATAGTTGAAAGATTTAAAAATTTCCTTTGTACAGCTATCTAAATGTAGTATTCATCAAGATAAAGTATAATTTGTCAATCAGGGCCCAAATTAAGCTGTTCTGTGAATAATCTTAGATCAAAGACTACATTTCATCCATTTTCTCAGAAACATGTTTTGAGTATTTTTTAGTAGGGAAGACTATTTCTACTACTGAGGTTACAAAGCACACCAAGAACTATACATGTTACTTGTCTTCCCAAGGACTCATATTATTAACTTTAATGAATTTACTTTTAGCCTGCATCATAATGCCAACATTGTGAAATTCATTTACATTTGCTCATTTACATTAGATGGGTACCTTTCAAATTTCTGTGAAAAAAAAAATTTAAGTAGATTCAGTGAGGATCTATTATCTGCTCAATCCATTGAAAATTCGCTGTCAAATACAGCATAAAGGAACAGGACTCCACTAGGTACAGTTCAATGGCAGCATACATTGTGCCACCTGCCTTGCATTTGAGCTAATATCAAAGCTTTGTACAAATGTTTTCTTTTCTTTTTCTTTCCTTTTTTTTTAACATCTGAATTCTTTGCCTTGTGTTCCATTCCACTGTTTCTCCATGTATTTATCTAGGGTAGAGAATGTTAGTTAATTTAACAAATAAATCAGTATGACAAAAAGTAGACAGGAAGCATCTCTCTAAAGTAATTTGTATAGTAGAGCAGCTCTTTAAATTTTACTTCACAGTTGAGAATGCTGAGTATTCATTCCTTTGAGTTCATAAATCTGAAAGCACTTTCTCAATTGTAAAATAATATTTAGATAAGATAAGATAAGATAAGATAAGATAAGATAAGATAAGATAAGTTATCTTATCTTAGTTACAGTTTTCATTGCTGGGAAGAGACACCATAACCAAGGCAACTTTCATAAAGGCAAATATTTAATCGGGGCTAGTGTACAGGTTCAGAGGTTTAGTCCATTATCATCATAGCAGGAAGCATGGCAACATGCAGGCAGACAGGGTGGTGGAAAAGGAACTAAGAATTTTACGTCTTTTTCCAAAGGAAATGAGAAGACCAGCTTTCAAGCAGCTTGAAGGATCTCAAGGCCCACTCCCAAAGTGACACACCAAGGCCACACCTAATAGTACCAGCTTCCCTGGAGCAAGCATACTCAAACTACCACAAGAAGTATTGAGAATTTCATGTATGGTATAGATAATTAATTTGGTAAAGAGATGAAAATAAATAAAACTTTAAAAAGAGAATTAATCTAAATATATGCTATTCAAGTCACTCAGCAAGTTTTGTTACTTGCTGCCAAGACTGAGAAAGAAAACTCAGTCGCTAAAGCAGGTCTCTGAATTCTATGTGTATACAGCATGCCAAGCACATGCCTAACCCCTCAAATAAGTAAATAGATGATAGAAACATTATCAAATTGCCAATACCCAAATGAATACATAGCTTATATTATGTGATGCTGATAAATAAGATGATTAGGAAGATTGTGAGGAGCTTGTATTACAAGTGAAACAGGAAACCATCAAGACTCCTGACAATGGGGCTAGTATCTTTCTTCTATTATGTTTGGTATCTTTTAGCTACCAATAGCTTGGAATGCAACCAACAGAAAAAATGCCAAACAATATCAAAAGGGAAATTCATACAATGTCAGTTATTGGTCAACAACACTATTTGCTCTACCTAGATACACCAATGTTTTTTTTTTTTTATCCAGAAACAAAAGTTACATTTATAAAACACTCTTCTATAACTTGAAGGAAAGAAAAAAAAAAGATAACGTGAAAATGATATTTTCCATATCTAACAAACCTTCTATGTGTTAGAATCTAACCTACAAGATTTTTATATTCTTTTCTGGAGAATCTGATAAAGAAAATACTTGTTATTCCATTCTAATAGATGAATATATGTCATTAGCCTAAGTTCATTCTACTGGCAAACAATACAGAAGAAATTAAAAAAAAAAAAAACCTCAAGTGTTCTAATTTCTGGAATTTATTTTTGGAGGGTAGAGGGTTGCTCTGTCACTCTCCCATTCTTTTCTAGATTTTTTCAAGTGGAATAAAATCTTTCATATTAATTTTATAGGCCTCACCATAATATTTACTTTTACATTTGAACAAAAATTCAAAAATCTGTCTTAACTAGATTAGGGATGAAAACAAGTATATTTCATCATTGTTTTCCTCTTCCTTTTCCTCTTATTCCTCTTCCTCTTCTTTTCCTCCTCTTCCTCATCTTCTTCCACGTCCTTTTCCTTAGAAATATATTCTTACTTCTAAATAAGGAAAAATAAAAAGATGAAAGTCTCTAGATTAATTTTTTTCAGAAGTTCAACTTTCAGAGTTGAGTGTATATTCCTAGTTCCCTCCTAAGAGGTACCTTCTCTTCAGGATGTTAATACATTCATGTGTATTATTGGCATTTGGCAATGATTGCTCCTGGCAAATTGTTTAGAAGTCTGGCCTAGTAGAAATACTCCATGATAAAATCAGGAGTGATGCATTCTGTGATCTGGGCAAGGTCCAAAGGGTCCAAAATTTACATTGTATAATTAGATATTGAATTTTCAATCACCTGGTGTAAAAATTGGATGGTTTTTATTGTTGAATCATTTGTTATTGTAATTTTATGTGTTTGCATTTTGAGCTGATGGCTTCTGAGACCCCTTTCTTCAATGAAGATTTTGTTCTGTACAAACAAGCAATTGAATTACTTCTTTTCTAAAATTATTCAGTCGACCTTCTTAGTGTCTTGTCCTTTTGTTCTCACATCGTCTATTTAAATGAGATGTTAGGTTCTCTTACAGATTTGTACCAGTCTTTTCCATGGACCCATGTAGCAGCAGCATTTTCTTGAGGTGAGGCTAATCTAATTATCTAGGCTTAAGACTGGAGGCAGAAGAATTTCTGAACTGAGATGTTATGTTCAGTATTCTCTACTTGTTAAAAATAAACATTTCTAAGTAATAGGCTATTTGTTTGAGTCGATAGTGTAATCGAAGCAAGGAAATAAATTTTTCTGTCTTCAAAGCTGTAGTGGTCTGTTTTATGTTACAGAAGTAGTCATTTTCTCTTTGTATAATATTTTTTATTTAGTTAAAATTGCTTTGTTCTTAAACATAAAATTTCTGGGAATTTGTGACTTTACATTTATTATGACATTCCTTATTTAGCATGCTAGAAGCTTTGAACATTCCTTTATCAATGATTTTTTTTTTAATGAGGAGCTTTTGTATTTCAAGTTCACTGAATCTGAGAATGACCTTGAACTTCTCACCCTATTGCCTACACTTTCTTTATACTGGGATTACAAAGGTTGCCACACCTGCTTTTTGCAGTGTTCAGAATAGAAACCAAGTCTTTGTGCAGGCCAATTCTCTGTAATCTTAGTTATACTCTTAGATTACAGATGAAATAATTAAAGTGGAAATATAGGTATTATGCTTGAGGTCTATACAAGCCATGAAACTAGATTTTAGCTTTCTGGTTCTCACGCCTTTCTTCTACGAGTTTAAGTCTCTGTTTTTCTTTGTTTGCAATTTGATTATCTCATTGTTGTCCCAAATTTGTTTATCGCATTGTTGCAATAGAATCATTCAATAGCACTCAATCCTATGGAAAAACGAGAGTATGAATACAATATTGTGCCAGTAGTGCTCTGGAGAAGAAAATACTTAAATTTATATATGCACATTAGGATTATGGATTGCCACTTTATAACAACAAAGAGAAGAGAAATGCCGTGGACTGGTCCTCTAGGATGTCAATTAAAACTAGAGAACAGAAAGCCAAGAATGTCTACATGAAATAAATGAATAATAAACTCAGTAAAAAGACATAGATAAATTATTGGGGGAAATGAAATAGAGAGAGAATAGAAATTGAGTCAAGTCTTTTTAAGTACATATGATTTTTTTTTTTTACAGAGGATTGCATTGGAGATAATCCTTCAAGGAGAGAAAGGGGAAATTAATTGTCTGTCTGTCTGTCTCTCTAATCCTTAGTACTATCTTTTGAACGCACAGCATAAGAACAAAGAACCAGTTAAATTATGTCAGAAAACAAGTGACTATTTGATGAACGACCACCATGAGAAAGTCAATATTTCACATTCAAGGTCTTTTAAACCCAGCTTGAGTTATGGTTATATTGAGTTATGGTTATTTTGAAATTAATTTCCCATAGCCTTTTTCTTGTTTTTCTTACTTTGTGCTCAAATGTTCTTCTCCATTTATATATCTCTCTTTCACACTCTCTAGATATGTAATTGTGTGTATTTCAAAGTACTCTATATTGTCTTCTCATTTACTATTTTATGAACACTAGTTTCATAATTTGAGATATTAACCTATTGGTAAAAATTATTTGTACTGAGTTCAACTCCTGCTATGGCAATGTTTGGTGATCCACAGATAAGTTTCTCATAGAAAACAAAGAATAGTATTTTCCATCCACAAATAGATATTTATATTCCCTAGACAGCCAAGAGGGCACATAGCTAATGATAAGAATATATTCAAGACAATTCACTGAAACTGTGAGAATAGCAAGAATTTATAGCACCTGAAACAAGACAGTCATGTAATCATCCAGTTCTCCCAGATTGGTGAGACATAGTGAAACACTGGATAGGTGAGGTTAAGAACATAGGCTTCTCCCCACCCCTAAATCTAACTTCTAGCTTATGAACTACTTGTCTACTGGGAAAGGAGAAGATGTCAGCATTTCTCATTTTTTTCCTTCCATCCATCTACTTGTTTCTAGTCTACATTTTGGGTTTGTGCTGCCAATAATTGAGTGCTTACATCTTCTCCACTAATGAGTTAGGAACTCTTTTCTGGGCTGCCATACTACTGACAGCTCAATCACCCATATTTTATTTGGTAATGTAGCTAGTTATTGAAACAAACAAACCAAACCAAACTGAGAGTGCAAATATCCAGATCCGCTGAGGTAGTAAGGGATATCTCTCAGAATGAAGTATAACATTTGTTATCTCAGATTGCGATCCACAGCCTTGGATCAAAGAAACTTTTTGATACTTGACTCTCTAAGAGATTAAGGTTAGATTGTGGTCAAATGATTACCAAGTGTTCCATCCCTTTCGTAATTTTAACACAACTACAACATTACTTTTTAATTTCAATAATAGTGATGGTGACAGTGAGTGATTTTCAGAGATGTCTCCTTTCTCTTTGATTATTAATGTTTGATTCCTTGATTATTTTACTTTGTACACACTGATCTTTTAAAAGGTCACTTCACTAATGAACAATATAGCATTCCATCTTTGACTCAGAACCCTCTATTTCTCATCTCTCTACTTATCATCCGTTTGCATTACTGTATATAAGTATGCTCTAGGTTTGTACAGGATAGATTTGTGTCAGCTGCAGTTTTCATGACTATCCCCTAGATATTTAGGTAAAGTCTTCTCAGATTGACCAAAGTCACATTTTTAGTGAGAAAAATTATACTTTAATTAATCTCAAGCTCTTTGCTTCCCATTGATCACAAAGAAATAGTATAGATATTTCTCTCCCTCCATACCTTAACATTGCTCAAAAACTATAGGCTAGTTTCTCCTGGATGCTAAATATGAGTCTCTTGTTTCCACATGAAGCAAAGAATGGTCCAGTGTGCAGAATTCCAATACTACCACTGCCTCCCGTGTAAAGAGTGATGGAAGGTGAGCTTAAAGACGCTGGAGATCAGCACTGAGCAATCTGTGGCCATATGCTGCCCCTCGGCTTTGCCATATGGCTCTGAGTCTAATTTCAAACTCCTCTGTCAGCAACTCCAAAGGTGAAGAATTTAGTGACGATGGAAACACAGCCATAGAGATTTTTAAATGGTCAGTTCTCTTGCAGGTGCTCTCCAGCTGGGCTGGGACAGCAGCAGAATTAAGGGTTTATGATTGATAAAAGTAAAACAAATGCCTGAGGAGAGAGGAGAGGCTCTGGAGCAGCTGGGCCCATGGTGTCATGTCCTAGTTTCAGAGCCCCAAAGCACCTAGGGGTGGGGGGAACAGATAAACAGTAAGAATATTCCATTGACTGAACACAAAATAGATATTATTTTTTTCTTTTAGCTATGTAACTTTTGAACTTAGCATTGTAACTTTATTAGACACTTTCCTGTGTTCTGTGTATAATTTCTGAAATTTGAATATTTGGGCATCATTTTTTTCCAGTCTTTTAACTTACAGTTGCCCATATTCTTTCAGTGTGTAAGGTGAGAAAACAGAGACTCATTCATGGAATTAAGCAGAATTTGATAAATAAAACAGTTTACTAATGCCCTCACCAATTTCCTTGCAAAACGCATGTCATAGCACCGTGAATTACCTAGTTTTGTACTATTCGCAATGGTGCGCAATAGTGTGACATGCAAGTCTAGCCCATTGTTGCATCAGAGACTATTCCGAAGAATTTGTCCTTGGTCACCATCTTAAAAAGGGAGTGCATAGGTTTTTTTTTTTTTTTTTTTTTATTTCTTGCTTATATGTAAGAGGAAAGCTTTCTCCTTTTTTGAGAAAAGCAGGAGAAATATAATGGTGAGTATTCATGACAAGGAACAATTGTAAAGAATATTTCCCTTCCTTAACTGAAAGTATACTAAGCATTTATGCTGGGCAGGTACAGCTGAACATTGGGCATGTAGCAGACACAGTCTTCACTGGCTTATATCTTATCGGCCAATGTATAAAATGAGACATAAACCAACTACTATTGCTTTTCAAAGTTATTACCATAAACATTGTTACTGAGTTCCAAGGTATCAAACACTGTGATGGACATGGAGTACCAGAGGAAGAGCAGATTCAGCTGTTGTCTCAGAGGATAGGAAAGCCTAGTGGGCATGGAAACCAGTTTTCCTAGAACATGACAGATACCTGTTGTGTGAAATTAAGGTGAAGTTAATGATGCCTAACTGGAAAAGTTGGACAATGTTAGTAAATTCAAATGCTTAGTGTAGGGAAATTGATACCATAAAAATATTGAATCCCAGCATATTAATTGATAGGAGATTGGAAATAAGAGTCTAAGTACAAAAGAGAATATGTTTCAAAATGGTGGAGGAAACACTGAGATCTCTGCTTATTTGCTTATTTCAAGAGACTGAAGTGTGTATCAGGAAATGATTTCCACACAGTCCAGCAAATTACATAGAGATAAGAACAACCCTTCGAATGCAATTAACTTTCTTCATTCACCCCAGGGATTCAGTTTTGCTCTTGCCATAGTGATATGTTCTTAATCTTCTATTTCAGAGCTTGTTTCCTTCTCATTTTTTTTTATTCTCTATGACCACAATATTACAGGCAAAGTAATGAAGGAGACTAGCTTATGACAGTGGTCCCTGAAAAACACCATTTTTCTGTTTAGCCAGTGTTTTCATTTATTTGAAAACAACTTACTTTTCTCTATAGAAAAATAATTCTCCATTGAATATAGCATACTACTGATTGTAAGACATACTTTTATTTACCACAAAGAAAAAACTAATACTCCCGTCAACTCTAACTGCAGACCATCATCAGTCAGAAAGCCCATTGTGAACTGACAGATGTTAGTCGATGTGAAGTGAAACTCAGAAATATTAGATAGTTGGAAAAAAATCAGTTAAAGTTCTAATAAATGACAAGCTAAGGAAAATGTTCTGTACCAAACTCTATTGTGATTATTTATTCTCACAGTCTTTTAATCACCATGAAATGGGCAGCTACAGGCTGTAAGATTGTGTTATATACATTTTTAGTGATGAAAATAAATTTTATTTAACTTATTTATAGTACATTATTGGCATTGTGTAGTGGATTCTGCAGTTTATGGTACTTTCTCTTTCTCTCATTCTCTATGCCCCCCCGTTTGTGTGTATATGTGTGTGTGTGTGTGTGTATATGTGTGTGTGTGTGTGTGTGTGTGTGTGCGCGCGCACGCGCTTGCCTGTATTCTGTTGAATCTCCTGCATAATAATAATGTAGAAAACTAAATGGCTTCCTATTCAGTTCACTCTTTGTTGTATAAATACTGAAATCATGATGGTAGCTAAGCATCAATCATTGCAAAACCACAATTACGTGTTTATTGAGGTTAAGCAAACAAACCATGACTGCTTATGGTTTCTGTCTTCTACTTTGTGCTTGGTATGCTTTCTAGAAGAGGCTGACAGAAGTTTAATGCTCTGGTTAAGGTCAGTACACACTAGTGTACTATTATCATTAGGTTTTCATAAGAAAGAAATACCTACACAAAGCACTCTCGTGAATATTCCTACCAGAGATAGAAAAGCTTTCAATGAAGATCTATATAAAACATATGCATCAACACGTCATAAGGCATAATTTAGAAGGGATTATTTGTTCTTTCTCTTAGGCTTCTTTTTAACCTCTCAGGAGCTTTCTATCCAATGGTAGCCAGAAAGGACTTGCGAATCCTAGGAGTGGACACTTATCAGTAATCTGTCCTTAATTATCACACAAGATTATTTTGTCCTTACTTGAAGTGTTTGTGTGTATGGAGTGTCAGGAAAAGCTGGAGGTCCAAGCACTATTACTATTGCAGTTAAGACGTATTCTACTTTAAGTGAATAACAGACATTGATTGGAAGATAAGGGGTGCTAGGAAAGTTCAGAATTCAGAAGATGAGAGTCTAATTTCGTGAAGACTGTCTTACAATGTTTTGCTTTAGCCTAGGTCAAGGGACATAGTCAATGCTGGATAAAAATGAGGGATTTCATTTTAGAATTATTCTATATTTGAAGTTTCTAGAGTTTGGCACAATTTCTGAATATGTAGTGAGATGAATAGGTCAGGAAGGGAATAACTTTGAAAAGCGAGACTTCACTTTTTGTCCTTTAAATTGATGGATTGTGTGTATATTATTCCTGTGTATGTACGTAGATTCATGTATTGTCATGTGGAAGATAGGAGGACCTGGGTCTTTTTACTTTGTTTCCCAGGAACAGGATTTCTTACTGAACTTATAGGTAGACTGGTGGCCAAGAGGCTTCACACAGCCTCTTGAAAGGAAGAGCTGAATGAATATGAACTGATTCATGGTGATTTACTCTTTTGCAGCTTAGCTGTAACTAAACTACATTTGAGGTGTTATAACATACCTTTGGGATGTCTATTGATTCAGTGATGTTTATCCTTTTATTAATCAGAAATGTATATGAACTTGCTGTGCCCCACACATGGCTCTAAAAGCTTTACAACAAATCTTTGAGAAAGTATGATTATCCATATATTACCCACATTGTTGATAATTGCCATAGTTTTTTTTATGGAATATAATGAGAAACTGTTATGGTTAACCTTATTCAGTCATACAAGATAAATGTAATTATTTTCTATTTATTTAAAGATTTACTTATTTTCATGTATATATATTAGTGTTAACCTACATCTTTGTATGCATGTCATATGCCCTGTCCATTTGTCCCAGAAAAGAGAAATAGATTTCTGGAACTGGAGTTATAGATGGTTGTGAGACACCATATGGGTGCTGGGTAGCAAACTCCTGTCCTTCAAAAGAGCAGTAATGGCTCTTAATTGATAATCTATCACCCCAACTCTATAGCTTCACTCTCATAGTAGCAAATGGAGAATTGGTGGTGTCATGCATTGTTTTCTTATCTTTAGAAGCTAACTGATCTTTGAATGAAAACATTGAAGAAACACAGGCTCTCAGGTCTGGAGACTGTATATAATTTTGCAGGGGTCTTTGGTTTTATACAGTGAAAAGAGGAATTTGGGGATGGAAGTTTCCTACTGGAGGTCAGTTTCCTGAAGTCTCTATGGAGGTTACTGGTATTCATCATCTTATCAGAAGCTTCATTGGAAAGCTTCCATATGCCAAGAGTCTACAGGTAATTCGGGAGGAACCACAGAGCTTTCTAAGAGTAAGTATCCTAAATATTAGTATTTAGATATGTCAAATAAGGTAAATATGTAAAAACAAAGGTGAGGGTAAAAAGTGCTTTCAGATTTACAGGGCAGAAAATAAGGCCGAGGAAGTAAAATCACTTGGAAAAAAAGCTGACCTGGTCACTAGTCATCTGATCTGAACTTGACTTCAGTAACTTCTGAGTCACTTCACCATTTATTAACCAGCACTGGCACATGTAGGATTAGGTACTGTTCCCCAAAATTCACAGACTGTGTCCGGTTCTGTGACAGCAGTTTGAAAATTCATCTCCCAGTGACTCATCCTATGACTTGAATTTAATGAGATAATTAAAATAAAATAATGTTTTATGGGTCTGCCTTAATACAATATAACCTATTATTTTTAAAAAGAGGTCAGGGGCCGGGGAGACAGCTCAGTTGATAAAATGTTTCACACGTATGAAGACCTGCAGATCCTTAGTAACCACACTAAATAAACAAACAGACAAACAAACAAATACAAAACAAAGTGAAAATCAACAAAAACCCAATAACAACAAAAATCTGAATGCTGATATCTATAATTCCAGCACTGGGAAGAGCCAGTACAAGTGGGAGATTTCAAAACTTCCCTGATCAGTCAGTGTAGCCAATGAATGAGTACCAGGTTTGGTTAGAGACCTTGGCTCCAAAACTATGGTAGAACTTCTTGAGTTGGTCCCACAGCTCACTTAGCACACTCCTATTCTTGGGAATGCTCTCCTTTTCATAATAAACACTCTGTTTCTGTTCCTAATAATAAGTAGTAATTAATAATGATAAAAGAAGATTGAGAACTGAGAACTGCAGTAGGCATTCAATTGGGAACTCTAGCTTTTACACACACACACACACACACACACACACACACACACACACACACACA
>JANHMN010000004.1:76239172-76259964 GCA_030674055.1 Rhabdomys pumilio | reverse complement strand
ATATATATATATATATATATATATATATATATATATACAATTAATTAATGGAAAAAGGCACCATGGATTTGAAAAGGAGCAAAGAAAGGGAGTATGAAAGAACTTGAAGAGAGTCAAAGGAAAAGGAAAGGAAAAATTATGTAATTATAATTTCAAAGAATAATAATAAAAAAAGATGAACTTTGTACCAAGTGGCACAAAACATTTGTTATGAAACCAAGGTGTTCAGACTTGAGAGTCATTTAACACCTGATTCTGTTGTTTCTCATTTAATTATAATTTTTCTTGTACCAGAAGATTAACACATTGAGAATGCAGGGGAATTTTTTTTTCTTCCTGATGTGTAGAACAAAACATACAAAATATGATGTGGTAGATAAATGACTGGAGAAGGATGGGTGTGATGTCATATCCCTGGAATGCCAAGATTTGTGTAGTAGAGGCAGGTAGATGAGGAGTTCAATGTTATCTTTGACTGTATAGCTAACTTAAGGCCAGTCTGGGCTATATGAGAGCTTGTTTCAAACGAATTAAATCATGATGAGTAAATGGATAAGTGGATGATATGTTAACTGGCGTGTATGTGTGAGTTTTATCACCCCATTATTTGTCTTTAGAGAGGAGTGGGAATACATATAGTTGGAAAAATAATATTTGTTGTGTGATATATACAGGTAGTTCCTAATATTACCTACCAATGCATGGATCAGTATCTCAGCAAAATCCCTGATGACATCCCTTCTTCAACCAAGAACATAGATCTGAGCTTCAATCCCCTGAAGATCTTAGGAAGCTATAGCTTCTCCAATTTCTCAGAACTTCAGTGGCTGGATTTATCCAGGTAACAAATGAGCTTTTATGTGCTGCCAAATGTGAAGTAGTTATTTTTGTATCATTGCATTCTTGGCTCAGAAAACTTAGATGGTTCTAACTAAATTCTCTTCACTCATCTATTCAGTAGACTTACTACTTGCTGTAAATTCTTGGAGAAGCTATTTGTATTTATCTGATATTAGTTTGATGCACAGCTGGAAAAGAATATCTAATGGCAATTCTAACTTCTACATTATTTTAAACTATTTTATTGAATATTTATGGACCACATCTTTTATGTTGTACATCTAAGCTATAGAAAAATGAATTTGTACATACAAAACCCATACTCCTAGTTATTAAGCAGGATAATGTCCTCTTTAATAAATTAATAAGTTAAAGTCTTGTCCTTGTTATTGGGCACATAGCAGAAATAAAACAAATGTTAACTAACGCTAACACTGTGGTTTACAACAGTAAGTAATAAAGTATGTGAAAATAAAAGCAACACATTGTGTCTTTTAGAAGAGGTTCTGTTGTGTTATGTGTGAGAGAGGATCAGGCACAATTTTAAGATGTGGATAGGTATTCAAGATACCTTAAATCCTAAAAGTAGAAAAGAGGATAGAGGATGAGAAATATTTAACTAAACAGTCAGTAATCACTGCCCTCTCGGCATCCCAAACATCAAGGTTATAGACTTCTCTAATCAACGATTTTGACCAGGTTAACAATACCAGCCTTGGATAGCCTCCTGTGAGATGGAGCAAAAATCTAATCCAAGAAAGGTCTGCTATCCCTAGAATAGTTATGCCAGCATTTCTCCACTAGGCACATCTTGCTTGGCAGATTTGTGTTATAGTTCACAGGGTTCATAGCTGGAATAGATCTGTAATGATTTTCCTCTTCCACCACCCATCATGGCACCTTTCTGCTGAAAGCTAGCCAGCAGGGAGAAAAGCTTCCATCTCTGCTTCAGCTTTACATCAGTAGATTGTAATGATAAAGGGCATCCTTAAATGTGGAAGTAGATAATGAACCTATTTTCTTCAATAATCATAAAAAGACAGAAATGTTTCACATATTTTTATTCTAAAATTTCTAGATAAAGATAAAAGTTATGATATTAAAAGTCTTCTGCAGGGCAGACCATACTGTCAAACATTAGTAAACTAGAAAAAAATGTATAATTTTCTTTACTTGGGATTAATAGAGCATTCCAAAGGTAGAGGGCAACTGCTTTGTTAGAAGAAGCACAATGGAGCCATTGTTCTCCAACATTTACAATTGTGTTCCCTGTTGCATGTAACTTTCCCTGAGTCTCAGTCTTCACTCCTGTTAAATGAAAATGATAAACCTTACTCCATGGTGAAAAGTTACTAAAGGAAAGATTACCTAAATCTTAGGCTACAACAAAGAAGTAATCTCAGGCAGGAATCTAAGTATTAGGCTAGAACAAAGAAGTAATTTCAGACAGGATTCTAAATTTTAGGCTAGAACAAGGAAGTAGACTTCAGACAGGAAAATGACCTTGGACTAGGATAGGGAAGTAGGCTCAGATACTTTGATCATCCTGATAAGCCTTTAGAAACAGTGATCACGGGAGTATTTAGTGAATTTTATGAGTTTAAAAACATACTATCATAATCACTTTATTAAATTGTACATTTTAGTTATCCCAGGAAGATTGGAAGGAAACTGAGAAAGACAGGCAGGTAAAAAATAAACAAAATAATCTCTTTTTTAATAAAGAGGAGATAGCCTTTCATCCTGTATAATTGAGCATTGATCTACAATATAATGTAAGAACATTCCTTAAAGGTTTTGAGTGCTTGATCAGGGAAAAGGCAAGTTCCGCTTCTCTTAGCTTACAAGATATTTTGCATTACAGCAGAGCAGACAACCTACTCCTTTGCCTTTCTCCAGGGATATTAATGGGTAGGAACTAGACTGGGCTCCTAAAATTAATTTGTTCTAGACCAGGGTGCCATCACTTCTTTCTAGAAATATGCATATTTCTTGGAGCTAAAAAAACTGGGTTTTGAAGAATCTGAGAGACTTATCTAAAGCAGTGTTGCTTACCTTATCTGACTAGAGTCAATCTTATATCTCTTGCTTCCAAGCTCAAAGTTTTTTCACTCTATCACTCCATTTCTCTGAAGTTATGAGACCAATATTATGAGATAGAAACAGAGATATACTTCCTTTTCTGCTGTATATGGCTATATATATTACATATACACTCATATTGTATACACACACACACACACACACACATATATATACGATATAAAGATTTTATATATATATATATATATATATATATATATATATATATATATATATGATTATGAGCAATAAAATCATAACTGAAAGGAGGAAGTTGAGAAAGGATCAAACTTTGTTGCCTCATTAAAATTGAGATGATGGAAACTCACAGAAAATAATGGGTTCCCAAGATCATGCAGGGCGAGAGGAGAGTAAAGATACCTAACACTGGCTACATGGCTTTCTCTTGCAATATTCTTTATAACACACCCCCACCTTTTGTCAAATTCCCAATAAATAACTAAATCACAGACAAAAAAGATTTTACTCCCTATGGATATTCCAAAGAAAATAGGAAAAGTGAGGAAAGGTAATTGAGTTAGATTTGGAAATGAAACATTTGCTAAATGTATCTAGCACACATCTGTGATGCAGTCTATCATGCATCACTGTTTGTTGGCTGCATATGAGTTCTGTTGCTAGATTCTCTCTGAAAATGCTTTATGTAATACAGCTTACATTTATCTTGGGATAAAATGTAGAATATTTCATTGAGCTTCCGAGTCTCTACTTTACATGCAACCCACTCATGCCACACCATTGTATTAGTCCTCCTCAGTTTTCATGTTGCCCTGCAGCCACAAAGACTGTTGTGGCTCCTCCATGAGGCATGCCTGCTACTATCTACTACAGCTTCTGGATTGCTGTTTACTTCACCTATTCTTCATGTTCACTCATATTTATCATTGAAATTCCCATTTACTTATGCTCAGTGTAGTCTGCTTTCATCTTCTGAGAAAGGGTCAATTCTTTTGAAGCGAACACTCACAGTACATTTTCTTTTTCTTCTATAAAACTTACTCATGTCACCAATTATTAGCATTTACCTGTGATAATGACAGATTGAATATACCTAGCCTTCATATATGAGTTAAGTTTTGTAAACATTAATGCCATTGTTGACACTTGACACCTATGTGTCATTATTTATGCCTTTGAAATTGACTTTTACCAGTCATTTATCATGACTAACAAATAATGGCACCCATATTGCCTACACCCATTAGATGTAAAATTACATCTGTGTGTGGAAAGAAATGCCTAAATTAATCTAAGGCTAGTACATATCCTATTCAACAGTCTTTATGTGCCCTAGTTATTGGTCTTGAATTGATTTTCTTCTGATGAATTTGCTACCCTACATGGTATGATCTTTATCATCACTGTAGCAAGTGTGAAAATGAAAAACCTGCAGAGTTCTTCTGCTCACATCACTGTTGCTTGCTTTGCTATGTATAGTTTTTTTCTTCACAATAAAATAGTATAGCATATCTGTTTATATCATGGTGTGGCAGGGACTGTTATGTTCTTAGAATGTTTTTTTAAAGCAAAAATACGTAATTGATATCTCTTTTCCCCATAGGTGTGAAATTGAGACAATTGAAGACAAGGCATGGTATGGCTTACACCAGCTCTCAACCTTGATACTGACAGGAAACCCTATCCAGAATTTGTCCCTAGGAAGTTTTTCTGGACTAACAAGTTTAGAGAATCTGGTGGCTGTGGAGACAAAATTGGCCTCTTTAGAGAGCTTCCCTATTGGACAACTTATAACCTTAAAGAAACTCAATTTGGCTCATAATCTTATACATTCCTTTAAGTTACCTGAATATTTTTCTAATCTGAAAAATCTAGAACATGTCGATCTTTCTTATAACAATATTCAAACTATTTCTGTCAAAGACTTACAGTTTCTACGTCAAAATTCCCAAGTCAATCTCTCTTTAGACTTGTCTGTGAACCCAATTGACTTCATTCAACCCCAAGCCTTTCAGGGAATTAGGCTCCATGAACTGACTCTAAGAAGTAATTTTAATAGCTCAAATGTAATGAAAATGTGCCTTCAAAACCTGACTGGTTTACATGTCCATCGGTTGATCTTGGGAGAGTTTAAAAATGAAAGGAATATAGAAAGTTTTGACAGCTCTGTCATGGAAGGACTATGTGGTATGACCATTCATGAGTTCAGGTTAACATATATAAATCAAATTTCAAATGGTATTGTTAACTTCAATTGCTTGGCAAATGTTTCTGCAGTGTCTCTGGCAGGTATATATTTAAAACACCTAGAAAATATTCCTGATCATTTCAAATGGCAATCCTTATCAGTCATTAGATGTCAACTTAGGCAATTTCCAAATCTGCGTCAATCTTTTCTTAAAAATTTTACTTTAACTACCAACAAATGGAGTATCAGTTTTAAAAAAATGAATTTGCCAAGTCTCAGATTTCTAGATCTTAGTGGAAATGCTCTGAGCCTTAGCAGTTGCTGTTCTTCTTCTGACTTGGGAACAAACAGCCTTCGGCATTTAGACCTGAGCTTCAATGGTGTCATCATTATGAGTGCCAACTTCATAGGTCTAGAAGAACTAACATACTTGGATTTTCAGCACACCACTTTAAAAAAGGTCACAGAATTCTCAGCTTTCTTATCACTTGAAAATCTCCTTTACCTTGACATCTCTCATACTAACATCAAAATTGACTTCGACGGCATATTTTTTGGTTTGACCAGTCTCCAGACCTTAAAAATGGCTGGCAATTCTTTCAAAGACAACACCCTTTCAAATGTCTTTACAAACACAACAAACTTGACATTCCTGGATCTTTCTAAATGCCAGTTGGAACAGATATCTTTGGGGGTATTTGACACACTCCATAGACTTCAGTTATTAAATATGAGTCACAACAACCTACTTTTTTTGGATCCATCCCATTATAAACAGTTGTACTCCCTCAGCACTCTGGATTGCAGTTTCAATCACATAGAGGCAGCCATAGGAATACTGCAACATTTTCCAAAGAGTCTAGCCTTCTTCAATCTTACCAATAATTCTGTTGCTTGTATATGTGAACATCAGAACTTTCTGCAGTGGGTCAAGGACCAGAAGCTGCTCTTGGTGAATGTTGAACAAATGACATGTGCAACACCTGTAGGGATGAAGGCCTCTCTAGTGTTGGATTTTACGAATTCTACCTGTTATATGTATAAGACCATCATCAGTGTGTCGGTGGTCAGTGTGTTTGTGGTATCCACTGTAGTGTTTCTGATATACCACTTCTATTTTCACCTGATGCTTATCGCTGGCTGTAAAAAGTACAGCAAAGGAGAAAGCATCTATGATGCGTTTGTGATCTACTCGAGTCAAAATGAGGACTGGGTGAGAAACGAGCTGGTAAAGAATTTAGAAGAAGAAGTACCCCGCTTTCAGCTCTGCCTTCACTACAGAGACTTTATTCCTGGTGTAGCCATTGCTGCCAACATCATCCAGGAAGGCTTCCACAAGAGCCGGAAAGTTATTGTGGTGGTGTCTAAACACTTTATACAGAGCCGATGGTGTATCTTTGAATATGAGATTGCTCAGACATGGCAGTTTCTGAGCAGCCGCTCTGGCATCATTTTCATCATCCTTGAGAAGGTGGAGAAATCCTTGCTGAGGCAGCAGGTCGAGTTGTATCGCCTTCTTAGTAGAAACACCTACCTGGAGTGGGAGGACAATGTTCTGGGGAGGCACATCTTCTGGAGAAGACTCAAAAAAGCCCTGTTGGATGGAAAAGCCTCGAATCCAGAGGGAGCAGCAGAGGAAGAACAAGAAACAGCTACTTGGACCTGAGGAGACCAAAGACTCTGGGTCTAATACCCATTCTGTTTCCAATCATTAAATGCTATAGCTCACCGGGGTTCTGCTGTGGACAGAGATCACATGGAGCACAAAGCTGCTAACCTCATAAACCTTACAGGGCAGAAGGAAGTAACACTGTGATGAAACTCCTTACTTTTAAGGTATATGAATTAATCAACTCAGGCAAAGAATCATAACCAAGAATGTTTACCTTTATCTTATCAAATTGAAAGAGAAGAGGCTAAGGCTAGTGAGAACAGAAAGGAGTATCATTCTTCCCTGGGCCTTTTGAATATAAACCACATTACGCACTGTGTTTAAGTTACCTTAGAAGAGTTTTGATAGTTTAAACAGAACTGAACGTTTGCTTACTTTCCCATTTTTTCTACCGAATGCAATTTAAATGGCACTAGCTCTTTTTGAGAAGCCCTTATTCCAATTTCATCTTCCATTTTATGTTATTTTCTTTTTTTTACCTAATTCTACAAAAAAATATGATTGATACATGTTCACAGATATCCTGTCCAATCCTTAGAATGCTATATTTATTCAATAAAAATTTCTAGTATACTTTTATTTTTATAAATTCAGTTATCAGTTTTCATGCCTTGACTATAAACTCATATCATAAATAAGGTTGTAGAAGGTATGCTGGGAATGCCCATATTTAACTACAATTTTTCAAGAAAGTGTGTAAAATATACTCTGTCACTTTGTCACTGGATGCCATTCTTATCTACTAAGTTATTATCTCCTAAGTTACGGATATCACAGAGTCAGTGTTAAAAATAATTTTGTTGCTAGAAATATTTTTAATCAGGAGAGAAAAGTGGAGAGGAGTACACAAACAGAAATCATAACTTGGTCATTTATTCTTGATAATTCCAAAACCATAGAAGTTCACATAGTTGAATGGCAAGACTACATATGTTGCAATTGATATTCCTTTTCAGCAAGGATACTGTCTGACGAACTTGTAGACCCTTTCAGGGAGGCAGGAAAGTCTGACATCCTTTCCCTTCATCATTCTCATTGCTGGACATGCTTTGTTAGATGGGTGAATGTTGGAGTACACATTTCTGCTTTCACCTTATTCCAGTCACCATGAACACTGCATATACAATGGCATGAATACAGTGTGTATGTGTGTGTGTGTGCATGTGTGTAACTATACATGTGTTTAAGGAGAGAATAGAGCACAGAGCAGTTGTATGTTTTTGATGGGGCATTAAATAGTTGACACAATTCAGGAAAGTATGGAGGTTTTTTGATAAAGGGCAACAAAGTACAACTATTACAAGATCTAACAATAAAAATTTCCAAACAGACAAACAAATAAATAAATTGAATTTCCTTGTTCATTTTGGCAATATTCATAATATTCAAATTATGGAAACAACCCAAATGTCCGTTGGAAGGTTAATGCATAGAGATAGTATGGTGTATACTTGCAATAGAATGTGATTTGACCTGGGAACAAAAGGAAACGTTGCTATTTGTGACCAGATGGATAAAGATGGAATTTTTTTATTGTAAGTGAAATATGCTAAGCATGGCAGAAACTGGCATTTCAGAAACTTTTGATGACGTGAGCAAAGATGAAAAGAAATAATATGCAGAAAAATAGAAGAGGAAGACAAAAGAAAGCCAGGCCTAGGATGTTTTTTTTTTACAAGTATTTTAAACAGTCTGCTTGAAAGAGAATGGAGTTATTAGTATTAATTAGGATGCCTGCAATGTTTGTATTTCTATTCAACTTGGAACATAGCCACTTAATTGTCTCTTGTTAGTCAAGTGAGATAACAGATCAAGAATCTCCCCATTTTTCTGATATATAACCCAAAATATTAATTCAGTAAATGTCTTGTTAATCAGTCAAATAGCACAGAAGAGGCAAGGCGACATCCTTGGCCCCTTCCTTCTCAGAGAAACTCCTGTGTACTCTAGCCCATTGCTTCATGCTTCAAGCTAGCAAAGCAAGAAGTGAAACTAACTCTATGTGGTTAGTGCCAGTCAGGGCTTTACAGCTTAAACCATGAATCATTAAGCAAATACATATGCATGCATGCATTATGCACAGAGTGGTTTATTTATAACAACTCTTTCCATAAAGGGCTTGGGGAGTTTTCAACAAAGTATATAGAAGCAATGAGGTTAATCAAAAGAAAAAAAATATAGACAGAAGAAAGAAAAGAAAGAAAGAAATGAAAAGTTTTAACTGTATATTTCAGGTTTAGTTTCAGAGACCTTCTGGAATTTTGGATAGGGTGACTACTGGAGAATTCCTAAACTTATTTTCAGATCATATCAGATGTATGACTTGGGCGTCATCTGTCTGAGAGCTAGTCACCTTAAGAATAAAATGAAGATTTTATATTTATTTTTAGTGCATTACAAACTAATAAATACAAAGTTAAAAGGGTGGCTCTTCTGGTGAGTCACTCTCTTGGCTTTCTTATGGGCAATCAAAGAGAAGCACTGAGTAGCCTTCTCAATGACAATGTTTTGGTCACATTAATTTTCCCAGTATGTAGGACAATGGCAGTCCCTATGACTAAAGTAGATAGTTTCTTTTTGACTTAGCTTCTATTCATATGGGTTGGTCTAGCTTCCTCTTTGATTCTATAGCCTTTTCAGAAATCAATAGAAATCACTGGAACCTCATGGATGAACTTGAGAGAGTCCTCACATGTGTTCCTAGGCAGTTGAGGGAGCAGTTGGGAGACTGGGGATCATATGTTAACCATCACTATTGCTTCCCTGGTGTTGAACATCTTGCCTGACAAAGTAAACAGACAATGCCTGTTTATGTGAAGAACAAGTGGATTATTAATGCATGTTTTCTTGGTGTGCTGTTGTCATCTATACTTCTAAGTTAGAAATGTAAAGTCCTATGGATCAAAGTGTCAACTTTGTTTTCATGGCCATGACATTCCCTGTCTGTCACTTGCATGGACGTTTTAAATTCCTTCTTCACTTGGTTTCTTGACACCCTGTATTTTAAAATTTTGTGGAAGGTATGTGTTTGGGGGTGATGGATGGGTTCTAACAATAGTTTTCTCTAGTGGATACTTTAAAATCTTATTCAGCTAATTTATGTATGATACTAAATTAAATTCCATGTGTTCTACTAATTTGATGAACATTCACAAAATCACATTAGAAAATAAAGGGTTTTTTTCTTAACATATCTAAAGTACACAAGGCATTAAATGGGAAAATTAGAAATTAACTGACTTTATCAAATAGTTTCTCTACCATTTTCTTCTTGTTTTATGTCAAGATTTGAATTCTGCTATTCTTTATTTTTATTTATTGTTTTCTATTATGAGAATTCAAAGCCAGAACTTTGAGGAGCTGACAGAGGCACTGTTGACTATGATGACAGTTTTTGGAGTTAAAATTTTCCTCTGGTAACTATGGACTAAGTCTCCACACTTCAGCTCTCCTTTCTGATGGAATCAACTCCTTTCCAGGAGGCTTCCACTTATGCTAATTTGCCCACACAAACAAGGAGGCTAATAGGACCAGCTGTTTCTGTCTTTATAGCAATTTCTCAACATTCTTCACTTGGGTATTTCTTCTGTTATGTGGTTTTTAATTGTGCATTCTTTCAATCCTTCATTAAAAGGTAGAAACTTCTTACTAGAAACCAACTCAATGAAATCCCTAAATTGATAGCATAGTCTAAGAACACTGACTTTTCAGTGCACCTTGTTATGGAAGTTAAGTTTGATTATCTGAAGCAGGAGAATATGTCTCCTTGATTGATTTTCCTAATTTTGCCATTGTGCCTTTTAAAAACAAATACTGTCAAATTAAAGGATTCAAAGTATTTCAACTCACTACTCATAATTCAAGCATCTATTTTGCAAATGCACTGAAAATTAAGAGATTGGAAAGTTTGTCTTATATATTCCCATCATCAACTATTCTAGTTCTTACTAAAGAAGGAGGGAGTAAAAATTTAAAGAATTTGTTAAAGTGCTTTCTTTTACTTAAAGGTTCTTTTAGAAAAGGCAAACAGTTGATTTAGGTTTGAGTTATGGTTGTATTATATCTTTGCATGGTAATTTGGAAGAGGTTTACATACCAATTTTAGTTTGCTTACCTAGGCCTTGAGAGTCATTCTATAGTACATGGTTAGGCTACTATGAAGACAAAAGAAATTATTCAGGGGAGACTCAGCAAAGCTCTTAATTTATCTTATATGTGGGGCTCGTGCCAGAATGAGAAAGATCACATGCCTCTCAAGAAGTTAATTTAGTGGACTAGGATACCAGAAACCTCCAGGAGATCTAATGCGTATGGTCTTAGCCAGTGAGTCATCGCTGAGAAAGAATAGAAAAACAGACAAGGAGGGTCAGTACTCTGAAAAACACAGCATCAAATGTTCCTGTTTCCAGAATTTATAATGAACTAAGTCCAAACACGGTTTATTTCTAATGAAGTGAAAGACTAGTGTCCTGAGAATGTCCTTCAGGACGAGAAGTGAGATACATTTCCAGTTCTCCTTTTATGTATGTGATCTCTATATAGTCCCTGAAGTACCTAGAGGCTCAGGTTCTAGCACATAAAATGGTCAATAGCATCTCAATAGGGTTCACTTAGCCAAAATGCAGAAATGGATGCAGAGAGAGAGTACATAACTTGTCCTGTATCCCATAGCTTACAATGTATTAATAATCATCATAATAAATTTTACCTGTAAAATCTTTGATATGTATCTGGGACTTTTAATTTAATTACAAAAGTTGCCTTCTGATGCAGCTATTACCCACATTGTCATTTATCATACAATGAAACTGAAAGCAAGGAGCAAATTCTCCAATTCAAAGGGTAGAATCTAAGTTAGCCTGATAT
This sequence comes from Rhabdomys pumilio, assembly GCA_030674055.1. Taxonomy (NCBI): domain Eukaryota; kingdom Metazoa; phylum Chordata; class Mammalia; order Rodentia; family Muridae; genus Rhabdomys; species Rhabdomys pumilio. The sequence continues at coordinate 76,248,337 of JANHMN010000004.1, read as the reverse complement.
CTACAACTGCTAATTTTTTACTGCACAATAGCCTTCTGCAGTGTCTGGGCTTTTTTGCTGGGGGGTGATTCTCTCACTAACAGGAGAATCCTGTGGACAAGGTCAGCAACTCCCTTACCAACTAGAAATTGAAGTTGTCAAAGGCATTGCATGTGACTTTCCTTTATTTCTACAGAAATGAAGATGGTCCCTCCTGTGACAGTGCTAAGTGCCGAGTCTGCGTGTAAATGTGCTTTTTGGCACAAATTGTCCTGTTCTAATAGTGTTGATTATAATTATAAAATAATGTGTTTCTGAAAGGCTGCAAGCAATTCTGGGAATGACAATAAGGGTTTCAAAACAACATGGTATTTATGTGAGAAGTGTTCTGTTGAAAATTAAACCTGTGTTTAGGAGAAAGGATCGTGTTGTTTGCTCCTAAGAAACTATCACACCATGTAATTAAATCAAAGCCAGTTGGTTGCCAATTTGAGTTCTTGTCTTACATGAAAAATATTGTGTCACCTACGATAAGCAAGATATGACTGACCAGAGGTAACTGAGCAAGACTCTTTACCCAAATCCTGTTTCTCTATCATTTTAGGCCCCAGAAAGGATGGAATTGCATGGCCAGTTTTCCCCAGGCTGGAAATTAACTCTGTGGTGTAAAGCCTTTCTTCAAGGTTATCTCAGTTTCCCCTTAAGGAATAGGTTTTCTGTTCAAGGAATTTTTTTTATACGAGGCTCTATCTGGAAATAAGTGAAGAATTCAATGTTGAAGAGGCTATATTGACCTCCTTTCTTGGGAGGAAAAGCAAAGTCCTTATATGAAGGTTGGGAATGTCTTCAATGTTCTCAGACCTCGAAGACAGAAAACAGGTATGTAGTGTAAATTTGCATGTATGTGTCTCTTAAAATAACATCTACCGTAACATTGTCTCTAACCTATATTTGTGTTTTATTTTCACCAAGGACATCATAAAGTTTAAAGCAGATCTTGCAAAGGAAATCTTAAAAATCAGAATATGACAAGTTTGCAAATTTTACCAGGCTGAAGAGTGACTTGATGATTTTGGCTCTATTTAATTATGTATGTTTCTGCCTTTCTTATCTCTTTTACTAGAAATTTTGTTTGAGAATTAGAGTTTAGTAAACTGTATTTGTAAAATATTCTATATGCAATTTTAAGTATAAACAGATCTGGAAATGACTATTTTAATAGGAAACAGCACATAATGTATCAAGGTTAATATGGCCATGTGTTCTGTCCTTGAGATTTACTGCTGAGAACCAAAGCAAGGTCAATAGAATGGAACATGATTTTTTTTTTTAAAGTAAAAGGAGTTGTCTGACTTATCTGATGATTTTATTCTTTTACACTGTGTAGTTGATTCTTCTCAATCCTATCTGATCAGACTCATGTGGAAGAATCTGTCCAGTTTGATCTAATCTTCCCACATTCACATAGAAGTTATAATCTGACAGTTGTTTATTTCTTCTTGTTTCTACATTATATGTTGCCTTCTTCATCCCCTTTGGTAGTTTATATAAAGCATAGGCTTATATCAGAATGATATCGTGGTCTGTCATAAGCTCTCTGAGGCATCTGTTGACAGCTGTAATTTATTGGGTTATCAACACCAAACATAACAAGTCTAACTTATGTCCCATTTGCAAACTGAATATTCACTTATCACTGACATGAAGCTGAAACAAATGGTTGCCCCTGTAAAGCACCAGGCTCTTCTGTACAGACTTACCACATAATTGTCAGTCTTCCCAGGCATTCCTTTTCATTCTTTTTGAGGGGAGGTAAGGCAGTGAGCAGTAATAGCTTAAATTCAGTCATTTTGACCTTTAAACTAGCAACCCAGAATCTTCTGGAGAAGTCTATGGCTCCCCAGTGGGAAATGCATGCTGGAGAAACTTACTACTTGCAAAAAGCACTTTTGAAATGAACTGTGGGGAATGAATCTCTGCTTAATGCTGTGCTCAGCTCACTGCAGGGTCCTGCTGAGTCTTTACTCTTCCTCATCTACTACAGCCTAGGCTATGGCCTGAGAGACGCACTGCTATGTGTATGGAGCCTCCTTTCTACCATTCACTGAATTAGGTCTGTCTGATTGTGCCGTTCATGGTGCGGATTAGCCACTTGAAGACGCTCTCTGAGCTCGAGTATCAAACCCCCAGAATGTCACAGGGCAGTAGGACCACTATTTTTCGGGGCATGGTTTGCTTTCAAATAAGATGGGTGTAATTTTTATGGTTAATTTGCTTGCTATTTCTACTTATCATGATCTATGACTGGTAAAAAAAAATATGACCTTTATAAAAAATACATTTGTGTTTAGAATATGAGTTTATGAGAGGGCAAAAAAAAAAAATTACCAGAGAGACGTAATTGAAGAGAAAGGGCTAGGGGTGAATATTAGTAGCTCGGGGTAGGGGTGTGCATTTCTGAAATGTGCCAGAGACCTGGCATGGGGGTTGCTCCCAGAAGTCTATGGGAGTGACTTTAGCTTCATCTAAGAGCTCCTAGCAGTGTGTGTGTGTGTGGCGGGGGTATGGAATCTGAAGTGGCCACCTCCTTTAGCCAAGTAAAAACCCTCAGTGGAGGGATAAGATCACCAGCCCACTCACAAAACTTTTGACTCAAAATTTGTCCTGCCTGCAAGAAGTACAAGGATAGAAATGGAGCAGAGATTGAGGGAATGGCCAATGATGGGCCCAAATTGAGACTAATCTCTTGAGACTGAACCACAAAGAAAAGAGCAAACATGGGCAGAAGTTTGAACCCCACACATATGTAGCATATGTGTAGCTATGTCTTCATGTGGGGTTCCCCAACAACTGCAGCAGGGGCTGTCCCTAAATCTATTGCTTGGCTGTGGATCCTGTTCCCCTAACTAAACTGCCTTGTCTGGCTTCAGTAGAAAAGGATGAACCTAGTCCTTCAGTGACTTGATGTGCCAGGGTCAGGTGATACCCAAGGGTAGGGAGCCTTCCTGTTCTCAAAGAAGAAGGGGATTACTTTGTGAGGGGGTCCTAGGAGGATGGGGACTAAGATTAGTGTGTAAAGTGACCAAATAAATTAATGAAAAAAATTGAAGAAGATAACATTAGTGCAATTCTCAAAGAGAAAGAAGCAACTTCCTGTCAGATGAAGGGCTTAAGTTAGAGTTTTCCTTCTTGCTCACCTCTGCAAGACAGTCTCCTCATCTGGAAAACTCCAAGTATGAAGTAAATGTCCATTCCCACTATACTGTTCTGTAATTAGAACTATAACTTTGCCATGCAACTCTTTTGCTATCCTGAACTGTGGTTCTAACATTTGAAACTCCATGACAGTATACAAGAGCTAGAAGAGAGTCTTTCATCAGTTAGTTAGCAGTCAAGCTTTAGTGATTTTCATGCTTTCCTCAGTTCCTGAAAGGGATTTAGCTAAGATCAGGTGAGGGGTAGACAAAGTACTATGGAAGCAAGAGGTAAGGTGGTTGGCTTGCTAACTGCTGCAACAAGTGATAACATAAGAGAAGGCCAGTTCCTGGATCTCTTCATCATGTGTTCAGATTCATTGTCTACAATATGAGAGAGAGTATTTATACAACCATATGTATGACTTTGAAAGTCACATAAGACTGGGGATTCAAGAAAATTCAACAGAGTGCAATTGAAATACCATAAATGATATGTACCTCTTTTGCCAAATTGTATAATCCTGAGAACACCTTCCATCATGCATATGCATTAAGAAGCTTGTAAATTAATCATCTGTACCATTTTCACAAGATTATCTTAAGAGTTTAGCAGGTTTTTTTTTTTTTTAAAATACTCGGCCACTTTGAATAATCTTAAGGAGAGAAATACAGTTTATCTAAATCCAAGCACGTCTTGGACTAATGCTTGCAATTATCCTTGTTTCCCACATTTGACATTTAAAGTGATATATCATAGGCTCCTACATTGCTAGCTCTGAAAGCACTATCCGACCCCTTGTGCCTCTCACCATCTGTGAATTCTTGTCAGCTCAGAGTAAACTCTGCATAAATTTTACCATTGGAGATTAGTGATAGCAGAGGGCTCTCTTTACTCTTTCTTCCTACTTTAATTTTTTTAAAAATCCTGTCTGATTTCCTAAGCTATGGAAGGTGTACACAGACCTAGGCCAGGGATCTCAGCATCCCATGAACTTCCCTTCCAATGTCCTTTTTTGAACTATGACACATTTCCTCAGTCAGTTTTCCTTTTCACAGGATTTGTGTTTCTGTTTATATCAATCTCTTGGTTCTGGCAGCACCCTTGTCCAATAGCCACAAGTTCTGATGGGTTCTCTGGTCACATACCACCGCCATCTTCTATCCTTTATACATTCTTTTCCTGCTTACATTCCAACAGTGTGTAGGTGTGGGCTCATGTGCGCACATACATGCATGTGCAGATCCCAGCTAACTTGTAGCAATCAGAGGATATTTGTACAAGTTATGGGAGTTGGATTTCTCCTGCCACCACATAGGTACCAGGAATCAAATTCTGATTGTGAGACATGGTAGCAAATACCTTTACATTTTGCGCCATGTGTGGGACACACTTTAAGCTTTTGGGCTATGAACTTGTACCTTATTCCATTGTCTCTGTCTCTCTAAATTCTCTTTCTCTCTTGTATTACCCTTACCCCCAAAGCACGAGGATTCCAATTTCCCTATTTGTTAGTGTTTCTTCTTTCTATGCACTTTTCCTTCTCTTTTTGTTTCTTAACTCTAGTAACCTTTTTTTTTTCCTGTATGGGATAACTAATATGCATTTTATCTCACTATGTTGGAAAGAATAGTTTCAGCTCTGGGAATCAAGCAGGTCTGTGCTGATTTCATGTCTAACACTATGTGCTATTTTTCCCTTCTCCTTCAATATAAGGTAATTGATGACATTCAGCTTTGTTAGCAGAGGAATTTACAGACAGATATAAAGTTCCTTTTCCTCTTAAGAAGTTTCTATTTCCTCCTAGGAAGTTTTCTTCTCTTTGATTTTTGTGCCATCTACCACTTGTAGATAAACTGCTTTGCTGCTAGAACAATACAAGATGCGTGGAGGGCCAGAGATCAATGTCAAAATCATGCTTTCAAAGTTTTATAGAGTTTATGTCATTTGCATACATACACACACACACACACACACACACATGCACACAGTTTGAGGGAGAGGGAGAGAGAGAGAATCATGAACATATGAAGGTTCTATAGTATGCAAACATGAAGGTTATAGGGGAAGTAAATAAAGAATATAGAGGATGTTGTGTTATAGCTGAAAATATTATAATAATAGCCCTGCAGACAGACCATGACATAAGAAGAAAGCGAATCCTTAAGCTAAATAATGTCATGCATAAATAGAATAAATCTGAGATAAAATGAGTTGAAATCTGTTCATGACACAGTGACAACAGAGAGTATAGTATGAGTAGTTGTGTAGCTGCCAATACTTGTTTGATATCATCTGAATCTGAAAATTATTTATCACTATCCTGTCTTTATTTGCTAATTCATCAGTCGAAGATCATATATTAAATATTTTCTCAAACACATGCTAGAAGGAGAAAGGTGTTACTTACAGACACTATTTTTTAATGTCCTAATTTTATGAAATATGGATAATATAGCATGGATAAAAGTTGATTAAGCACAAAGTTCAGTTTTGAGGAACCCAAGATTGAGGAAGAATGAGTTCTTATCTTGCTCTTCCTATGAACTGGCTGTGTGACATTGATGAAATTCTAAATCAGACGCGTGAAGTAATAAGAGTTATTTGTTTTGTTAAAAACATTTCTTAGGAATTGAGTAACTCCACCCATTCCAGAAATAGGCAAACATTCTAGCCTGTTACAACATCAGAGCTAGAGAGTCACTGTTGTAAAGACTGTAATTGCCCGGGAAGTTACTGGCAGTTGTGTAATGCAGTGACAAAAGATCTCCTTCCCCTATTTTTTGTGCCTGAAATTCGAAGATTTAAGACATGGCAGTGGTGAATTCCTAGAGTCAACAGTGCTGTTAAACCAAATACATCACTTAGAAATCATCTGTTATCAGGCTATCAGACTATTTTTTCTTTTCATTTTTGAAGTGGTACTCCAGATGCCGAAAGGTAAAGAGAGATTAAGACAATTATCCCACGCCCGCGGGAGATGTGAGTTGGTCTGATGGGATAATGTAAAATTTCTAGAAAATTAAGTCATCTCTGGCAACAGGTACACTGGAACAACAAACTTGAGCTAACATTTGTGGCCTCTCTTTGTTCTTTCTCACATCATGGGGACAGTGAGAAGCAAGGTCTGGTTCTAAATCAGACCTGTCTGTTCCTACACCATAATGCTGATTTTGAGTAAAGAAGACACTGGGACAGTAATAATGTTAACAATAGCAGCAGTGGAATAGTATTCAAGACCACAATGGCCCATAATAATAATAATAGGAAGAGGGAGAAATGTTGGACATGGGTATAAAAGAGTGAATCACCTGGAAGAATTAATTCTATGTCATCTGTTTTATGTCATCCAAGTGTTTTTAAAGGTCAGTATTTATGATGATCACTAGTAAGCTATGAGCATTTATTCTATATTCTTTCAAAAATAGGAGCTTCTTCTCCAACTGTAAAACATCAGAAGTAATAACAAAACTGATTAAGTCAATTTATGCTGAATGATCCACTTTATGCGCAGTTATCACGTGCTGTGCACAGAATTAGGTGTTTTATGTGTATTCTCTTTTTCACCCACCAAATCCAGGAGATGGATGTTCTTAATGTCCTCATTTGGCAGAGGAAAAAAATAAAGGATTAGGAAGTTTGAGGTAGTTTATCCAAATGAATCTGCCAATAAATATTAGCCAGTGAAATGTAATATGGAAACATGTATTTCAGATTAAAGAGTTTGGAATATCACGCTTCAGCCAGCCTGATGTTTCACCATGATACTTGATTTCACCTGGAATGAGAGAAATGTTATATGGACAAATACAAAGGTTGCCCACCCTGAGCTGAACTGAAATAGTTTTGGTTGGATCCGGCAGAATCTTTGCTATCTTTGAATCTACTATAATACATGATGCTTTTATAAAATAAGATATATGTAATACAATCAATACCATGCCTACATAAAATTTAAAATTCTAAAAATACTGGAGTAAAACATGGCAGAATTATTTTAAGATATCGATATAAGCAGTGGTTTTCTATATTAGACACTACAAACATAGGAAATAAAATTAAGAAAACTAAAAAAGAATAACATTGGACTCAAAAGCTGTAATAATATATTCATGTCAGTATAAGTAATAGTAATAAATCAAAGTCAGCCAATTAAGAACAGGCAAAAGGGTTTTTTAAATAAATTTTCAATAAGCACAGATGGTCAATAAAAGATGAAAATGTGTTTAATATCAGTAGGCATCAGAGAATAAAAAGTAGTTTGAGTTGTAATTCACTCATGTTAGCATAGCTATTGTCAAAGACAGAACAAAGTAAAATAACAATAAAAAAATAAAAATTATATAAAAACTGACAATCAAATGGTACAAGGAAGAGAAGAATTTCAATCATGTAGAGTAGCGTGTTAATTAATTTTCCTACTAGGAAATCAGTTGTGGGGTATCCTTGAAAAAAGAAAGCCTAAAACCCAGTGACAAATCGTAACCTTCTTGGTAATATATCTAAAAGAATCCAAGCTAGCGTGCCATAAAGACACCTGCACATCCCTGTTTATCGTGACACTAACATAATAGCTCAATATGGAGCCATCTAGATATCTGTAAAGACATGAATAGATAAAAAGAAAACTATGGCATATAAGCACAGTGGAGTTCTATTCAATTGCAAGCAAGAATAAAATCTTGTTATATGCAGAGAAATCCATAGAAGTTGAGAAAACCATGCTAAACAAAATAAGCTAGACACAGAAAGACAATGTATTTTATTTTTCTCTTCCAAGTAGAACATAAAAAATAAATAAAAAATTTGATGTATGAGTTGAACTATTACTAAGAACTACAGCATGCTTAGTGGTACAGTGTCTGTAAGAAGGAACTGAATAGACATAGTCAGTTCATAAAGTGTTTTGCACACATGAAGATACCACAGTAAATCCCATTAGTTTTTATATCAAACAAATTAACCAAAAGTTATTTCGACTAATTAGTTTATCTCTAATTTTATTCACTGTCCTACAAATGACGGAGCTTGATTCTTTGTGTCTGGCAGAAAATTCTTTTGCATATGCATCTCATATTATTTTCTCTGTTGTTCTGATATTGGGCATCGTAGAAGGTGTTTCATGTACTTTCTCTCACATGTAATTCTTACATTTTGTAAAGCTAGAGAAAAATCGTATTTTTCTATATGACATGAAAGCAAAAACAGTTGAGAAAAACAAAATAAATCGAGGAGGGTAAATTAGGGGGAAGTTTATAGGACATAAGTTAGATATGCTTAACATGTAAAATATGTTTATGTGCATTGCACATATATGTGCGTTATACACATGGATCATGAAAATATCCTAATGTAATACTTTAAGAGATACTGTAAAACCATTGCAATTGCTCATAATAAATAAGAAATTGTATTAAGCAATAAGCAATGGTTTTGATCTCTACCACTAATAGGGAGAGAAGGGGGTGGTGGATGGAACGAATTGACGAAACACAAGGCTCAAGGGGCCAGTCAGTAGAACAAGCAGAAGAGAGACTGTACCTTCAATAGCTCTTTCAATTGTCACAGAGATTTCTGATCTTGCAACTGAAGGAATTTAGAATAGAGTACATTGAAAGCTTAGCTGTGTCCTATAAAGCACAGAGTAAGACCTTCAGGGATGAAAATGCAATTTGTTTCCTTCTGGAAAGGAGGCAGCAACTGAGGGGTCTCCTGTGGCGTGACCCATCAACTTGGGCTCTACCCGTTTATGTTAGTAGCTAGTGTTCTGGGTATTTATAGAGAAAGCTGTGGTGACAATAGACAGAAGGTAAGTTAATTCAAGCAAAGGTCCCCAGTGGAAGAGACAGGAGGCCTTACAGAGTGGGTTGTCTAATGTATGCAACTTTTTAAAATTCTTTTATAAAGACTCAGTCTTGTAGCATTTAACTGAACACCAGGGGGAAATGAAATACAATCTAGGCCAACCCTGATGCAGGAAGTGGGGTTGGG
>JANHMN010000004.1:76188445-76239162 GCA_030674055.1 Rhabdomys pumilio | reverse complement strand
GGGTTGGGATTGGGGGTAAAACAGAATCCCTTTCCAAAAACAAAACAGAATACAGATTACCAAAGCTTGGAAAGACTAGATAAGGGGAAGAAACTGTGCCTTTTGGCAATGCTTATCTGGGCCCTCTATCATCCAAGTTAGATTTAAAACATGAGAAGATAACAGTTTATTAAAGAAGTCTAGACAAGCCTCATTTACCTAGAGTCCATGAGGAAATAATCATTCCTTTTCCACCCATGTGCTGCCTCTTCAGCTCTAGGTAACTCCCCCTCCCCATTGCTGTTATCCAAAGCTTACTATTCCTTTAATACTAAAATGTCTAATACACCGCTTTCTGTTTTTGAATTTATTTTCCAAGAAGAAGTCAGGCACTCTTCCTCCAACCTCTGAAAACCTCTCTGATGACTTTCTTAGGATATTTGTTATGGATTTTCTTTTATTTGAGTAATTTATGGCCACTTCTTATTTTCTCCCTTAAAGAATCTGTTCAGGTATAGATTCTAGGCCATAGTTACATTCTCCCTGACTAGCCTAGTTCCTGACAAATAGTAGACACTCAACTAATGACTGACAAATCAGTGGATGTAGAATCAGCCTGGTGGAAAAATCTAAGATAATACCTTCCATTTTCTAAGCCTTGCTCTCCCATCTCTAAGGCTCCAACATTTTGAAACTTCTCTTGATAGATAAATGTGGGCTTGTAGCTCATCTCTGCCACTAATTTTCTTAACTTTGCAAATGATTTATCTACTAAATCTCCAATATCTAATAGGCAAATTATACCCTCATTCTTAAAAGAAGGCTTGGGGTATTTGAGTTACTGTATATAAAGTGTTTAGTGGGCCACACTGAACATAGTAAGTACCAAAAATCTGCTTTGCTAGTTTGAGAAACTAAAAGAAATATTAAAACCAGTCTTTTTTTTAAAGTTGTTTTGTGTCAGGTATTTGGTCTCAGCAATAAGAAATGTAATAACTACATGTAAACTGTGGATAATTTTTGTTACCTTCCCAGATGACAGTGGAGTAAGATTATGGAGGCGGAACACTGACATATAAAGGGACTTTAAGAAAGCTAGCTCTCCACTCAGTGACTGACTGAGTTGTGCTCATGGACTTTGTAACCACACCATTTCCAGTGGTTTCTGGTTTCCTTTAATCTGTCAGATACACCATCACATGGGGGTACAGATCAAATAACTTCTTCTTTAATAGAGTAGAAGGATCAATAATCTCATTCCTTCCTTGAACAGGGGGCCTTATTATTTCCTTCTCTCAATATTTGTTTTTTCAAATCATTTCTAATTTTAAGATTTTTAGGGTCTAGCTAAAACTCTCTCATGTCTCAAACCAAAGCAGCTGGTACATTGTGTTCCAGTTGGATTTGTGGCCTGTTGAGCTTCATGGCATGTGTTTTAAGCATTGTTAAAATGCCAAGTTGTGTGGTGACTTAACCCTAAGAAAACACTTCATATCTCTGACCATTATAGCAAGAAGTGATGGAAGAACCTTACAGGGGAAAATCCAGGAATGATTTCAAAAGAAATTAAGTTCTCATGGGAGCAATACCTGAACAAAATTGGAAAGAATCTTCCTGGAAGGCAATAACCTCAAATTGAGCTCAGCCTTGATTGTTTGTGAGGACCCCAAATGTTATAGAGCCAGGCCCCAAATAACAGGACAAATGTCCATATGGGGCTGTCCTTAACTTAGGTGCAAAATTGATAAGATTTGCTTTATAAACTCAGGCCAGAGAGTTAATTGAGTGGCCCCCAGTTCAAGCTGGTTATCAAAGGTTAGTAGGCAAGAGTACTTTGGAAAAGAGGTATTGTCCAGCAGTGGTGATGCACACCTTTAATCCCAGCACTTGGGAGGCAGAGATAGGTGGATTTCTGAGTTCGAGACCAGCCTGGTCTACAGAATGTGTTCCTGCCGGGCGGTGGTGGCGCATGCCTTTAATCCCAGCACTTGGGAGGCAGAGGCAGGTGGATTTCTGAGTTCAAGACCAGCCTGGTCTACAGAGTGAGTTCCAGGACAGCTAAGACTACACAGAGAAACCCTGCCTCGAAAAACCAAAAAAAAAAAAAAAAAAAAAAAAAAAAAAAAAAAAAAAAAAAAAAAAGAAAAGGAAAGGAAAGAAAAGAAAAGAAAAAGAAAAAGAAGAAAAGAAGTATTTGTGTATTCTTATATTCTTAAGGACTTCAAAATACCATCTAGGTTAAGAATAGGAAGCATCCCCTGAAGACACCATATCCTGACCCATCCTAGAGGAACCACTGTACTCAGAGAAGCAAGTAAGAACCCTCCCCCAACCACACCTCAGAACTGCAGCTGGGAGCCATAGGCACTCAGGACCCATCACCCACCCAAACCCTGCCCTCTGGAATACCACTACCCTTCTGCCCCTCCCTTGCTCTTTTCTGCTGGGGCTGACTGCTAGCTGGTCTGCTCCCCTAAAGACCCCATATCCTGACCTATCCCAGAGGAACCACTGTACTCAGAGCAGCAGAGGAACCACTGCACTCAGAGAGGTGGAGAATCTGCTGCACTCAGAGAAGTTGAGGAAGGTGGATTATCAGGAGCTCTAACATGCCCAAAATCATAGGATTTCAGGATCCCAGAGGCAGCCTGAGTCCCAGGAGTTCTTCCACCCGGGATCTCAGGATCACAGGTTCATGGAGACAGCAGAACTCTTATGAGTTCTGACATAAGCAAAATAACTGGAAAGACAAGGTACAGTCAAAGACAGTGAGTGCAGGTAGCACTAGAGATAACCAGATGGCAAAAGGCAATCACAAGAACATAAGCAACAGAAACCAAGATTACCTGGCAGCATCAGAACCCAGTTTTCCCACCATAGCAAGTCCTAGAAACCGCATCACAAAAGAAAAGCAGAATTCAGATTTAAAATCACTTCTCATGATGAAATAGAGGGCTTTAAGAAGGACATAAATAACTCCCTTAAAGAAATACAGAAGAATAGAGGTAAACAGACAGAAACCCTTAAAGAGGAAACACAAAAATAATTTATAGAATTACAAAAAAAAAAAAAAATACAACCAAATGGGTGAAGAAATTTAACAAAACCATCTAAGATCTAAAAATGGAAGTAGAAACAATAAAGAAATCCCAGAGGGAGACTATGCTGAATATAAAAAACCTAGGAAAGAGACCAGGGGTCACAGATGCAAGCATCACCAACAGAATGCAAGAGATAGAAAAGAGGATTTCATGTGCAGAAGATTCCATAGAAAACATCAACACAATTGTCAAAGAAAATGCAAAATGCAAAAAGCTCCTAACCAAAAACATCCAGGAAATCCAGTATACAATGAGAAAACCAAACCTAAAGATAATAGGTATAGATGAGAGGGAAGATTCCCAACTTAAAGGGCCAGTAAATATCTTCAACAAATTATAGTAGAAAACTTCCTTAACCTAAAGAACAAGATGCCCATGAACATACAAGAAGCCTACAGAACTCCAAATAGACTAGGCCAGAAAAGAAATTCCTCCCATCACATAACAATCAAAACATCAAATGCACAAAACAAAGAAAAAATATTAAAAGCAGTAAAGGGAAAAGGTCAAGTAAAATATAAAGTCAGACCTATAAGAATGAGACCAGACTTCTTACCAGAGACTATAAAAGTCAGAAGATCCTGGACTGATATCATACAGAGTCTAAAAGAACACAAATGCCAGCCCAGACTAGTATACCCAGCAAAACTCTCAATCACTATAGATGTAGAAACCAGATATTCCATGATAAAACCAAGTTTACACAATATTCTTCTACAAATTCAGCCCTACAAAGGATAATAGATGGAAAACTCCAATACAAGGAGGAAAACTACAACTTAGAAAAAGCAAGAAAGCAATCTTCCAACAAACCCAAAAGAAGATAGCTACACAAACGTAATTCCACCTCTAATAACAAAAATAACAAGAAGCAACAACCATTTTGTCTTATTATTTCTTAACATCAGTGGACTCAATTCCCCAATAAAAAGACATAGACTAACAGACTGGATACCTAAACAGAACCCACCATTTGGCTGCATACAGGAAATGCACCTCAGTGACAAAGACAGAAACTACATCAGAGTTAAAGGCTGGAAAACAATTTTCCAAGCAAATGGCCCCAAGAAACAAGCTTGAGTAGCCATTCTAATATTGAATAAAATTGACTTTCAACCAAAAGTTAGCAATAAAGATAAAGAAGGACACTTCATTGTGGTCAAAGGAAAAAATCTATCAAGATGAACTTTTGATTCTGAACATCTATGGTCCAAATGCAAGGCACCCACATTCATAAAATCAACTTTACTAAAGCTCAAAGCACACATTGCACCTCACACAATAGTAGTGGGGGACTTCAACACCTCACTCTCAGCAATGAACAGATCATGGAAATAGAAACTAAACAGAGATACAGTGAAACTAACAGAAGTTATGAACCAAATGATTTTAACTGATACCTATATAACGTTTCATCCTAAAACAAAAGAATTCAGCTTTTTTTTCAGCACCTCATGGTACCTTCTCCAAGAAAGCCCATATAATTTGTCACAAAATAGGCCTCAACAGATACAAAAAGACTAAAATAATCCCTTGCATCCAACCAGATCACCATGGACTAAGGCTGTTCTTCAGTATAACAAAAAGAATGGAAAGCCCACATACATTTGGAAATTGAACAACTGTCTACTCAATGATACCTTGGTCAAGGAAGAAATAAAGAAAGAAATTAAAGACTTTTTAGAATTTAATGAAAATGAAGGCTCTTCATATTAAAACTTATGGGACACAATGAAAGCAGTGCTTTATTGTGGAAAACTCATAGCTCTAAGTGGCTACAAAAAAAATTAAAAAAGTAAAAAAAAAAAAAAAATTGGAAGAGAGCATTCACTCCCAACGTGACTGCACACCTGAAAGCTCTAGAACAAAAGGAAGCAAACACACCCAAGAGGAGAAGATGTATGGCTGGAAATAATCAAACTCAGGGATGAAATCAACCAACTATTAACAAAAGTATCAACACAAAATATCAGCACCACTAGGAGCTGATTCTTTGAGAAAATCAACAAGATAGATAAACTCTCAGCCAGACTAAACAGAGGGCACAGAGAAAGTATCCAAATTAATATAATCAGAGATGAAAAGGGAGACACAGCAACATAAACTGAGGAAATTCAAAAAATCACCAGATCCTACTACAAAAGCCTATACTCAACAAAACTGGAAAATCTGGATGAAATGGACAATTTTCTAGACAGATACCAGGTACCAAAATTAAATCAGGAGCAGATAAACCATTTAAACAGTCCCATAATCCCTAAAGAAATAGCAGCAGTCATTAACAGTCTCCCTACAAGCAAAAGCTCAGGACTAGGTGATTTTAGTGCAGAACTCTATCAGACCTTCAAGGAAGACCTAATACCAATTCTCTTCAAACTATTCCACAAAATAGAAACAGAAGGGACACTACCCAATTTGTTCTATGAAGCCTCAATTATGCTCAAACCTAAACCACACAAAAACACAACAAAGAAAGAGATTCAGACCAATCTCTCTTACGAATATTGATACAAAAAAATCAATAAAATTCTCACAAACCGAATCCAAGAACACATCAAAACAATCATCCATCATGATCAAGTAGGTTTTATCCTAGGAATGCAGGGATGATTCAATATTCAGAAATCCATCAAAGTAATCCACTATATAAATAAACCCAAAGGGGGGAAAACATGATCTTATCACTAGATGCTGAGAAAGCAGTTGACAAAATTCAACATCCCTTCATGGCAAAAGTCCTTGACATATCAGGAATTCAAAGCCAACATCAAGCTAAATGGATAGAAAATTGAAGCAATCCTACTAAAATCAAGGACTAGAAAAGACTGTCCACTCTCTCCCTAACTATTCAATATAGTACTGGAGGTCCTAACCGGAGCAATTAGATAACAAAAGGAAATCAAAGGGATACAAATAGGAAAGGAAGAAGTCAAAATTTCACTATTTGCAGATGATATGATAGTATGCTTAAGTGACCTCAAAGTATCCACCAGAGAACTCCTAAACCTTATAAACAACTTCAGCAAACTGACTGGATATAAAATTAATTCAAACAAATCAGTAGCCTTCCTCTACTCAAAGGATAAGCAGGTTGAGAAAAAAATTAGGGAAATGACACTCTTCACAATAGTCATGGAAGATATAAGATACTTTGGTGTGAATTTAACCAAGCAAGTGAAAGGTCTGTATGACAAGAACTTCAAGTTTCTGAAGAAAGAAATTGAAGTATCAGAAGATCTTCTATGCTCATGGATTGGCAGAATTAATACAGTAAAAATGGCCATCATGCCAAAAGCAATTTACAGATTCAATGCAATCCCCATCAAAATTTGAACTCAATTCTTCATAATTCTTCTTTGGAATAACCAAAAACTGAGGATAGCAAAAACTATTCAAACAATAAAAGAACTTCTGGGGGAATCACCATCCTTGACCTCAAGCTGTACTACGGAGCAGTAGTGATAAAAAATGCATGGTATTGGTACAGAGACAGGCAGAAACATCTATGGACTAGAATCGAAGACCCAGAAATGAACCCCCATACCTATGGTCACTTGATCTTTGACAAAGGAGCTAAAACCATCCAGTGGAAAAAAGACAGCATTTTCAGCAAATGGAGCTGGTTCAACTGGAGGTCAGCATGTAGAAGAATGCAAATTGATCCATTCTTATCTCCTTGTACAAAGCTCAAGACCAAGTGAATCAAGGTCCTCCACATAAAACCAGATACACTGAAACTAACAGAAGGTAGGGAAGAGCCTCAAATACTTGGGCACAGGGGAAAAGTCCCTGAACAGAACACCAATGGCTTATGCTCTAAGATCAAGTATTGACAAATGGGATCTCATAAAATTGCTAAGCTTCTGCAAAGCAAAGGACACTGTCAATAGGACAAAATAGCAAACAACAGATTGGGAAAAGATCCTTACCAATCCAACATGATAGAGGGCTAATATCCAATATATACAAAGAACTCGAGAAATTAGACTCCAGACAACCAAATAATCCTATCCAAATATGGGGTACAGAGTTAAACAAAGAATTCTCAACTGAGGAAACTCAAATGGCCAAGAAGCACTTAAAGAAATGTTCAGCATCCTTAGTCATCCGGGAAATGCAAATCAAAACAACCCTGAGATTCCACCTCCCACCAGTCAGAATGGCTAAGATCAAAAACTCAAATGATAGTAGATGCTGCTGAGGATGTAGAGAAAGTGGAATACTCCTCCATTGTTGGTGGGATTGGAAGCTGGTACAACCACACTGGAAGTCAGTCTGGCATTTCCTCAGAAAATTGGACATAGCATAACTTGAGGACACACCTATACCATCCTGGGCATATACCCAGAAGATGCTCCAACATATAACAAGGACATGTGCTTTGCTATGTTCATAGCAGCCTGAAGCTGGAAAGAACACAGATGTCCTTCAACAGAGGAATGGATACAGAAAATATGGTACATTTATAAAATGGAGTATTACTCAGCTATTAAAAATGGCGAATTCATGAAATTCCTAGGAAATTCAATAGAACTAGAAAATAATATCCTGAGTGAGGTAACACAATCACAAATGGACACACAATGTACTCACTGATAAGTGGATATTAGCCCAAATGCTCAAAATGCCCAAGATACAACAGACCACATGAAGCTTATGAAGAAGGAAGACCAAAGTATAGGTGCTTCTGTCTTTCTTAGAAGAAGTGACAAAATACTCATTGGAGCATATATGGATACAATGTGTGGGACAAAAACTGAAGAAGTGGCCATCAGGGGACTGCTCCACCTGGGTATCTATCCCATGTGAAGTCACCAAAGGCAGATGCTGATGCGGATACCACAAAGTGCATGCTGCTAGCAACCTGACATAGCTGTTTCCTTAGAGGTCTGCCAGAGCCTTATGTATACAGAGATTGATTCTCACAACTAACCATTGAACTGATCATGGGGTTCACAAAGAGAAGTTAGAGAGAAAACTGAAGGAGCTGAAGGGGTTTGAGGCCCCATGGGGAGAGCAACATTACCAACCAACCAGAGCTCCCAAGGCCTAAACTACCAGCATGGAAGCACATAGAGAGGACCCCATGGCTCCTGCTGTATTTGTAGGGAAGGATGGCCTTGTCAGGCATAAGTGGGAGAGGAAGCCCTTGGTCCTGTGAAAGCCGGATGCTCCAGTGTGGGGGAATTTGAGGACAGGGTGGTGGGAGAATGTGAGTGGGTGGGGGCACTTCCTCATAGAAGCAGGAGAAGAGGGGATGGGATAAGGGGGTTCTGTGTGGGGGAAAATGGGGATAACAACTGAAATGTAAATAAAATATCCAATAAAAAAATCATTTAAAAAAAGGGAATGGGAAGCCTGATTTCATTTAAATCTCTGAATTGATTTTATAACTAGGCAGATTCAAGAAGCACAAAGTCTGACTATTTTTTTCTACATATTTGTAGGAGGGTGGAGGTGAGATTGGAGAATAGATCTCCAAAATATATTTGTAGTCCTGTTCAGTCCTAAGAAGAGCTCAAGTACCCTTATATACCAGGCTTCAGTTATATAGTATTTGAATGTTTTGTCTCAATTAATGACCTGATATGATCAGAGAGAATGTATTGGTTTTCTATCCATGCTTCAAATACATTGTATCAATTCCCCGTGTCCAGTTTCTTGCTGGCTGTACTTTGGGAGGCCAGCATGTAGAGAGTAATCTTCATGTCACAGGAACTGTGCAAATCTTTTGACCTGTATTGATTTGCTGGGCCGTACAGACTTCCTCTGAGAAGCATTGTTATTGCCCTCATTTTCCAGATAAAATTGCAGCAGTGAAGTTAATTGATTGGCCTAAGATCCTTGTAAGTGGCAAAACCAGGATTTAACCACTGAAGTGCTGACTCTAGAAACTGCTCTCTGCAACAGAGCTATTTTCTGATTCAGGAATTTAATATTTGTGTCTGAATGACTGTTGTTCAATTCCAAGTACAGACATGCATCTTCATACATCATATAGTCACTTTCAAAACCTTGGTTTTCCATAAAGCAGTTAAGACTTTTTTTTGAATAAATCATTTTAACTGTTGCAATAAAGTAATCTTATTCCCTCAAGTATGGCTCCTTATATACATTAGTGAGAAAGAAAAATTCATTTAATAAGCACCATTTCTTGTACTACAATTAAAATCATATATTCTTTCTAAACAAATGTAGTAATGTCATTGCTCTTTATTCATCATCTCACATTACATGAAATAAACAGAATAAAAGGTTGTGATAGTATGTGCCAAATTCTTTGTGAAATATCTATTATGGCTAATTTCAAAATACCTACATGATGATAACTAATGTTGGAAAGTGGAAAAACATACAATTTTTATAGATAAGGAATAGGACCCAACAATCTCAATGGCTGCAGAGGATCAAAGTGAAGAGGTGGGCGTGGACTTAGGCATACTCTGGTCATCAGCAAACTTCTAGCAAAATTAGACACAGGAACATTCTCTCATACATCTGTAATATATACCTAAACAGGCTGTATTATTAGAAGGATGGAATAAGAGACTTTATATAAATACTAGGCACAGTACAAATGATCAGCAAGCATTAGCTATAAGCCCCAGGTTCCTTCATGAATCATTTATTGTTTTCTCCATTCACAAACCTTCCTTCGGTTGTGGTTGTCACAACTTGCTCCTCCTTTAGAGGCCACATCTTTTGTTTCCTCTTTGTATTTTATGCTGCCTACTGTGACTTGGATTCCTCTGTCTGTGAGATTCTGTTTCCAACCTTCAAGACTTACCTTGCTAAACCTCTTGGTTTTTGTACTTTGTCTTGATGCCTTTTTTCTTCTCAGGTTGTAGTTTCCTTTTTCCATGCACTGTTCTTTTTGGAATGTATGCTTCATCACCAGTGGGACTTACAGTCTCAAGTCTTTGCTTTTGCCTTCATTAATTTCATATAATACTCTTCCCATTTCTCCCTTGTGTGTTTCACACAAAGCCATCTTTAGTAGTGTGTGTTCTATTTGCTTCTCTTTATAAGAGGAGCCTTTCCTGTTCTCTTTTCTTCTACTATCACATGTGTCCTATTCTTCTGCATACTCTGACTCTCAAGTCCCTGGTGCTTCCTCTGCCTCAACCTGAAACCCACTGCTTATTTCTTCCTATTTCCTCCCTGAAGCCTTGCGAATCTTTCTCCCATTGGCTCACTATTTTTGTTTCCCTTTCATTTTTCTTGAAATTTTTCTGGCAGTGTGTATTTTCCCTTTTATGAAGCACAAGACTGAGATGCAATTTGTATTGATATATCAGTTCACACCAGAAGGGTAACATTCTTTTTTGAGGCTGTATACTTAGTTCTTGTCACCGACTTGTGGGAAAATAAAACAAAACAAAGGAAAACACTTCTGTCTCAATCCTGAAATCTCTTCAATGAATTTTTGCACAAAACAACAGTGTGGAGTAGTGGAAAGAGACCAGAAGTGGCTCAAGTTCCTGAGCCAATAGTCAAAGCTGAATGATTGTTCAATACAGAATTGACTTCCAGGCCATAGTCTTACCATCAACAACATAGATGGGCAGCATTGGGGAACATCTGAGGATGGGTATTTAGTGATAGTAAGATCAATATTTGTTTAGGAGTTCATCTTACTGATTGTGTGATTTCATAAACAATGAGGTTCTTCCAAGTAGGTAAACACAGAAGTGCACAAACAATTTGCTAGAACTGAGTATGTAAAATATTTTATGCACTGTCCAGCCAATAATAAGTACTTAGTATTGCTACTTATTGCTGTGATACTCTGAGCTTTCTCTGACATGACATGACTTCTCATGAATGTTTGACTTTGCTAGTGGTATACTGTTCTTCTGTAATATTCTTTTACTTTAAGCATATTTCTGAAGTGTCTTCTATGACTCCCTTTTTCATGTTCTTTATAATCCTTTCTTCAATCACCTCACTTTTGCTAATAGAACCAGTCATTCTCTTTGTGTATCTCAGAGGACTGTATCAGACTGTCATGTGGTCCAACATCTTACCTAGTAGATCTAAGTTAATTCAAAAGTATGATGTTTATACCTATACTAAGTGCTCCTAGGAATATAAACTTTGTTTTGTTTTGTTTTGTTTCTCAGTTTCTAATTACCAGATAAAGTGTTAAACAAATGCTGTGAAATACATTTTTACTAAATGAGTAAAGAGATGAGAATTATTTTAAGCCACCACTGTAGGACTGTGACAAATGACTAAGTAAGAACAAAAACTAAATTCCTACAATGAAACCATTAAGAAAGAGTACATCCATGGGGCATGTGGGCAGCAACACAGTAGAACCATGTCAGACACATACTCCTAACCACTAGCCAGTCTTACTTCTGAGGCCTTGAACTTCTTGTCTGGAACTTACTGTATTTCAACAAATAGAACAGAAAACTTACTTAAAACTGTGGGATTGGTTGGAGTGTCAGGCCAGAATATAAGAGCAATATATGATGAAAGACCACTCAGCAGAATATTCTAACTTATGTAGTTCTTGGCTAGCAGAATTTAGAAATTTAATACACTCTTATGTTTTATTTCCTTAATCAATACTTACTTACTTATTCAGGGAAGAAATAAAGTGTGGTGGGATTTTCTTTAGTAACCTTAAATTACATACTTTGGGCAATCAATTCTCACTCTTTTCTTATAATTCTGAGGATATGAACAACGTTGTAACATCTTAAGATGTATCAGGAATTTGCCACGTGGCAAAAAGAACTACATAAGTTAGAATATTCTACCCTGACAAAGCTTTATAATACAGTAAGCCTCCAAAACTGCCACTGAGGTCAGTTTATATTGGCCATCTATTGCTCGGCATGGGTCCTGCCCTTAAAATTGGTTTGTATACCCAATGAGTCTCTGTTAAGGAAAACAAATTTTTCATTTACTAAGCAGTTATTTACTAGAGATAGCTTCTTGGTTAAGAATGGAAGTTTGTGTCTTCTTCCTCTCTCAGCATTGGGAGTCTATCTGCCTCAAACCAATACAGGCACTGTGCATGTTACCACAGTCTCTGTGAGCTTAGATGTGCATTGATCCTTCTTTGTTTTGCAGGCTTTGTGTCCTTGGTGTCCTCTGTCACCTCTGACTCTTAGAAAATTTCTTCTTCCTCTTTTGTAGGATTCTTTGAGACCAGAAGGAGAGAATTTGATGTACACATTTCACTTAGGATTGAATATTCCAAGAGAGCTTACTGTCTGCAAATTGTCCAGTTTACTGTCTCTATATTTTTTTCATCTACTAGAGGATGAAACTTCTCTGATGATGGCTGAGTAAAACCCGATCCATGACTATAGTAGAATGTTCTTAGCAGTCATTTACTGCTACATCCCTTTATCAAAAACATTGTTTTATTTTTTTGCTGTAGGTTTCTATTCTACCATTTTTTTAGGCTCTTGGCCAACCAAGCCATGTGGAGCAGAGGTTTTGAGTCATGATTGGGCCTTAAATTCAATCAAAAGGGTTACTTTCCCAAGCTTTGCAACAAGACCACACTAGTGTTTCTAAAGGCAGATCACATTGTAGATCAAAAGATTAGCAGATAGATTTGTACTGAACTTTATCCTTCAGAAGTATGTAGAGTACCTTCAAGTACAATGAACACTAGTCAGTAGGAGTGAGGGGTCTTGGTAGACAATATTTCAACTTCCCAGTATTCAATGAGTTGTGTGGATATTGTTTACAGCAATATGGCCTTACCATCAGCTTGTAAAGAATAACCAATAGACTTGGCAATAGTTATTTCAGGGTTTCCATGAAGCTTCTTGGGGAAAAAATAAAACAACAACAAAAACAAAAACAAAACAAAACAACAACAAAAAAACTGAAACAAAACAAAACAAAAATGCCATTGGATATGATGTATACCCAGAACTGAAGGTTTCATTTGGTGATTTAATCTAGTTGAGTTTTTATCTCCCCATTATTTGATGAGTCACTTTAAATCTTTTTCATATATATATATATATATATATATATATATATATATATATACACACACACACACACACATTGGGAAGCTTCTACTGTATTGTTTCTATATGACTCTCAAATGGTCCTTAATTTTAGCTGTGCCTCTCCAAATTTTCTTTTTTACCCTTCTCTTTCCTCCCCATTTGACCTTCATGTTCCAGCTCTCTACTCCTATATATCCATGGCTATCTAGTTCAATTTCCTAGAGATATTCAAGACTCTGGCCTTGTTCCCTTTCACTCTACCTAACCTCTGTGGTTATATGGATTGTAACCTGATTACTGAAGACCTAAGAGTTAACATTACTTATAAAACAAATACATACCATATTTGTTCTTTTGTGTTTGGGTTATATCACAAAGGATGATTTTTCTAACTTTATCCATTTACTTGTGAATTTTGCTACTTTTAATGAATATTAAAAATATTTATTAAATTATGTCATTGCATAAATGTACAACATTTTTTCATCCATATTCATACTTTGATGCACATCTAGTCTGTATTCAATTTCTATTATAATTGGAGCTACAAGAAACATGATTGAGCAAGTATGTCTGCAACAAAATGTTGTGTCCTTTAGGTATATGCCTAAAAGTGATGGACCTGGATTTTGAGGTAGATCTGTTTCCAGCTTCTTGACAAACTGCCACGCTGATTTCCATATTGACTATACAAGTCTGTACTCTCACAAGTGTCCCCCTTACTCTATGTCCTCATCACCATGAACTGTCATTTGTTCTATTGATCTTAGTCATTCAGACTCAGGTAAGATTAAGACTCAAAGCAGTTTTAATTTGCATTTCCTTGACAACTAAGGATGTTGAACATTTTGTTGTTTTTCAGCCATTTGAGCTTTCTCTTTTGGAAACTGTTTAGATCTGTATCCAACTTGGTTTTTTTATTATTGTTATTTTCAGATTGTTAGATTCTTTATATATTTTGAATATGAGCCCTCTATGCTATATGCATTTGGAAAAAAAAAATTTCCTATTCTCTATCTTTCTGCTTTGTTCAAATGACAGTGTCCTTTGCCATACAGAAACTTTTCAGGAGGTCCCATTTATTAATTGCTGTTTTTAGTGCGTAGACTAATTGTGGTTTCTTCACTACAAAATTGTTTCAAATATTCATTTAATAAGAATTTTAATTCAAAATATGTATGAGGTACCATGTGGCATACTGGAAATAATACAAAGAGACAACTTGAAGGAAAGTTGAGAAAGAAAAGTCACTGGCTTGGAATTCTATTTTGTGACTTTTATCTGCTCTTAACTCTGTAACACATCATGTGGATCCCTGAACATTCTTGCATATCAGAAATAAGTATGATAAGAACTTCTTTCTCTTTGATTCACAACAGTATTACAAAGGCTAAGAGAAATACACTGTTAAAGAGTACAGAAAGCAGAGAAGTATTGGAAAATTACAAAGAAGGGCATGGGGAGCTTTGGTTTAATTTATCATCCAATTTCATTTTCTCCATTTTGAGGAAGCTTATATAACACAAATAGGAGACTCAATATGAGTCCTAAGAATGTCCCCAAATTTTCAGCTCTGCAATAGACACTACTGTTCATGCTCCTACATGGAAGTGGACAAAGGACAAGAGAATAATGAGTTCAAAGCTAGTCCATGCTTCACAGCACTTTTTACACTAGTCTAGGTTACATAGTAGGGCCGTATATCAAAACCATCAAAATAAGAAATTAAAACTGTCATAATTTTAGTATAAAAAAGCAACACAATATGGTATATACAGCATCAATTATACATAATTATTTTAAGATAAATACAAATACATGTTACAGCTTTCTGAAAGTGTCATGACACTGTGCCTACCACACTGAATGCTTAGGTTTGCCTGCATGTATCTCCTAAAAATGGTGACACATTTTACTCAAGGAACATGGAGACTGACAGTTAAGGGAAGTTTTATTTATTTATTTTTTGTTTGAACTGAGATTGTCAAGTTCATCACAGTTGACATTTGCACTGATATGGTCCTGTGCTGTGAAGGCTGTTCTGTATATTCTAGCATATTCAAGAGAATTTCTACACTCTATTCACTAGAGACTAGCCCCAACTTTAACAGCTAAAATACCTTTGGACATTACTAAGTACTCCTTGGAAAGAAAAAAATTATAGATTTGGAATCATTTTTCTAGAGTGTTCTTTCCAGATTAAAAAACATATAATCTTCTGGGAGCTTATGATAAAAACTCCATTGATGACTCTTGCTGAAGTCATCATGTAAACAAATGTACAGGGCTCTTTATGGTCTCATCTGAAATATGTATTTCATTTTTCTGCTGTTATTCTTATCACCTTTGTATTCCAGTTTCAATGTTCGCCTTGCTATGTATGGTCCTGATTGACCTTTGGAATTTTCCTACTCTGTGGAACACACACTGTAAGACTATCCATTTTTAACTCTCTTACCTACTTTCCTTTACTATTTAACCATTATCCATGTAATACAGTCTGTTCTTACCAGCCCTTAAAAAAATTACTGCGCAGATCCTTAGCATTCTTCTCTCCTATATCAGGTTCTGTATTTTCTCTTTCTCTCTCTCTTTCTGAGTTCATTCTCCATTGTTGTCATGTAGATTTTCATGTAACTTTCTCACAAATTGCAATGAATGTTTCTATAGTGTGTTACCTTCAAACATATCATGTGATTTACACTAAGTATTCACTGTATTTATGATTTATGGCTTACTTCTGTTAGGACATAAACTTTGCAAGAGCAAGGCTCTCTGCTTTTTGTTTTGTTTTCTTCTTCATTAGTACATTTCCTAACTTTTACATATCAGATGTTGTGTACATGTTTTTGAAGGAATTGAGGCAGAACTGTCCTCGGTCAGACTTGAGGCTTTCCTTCTCTCTCCTGACTCTGAAATCCTTTGACTTGTCACCATTCCTACTACCTGGGGAGGATTCGTGCATTCTTTGTCACTCCCTCACTGACTGACCATGTTTGTCTTTGCACCTGCCTCTGCCTCTTTGCCCCTGGATTGCCTGGAGCAGCATAAGCGAAACTCAAGATCTAAAATAGCTGATTCCTCAATTCCCGGAGTCATTCTATCCGTGAAAAGAAAAGATTCAAAGGAGGCTTGAAAAACTCTGACCTTGCATTGCTGTGAGTTAAATGAGTGCCAGAGAGGACAAAGGAACTCCTTTCAAATCTTCATGTAGGGAATTATTTACCACCAGAGTTGCTAAATAGAAAGGCCAGGTTGTGGGTTGTGATGTCATTCTCTCTATAGTGTCTGGGGAGAGGCAGGAAAAGTATCTTTGCAACCAGGGCTGGTGTGTGGGGACACCAGGAACCTCTGTCTTGCCTGAGAGACAGCTCTTGCTGACCTAGTTTCAGCACTACAACGCCTGACACAGCACTGCAATCCGCAACTTTAATAACTTGGTGACATATAAAGCAGTCTTGATGCAAAGTAGAGCTGACAGAGCAGCAGAGGAAAGGCTCTGCCTCTTGCTGAGCGGCGTGGGGAATCCACTCAAGGTGACTGCAACCTTCGCAGCCCAGTGACAGTCTGAGTTTATGCTGTGAATAAAGAGGCTTGGTCTATTCTCCAGGAGGACATCCAAAAGGGTGGCACACAGCCACAGTGAAGGGAATATGCTGGGAAGGACAGGCTGATATACTCAGTCTCTTCTGCTTTGACCTCATGCTCTTGCTATTCCCATCCTGGCCCTTTCTATTCCTCTTCTCCCAAAATCATTCATTTGGGACAAATGGTTATTGTGACAGCTGCGTATTGTCTTCCAGGCCTGAAACTCCTCCTCATTTTTCTTATTCATAGACAAAAATGTCATCTTCAAAGAGTGCATGAAGGCTCACGTTTGATTCTATCTCAAGTCCTTTCCCAGAACTCCTTCACCCATTGCTGCAGAGGAACTACTAATGCAAGAATTCCAGTGTCCACTGTGAGTCTCTAAGCTACCTTTTAGTTTCTCCTACTTACACCTACTTAGTCCTAATCACTACAGGCTTGTCCTACCTCTATCAAACCAAGTCACAGTTTTCTGATGACAATTTTTTTCTTTTTTATTGGCTATTTTATTTATTTACATTTCAGATGTTATCTCCTTTCCCCATTTCTTCTCCCTAGAAACCTCTATCCCATCCCCCCTTCTCCTTTATGCTTTTATACTATTTTAATTATATTCAAGTGTTAGAGTTAAGGTCAGTTCTAACTTGAGGAACTAGCAATAAAATAGATGTCTATAGTCAAGGAAAAAGCAAGACAATAAACTCAAATAGTCTAAGAACAAGCAAGGCAATAAATAAAATTCCATGAACACTCCCATGATCACTGTTTCTAGGGGCTTATCAGAATGACCAAAATATCTGAGCCTACTTCCCTGTACTAGCCCAAAGTCATTTTCATGTCTGAAGCTTACTTCCTTGTCCTAACCTAAGATTTAAGTTCCTATCTGAAATTACTTCTTTATTCTAGCCTATTCCTGCCTGAAGTCCACTTTTTTGTCCTTGGCCAATGTCATATTCCTGCCAAGCAGCCCCAAAAGCTCTCCACCTCTCCCCCTTTTTTATCTCATAAACAAGATTGAGCATGTCTTAAGTTGTTCTGATGAGAATGTCTTCTTTACCCATTATGGAATGTGCATTATCAAAAGCAATGGATTTCTGTCTTAGGTTGATAAGGCTCTGTGTAGAGTCTTATCCATCCTTGGATTCCCAGCCTGTTAAATTAATAACTCTGTGTGGGGCTCCATTTTCAGTTTCAAGGCATGTACTTTGGCTGGTGATGGTAATTTGTTAAACAAACATCATAACTTTCATTCCCTAATGGTCTCAGGTCACAGCCATATGGTAACCATCTACCTGCTCCCTGTGCTGAGAAACTCAGTATTCCACACATTAGATTTTTGTAATATTGAGGAGCTCTCAATCTGCTTGTCTATGTGTATGAAAAAGACTGCTTTATGACTTTAATATGTCACTGCCCCTCTCCTTGCCTCACTGGAAATGCTCTGTAGGATGAGTTGCTTCTGAGAAGTGAATTTAATAGAATGTCATTTCACCATTGCCTTTCCTGTACCAGATGTGCCAGGGTCTTTTGACCCATTTTTCATAAGATACAATGTTTCTCATCTCAGTTCCCTTTCTCTTCCCTTTCTGCACCTGTCTCATATATTCCAGATTCTCCTTAGAACCAAGAGGGGAGAATTGTACTTTGTACACGTAAAGATAATCTTAATAATTAGAAGCTATAATAATAACATTTACCAGCTGTTTTTGGTCCATGGAGCTGTGTGTTTTGACCTATTTTGAATGTCTTATTCTCATATTTATTCATTAGCAATAAGAATGCACAAAGTAAATTACAGTTTGTGTCTGTGTGTATTTTGGAGAGTGAATTCTGTAAGTAGCAATTACAACTCAGTGTGACAAGTGGTAAGTTGAGTTCTTTAACCACTGAGGAGACTCAACTCATCTAACATGAGACACAGAAGGATTGAGACAATATTGAATATAAATTGCTGTCGACATAAAGACTTGGGACTTAAAAAGAGATCACAATCAAAGAGAGTGGGCAAGCACAGTACTGATTGTGTACACACCAAGAAGAAATGCATAAGGGTAAAATATAGTGGCCAGCTGTCTCAGAGAACTGGATATTCCCTTACTAGAGCAATGTATATGAAGAGGTCAAATTCTGTATCCAGACCACAGTTCAAATAGAGTTCTCAAAGGCAGAGATTATTGGGGATCATAATTGTCAGGACAATCTCTCTGGAAGAGTCCTTAGTTGAGTCTAGAAGGGAAAATACATTATGGCTATCACAGAAGAGGAACAGATGTCTATATGCAAATATGTCCACACACGTACCTCTACATCATATGCATTTAAACCTTAAATTGACTTTCACTTGCCTTCTACTTTGGTTTCCATAGTAACCTTGGCCACTTATTTTTCTTTTAACCTCCTTTTCATTGTTTCAGGATGAGGTGGCTGCATGAAGGTTAACCAGTCAGGAGAAGACAAGAGATTTTAAAGCAATTATTTGGATTTATTTTTTTTTTTTAGGAAAAAAAATCGCTAACTTTGCAATTTTATGCAAACTGTCTCTGGTATATTTGCCCTGAAGGATGCTGTAGGGAGAAGCAGGAGCCTTTTCATTCCCTCCTCCCTGACTTCTATTATTACTGTGCACTTACTGCTAATACAGCATCTAAACTTGCAATCTCGGTAACTATGGCAATAAAATGGGTGAGATTCCTTTCCATTATGACTAGAATTGTTAGGACTTCACAAACAGCACGTGCGTTTGCACAGGGGAGGAAAAAGATGCACTTTGGAGAAAATAGTTATTTTAACTCTCTGTGGGGCCTTGGACTTCCTGATTTATCGGTCCACAGCTACATGGAGAATTATCACCACCACCTCATGCCAGTAGGTGCAGATCTAAGATATAGTGGATGTTGTATATGGCCCTAAGCTGGGGAAGCAGACCTGTGCACTGTATATAGAGTCAGAAAGCTAGGTCTGTGAAGAGCTTAAGAGATAGGTAAGCAAGTGAGCAGGTTCTATTTGGTAGACCAGCAAACATTGTCTCTGTAGGAACAAAAAGTAAATCGTGAGCCTTTGAGGGTTGTAAGATTTCTGTTGCCACTACTTTCTCGGCTCCTGCTTTACAAACAAAACAAAACAACATGACAAATCAAACAGCAAGATGTGTGTGACCTGTGTTCCAATGCAGTTTTACTCATGAATGTTGACATCTGAATTTGGAATGCTTTATTGTCGTCTAAATGAGAAACATTGATAACATTTCATAACAAGAAGACTGAAAACTCAGACAAGTGAAAGCATGACAGATTTAATCTCTAGATGCTGGGCATCCACCAGGAGAAAAGGCAAATATGATTGGTTTGCCAGTTGAAGGAACAAACCTCAGATCTCCTGAGAATCTACCTATATCAATTAATGTGATAATCCAGAAACACAACAATCCATTTGTAATGAGCTTATATTATGGTAGTTCCAAAATTTTTCCATGCTCCTCTTGGTTCTAGTCTCTGACTTGGTATTTATTTTGAACAAAGTCACATATTCATACACAATTGGCTTGCCTTGGTTCTGGCAGTTTACCCTCATGGACCACAAAGTCCTATAATTAGCTGCTATTTTCAATCCTCCTAGGCATCACTTCTCTCTCAACTCCCCCGGGATCTTTGGGGAGGGAATCTGTGAACTTATAGGGCTTAGTCAGGGGAGAAGAACATCCTAAGGCTGTAGGGGAAGAATTGCTGTCTTAATCTCAAGGAAGCAAAAGATGTTAATTACACAGGACAGTTGCAGGAAGAATAGTGAGAACTATGAACAGAATGAAGAAAGTCACCAATTTACCTCTTACAGAGCTTATTCTAGGTCACTAAATACATCTTCCACATGCAGCTGGGATGCTGGAGAGAGAGAGATGAGTGGGGTCTAGGATTCTCATTAAGAGCTCAAGTTCCTTTCTTTTAAATACTTGGGCGAGCTTTTCTGAACTATGTTACTCTGTAACTCTGTGGAGTAAAGCATTTGGCCTGCCCTGCCCTTGAATTTTGGGTTGATGATGTTACCTTGGAGAAAACCAGGTGACCTTTCTGGGCATTAATTTTTCTGTTGGAGCCATATGAATGGATGTGTTCTCCAGCTTTAGAGATTAGCCCTTGCTGCCCCTCCCACATTTCTCCCTTGTAGCATGCACATCTGTTTTCTGGGTCCATTACTTTGCACACTTTGATGAGATTTTTTTTTCTCTCTTTGGTCCCTAGGAAATTACTGCCGTTCTTTCTTTGGAAAGAACATTAACTGGCCCTGTGCTAAGCAAATGCATTCAGCTTCTCCCTATCTGATTTCTCCTTTTCTCATATGTCAGCAAAGGAGAAACCTCCTAGCTATTAATCAAACTCCTGGCTGTGGATAGCTTTAATTGCAGAAACCATGGCTAGATGAGGAATGCTCAACTTTTCCAAAGAGAGTCGGCTGCCTAACACAGAAGAGAAACAATTAATTACCTGCTTTTCCTGTCCACAACAGAAATGTAGATGAACTAACAATGTTTTTGCTGGCACTGAATTTTCCCTTCCCAAGGTAGAGGGGAATGTCCAAGATGGCATTTATGAAGTGGATACCCAAATGGGAGTTCATGTATCAGACTCTGGTTGGGCTCACAAATCTGTCTCTGTCTAGCATCTTTATTTGAATAGAGATGCTAGCTTGCTCCATCCGTTATTGAGGAAAGTGACTGAGGTGTTCTCTAAAAAACATGTAGTAAAATAAAGATGTCCCATTTTCAGGTGAAATACTTAAAGGGGGAAGAGTATAACTTTTAAAAATCAAAATTAAAAGGATTAGACTTATTACCCATTTTTCCAATTGACAGAAAACATATGGGTAATATTTACATTTTCATATAAGAAATGTCTGGTGTGGGTCTCTGTTTCTTGTTCCTCTTCTTGGCCTCTTTGATGTCTGTTTGTTTTGTACAGTTCTGATGTGTCAGTTTTATTAGAGCATAGCCTAGCATTGCAGAGCATAGAATTATACCTCAGAAGACTGTTTTCTAATGGGAGACAGATAGGGAATGGATCAGTAGTGGAGGTGTGGAGGAACTGAGACCAATAGATGGAAGAGAGCTGTAATCAGAAAGTATTATATGAGAACAAAATCTATTTTCAATATAATAATGAAGAAGGAGGAGGAAGAGGAGGAGGAGGAGAAGGAGGAGGAGGAAGAGGAAGAGAAGGAGGAGGAAGAAGAGGAAAACAACAACAACAACAACAGCCATAACCCGATAGGTAGATCTGTAGTGTTATGGAACGGAAGACTCTTTAGATACAAGGAAACTCTTATGTGAACAGATATTTAGGAAATTCTGAGTTTTGTGTTGGATGAGAGGTTTGTTAAAACAGTCAACCTCCTATAGTGGTTTTAATTTTTTAGTGTCTTTGCTTGACTGAGACCTTTTGCTTGCTTCTAGATTTTCACCTGACAGACAATAAAGAGGCAGTGATAGAAAGGAAAAATTCCATACAAGTTTGTTTTATCAGTTCTGATCACAGATTATATGTGATACTTTATATTAAGCCTGATATGAATTACCATGGCTGAAGAACAAGGGTTAAGTGACCCAGAATAACATGTGTCACTGTGAAAGTGCTTTATATGAACTTTTGGTAGGAACAGAACAGAAGAGAGTCATAAATTTGTTCATTTATCAAGTATGTGGTTAGGGTCATTGGTGCATAGGTAGATTACAGATCACCGAAGCCTTTGCTATACTCTCATCTTCAATCTGATGACATTATCAGCTTCTGGGTTGGTAGAAACTAGTGGTCTGCTAATATATATTAATATATTCCAAAAGTTCTGATAGTCACAAGGATGCTAGTGCAGATAGCAGCATGGATGATAAATGACTATTAACGTGACTAAAGACAGAAGAAGATAATTTTACCAGGCCATTTGCAACACTCCAATTCTCTACAGTCACAGAACTTTTAATTGATGACACTGGAGGTGACATTCTACAAATCTATAGAGAGAATGAGTCTAAATAGAATGACCTGACTTTTTGTTTACAGATGAGTGGACTTCAGCCGACTTTTCTGCGCCACAGTTTCCTTATATGATCCTCTAGAGGACTGAATGAGAAATTCCAAATAACCACAATGAGAATATTAACAACTAAAACATTGGTTCATCACTAAAATATGCTAAGTAATGTTCTATGCACTTCACATTTATTTATTTGCTCAATATTGTGAAAGATATATGTATATATGTATATATGTATATATGTATATATGTATATATGTATATATGTATATATATGTATATATGTACACACACATATACATATATATACATACACATACATATACATATATATACACATACACATACACACACACACACACACACACATATATATATATATATATATATATATATATATATATATAGAGAGAGAGAGAGAGAGAGAGAGAGAGAGAGAGAGACAGAGACAGAGAGAGAGAGAGAGAGCATGTTTGTGTCTATGTGCACATGTGTGCAACTGCCCACAGAGGACAGAAACATTGATTTTTATAGATCTGGAGTTACAGGGAGATGTGAGCCACCTAATGGAACTAATCTCTGCTCTTCTGGCAAGGAGATGTTGCTATTAATTTGTGAGTCATCTCTCTAACTCTACTTTTGTTGTTGAATGTGTTTCCAATAAGCTCAGCAGTTAAGTTATGTGCAAAGGGTTGCACAGTGAGAAAAAGAGAGCACCAGGCTATGAACCAGCAGCATCCACCACTGGTCATCACTCCCTGGTAAACACTGGGCATCATCTGCACATCTGCACACCACCTGTACCTGGTCTACCAGTACTGGCTTCCTTCTGCTCTTCCCTCCCCTTTCTATCTCTGACATACAGATGATTCCTTACACTGCTTCTCTATTATACTATGGATTCCCAGGGTCATGGGACCTGCCTTCCTTATTCCTTAGAACATTTTCTAAAGGGCTTTGGCTATTTTCTGCATTTGATTGATGTCATTTCTGTGTTGTGTGGATAAATACATGATGGCATTGTTTATTTAATGGAGTAATGGTATTAGCATAGTGGTCTGTGGCTTTTTGTTAAGACTCCCATCTTTACAGTCCTTGAATAAAACCTAACTTGGTTAGCTATCTTCTTTTCCTTTGTTTATTAATGACATGTCTTAAAATACACATTGTTTTTAAAACTAGTGTCCAGCAATAGAGTCTGTGTTGACCTGAGTATGTCACCTAACCTCTTTGGCAGATGTTTTTTTCATCTGTGACATCAAATATAATCTATATGATGCATTCCTTGGTGAAACTGGGGAAGGAGCTCTGTCGCTAGTGCCTTCTGAAGGGTGAATAAGAATCACACTTCTCAACATTCAAGACTCCTAAAGAGGAAATATGGTTTCTTTTAAGAATCTTCCGCAGTTCGTTCGTCACTAGTCTAGTTCGCTGGTTCCGTTTTCAATTCCTAGTAAACCCCAGATACCCATTTTTCTTGAAATTAGCACTTTCTTTGGTCAGACCCTAGTTAGAATACATGGAACCAGGGAACTTTACTTTTCTCTTCAAAGATTTTTAGGGTTCTTTTCCTAACCTTTCTTTCCTCCCTCCTTCCTTCTCTCCATCGCTTCCTCTTTACCCACTTAACTCTTTCCTTCCTTCCTTTCTTCCCTCCTTCCTTCCTTCCTTCCTTCCTTGCTTTCTTCCTTCCTTCCTTTCTCTCTCTCTCTCTCTCTCTCTCTCTCTCTCTCTCTCTCTCTCTCTCTTTCTTTCTTTCTTTCTTTCTTTCTTCTTTCCCCAAAGACCCCTGACTCTGCTGTGTTTTATTTTCCCCTTTCATGACTCAGGCAAGTACAAGGGCTTCAGATGGAAAACTTTGAAGAGTGCCTGGTTGTCCTATGGACACCATGCTACTGGAGTCTGCACTAAGTTGGTGGTTCCTGGGATGCCAGGGTCAGGTTTCTCTGCCGAGCTGAATACTGTACTCTTCTAAGCAAGGACCCAGCTCTACCGCGTGCCCGCTGGGCAGCCTATTTGCCTGCATACACTTCTGAGCTGCCTTTCAAGTCACAGGCAGCTTTCAAAACGGAACTTTGAAGGGGTGGCTCCTGACTCTTAGGAAAGACATAGCTCAGCTTTGCACAGGCAGCTGTTGTGCTCACGTGCCTCTTCAGCAGCGCCGGCATTCGCTCAGGAGACAATAAAAGATGGGGACAGTCTGTCGGGTGCGCTGGCTTTCAGCCTTATTTACCACAGGCGCTGGACTCCTGGAGTTCTCCAGGACACCAGGATGAATGAACTGTTTGATGTAAAAGCATTGAACGGTTTTCTTTGGGATATATATATTTTTCTTTTTTCTTTGTTTTTTCTCACCCTCAAAGTCTGTGACTCCGTGTTACTTAGGGATCAGATATGGCAGAGGATGAACACTCAAATACAGAGAACATTAAACGAGATGAGTCAAACCGGCTTTGAGGTTGGGAATCTGATTTCTATTAGGAGGGAGGAGCTGCTGCTGTGCAGACCAAGCAGCCTGCTCCCCTCTGCGGGTGTCTTGACTCCTGACTGAATGAGCAGGCAGTCCTCCAAAGCCGCATGAAGGAGGTGGCACGATTCACTGGGGGACGAAATGGATTCTGCAACCAGGCAGACTTTCTTAAAGATTCTGCAAATCTGTTAACATGATAAGAAGGTGTTGAGAACTTGGCAGTCTCACATCTAACCCCTTACCATGCATGGACCACTAGAAGGCCAGTCTTGGCATTTGTACGGCTTCTGGTTTGTGCACACCCCTTACTTCGCTGAGATATAATTGACATTGAAAAGCTGTACAAATTTCACTTCTGGGACAAATCTACATCCAAAACTGTGGAGGCCATGAATGTCTACATTGTTCTCCCAAAGTATTTTCTTTACACTTACAATTTTATTGTTGTTAACTATGGTTTTAATTTAATTTTTTTTCTGAGACAGTGTCTCTTGTAGCTCAAGCTGTCCTTGCATTTACAATGGATCGGAAGATGGTCTTGAACTTCTATAGCTCTAATTGTCATGTGGTAAGAACTCAGCATTGTATTACTTCCTTGGTCAATTTTAAGTATACCATCTAATACATTCAGTTAGGAATCATGCCATTTTCAACACAGGGGGACTGAATGGCATTATTCCAAGTCCATAATACACCTTTGACTCCTGCTGTTCCAAGGTCAAGAATTTAACAGCAAGCTGATCTCCAATATTCTCCTACCCTGAATCCTTTCTATGTTGCTTGCCCCTCCATTTTTCAGCAAAGTCAACCAAATATTTTTATTTGTATTTCTTAAGTCTCACTGGTTCTGTGGTACCCTAGTCCTCTAGATATTAGAATTTCTATGTCAGAGGCACAGTTTCACCTGTGGAACATCCAAAGCCAATTCAATAACCCATCCTGAGGTGGAAAGTAAATGCAAGTGTAATGGCTATTCCTGGTTGTCAACCTGACTATATCTGGAAAGAACAACAATCCAGAATTGGAGGGCTCACTTGTGATCCAGATCTTGAAAACATAAGTTTCTTACCTGGATCTTGGCATGGAGATCCTGAGGCATAGTGGCCATAAAAAGCTTAGACTCAGACAAGATAGTACTCGCCTTTAACCCCAGCAACTGAGGCAAGGAGCTCTCTGAGTTCAAAGTCATCCTGGGATAAAGCAAGTCCCAGATCCAGGAGTGGTAATACATACCAATCTGGGCCACACCTTCTGCTGGAGGCCTATGTTGGAAGAAAGAGGATTCGCTTTTCTTCGACTGCTTGCATTTACTTGACAGATCTTTTAGAACCCACTTCTAGAGAAGACTAGATGAAACAGCCTGCCTCGTAAGACTGAGCAACTACTAAATTCTTGGAATTCTCATCCACAGCTGACCATTGTTGGGTTAGCTGGACTACAGACTGTAAGTCATCACAATAAATTTCTTCAATATAGAGAAACATTCCGTAAGATCTGTGACTCTAGAGAATCCTGACTAATACAGCTGTTTTGCTTGAGTGGATAGATGGTGATGAACTCAGCCTTGCATGGGAACATTATTGCTGTATCACTATGAGCCTGGGAAAGTATATTGTGATAAAAATGTCCAGAAAAGGGAATCTAGAGTCTTTGTAGCAATATCTTGTTTGCTGATTCTCACCAAAAGTGGCAGTTTTGAGACCTTTCACAGAGTCCAAACGCAGCACAGAAAGTGTCAAATTCAGAACAGAGCAAGATGTAGGTTTTCTTACTTTAAGTGGTCATTCTTTCCACTACAACAAACAAGGTAAATTGCCACCCTCCCTTCCCTCCTTTTCATCTCTCTCCCTGGTTTGAACATTATCTCTTAATTCCCTTCCTCAAGCATTTGTGTCTTGAAGCCTTATCAGGCTGTGACAGGCAGTCTTCGGCAGCCAGCCTGTGCAGACTACTACAGCTTCCCTTCTCACATGCACACCATGGTGTATACCAAAACCCTTCTCCATAGAGCAGGAGGGAACTGGTAATTACGAGAAGCTCAAGGGAGCCGTGTTTCACAAGACCCAGTGCCTGTCTTTGTGTCTAGCCCAGCCCAGCAGAGAAAGGTTAAATTGTGCTTGTAAGCCCTACAAGCAGAACTTTAGTTGAGGAATAAAAGCATGTGCCTTGATCTTCCTGGGACCCATGTTTTTCCCATCACCTGCATCCTACTCCTGACAACACAGGTTGGAACAAAGCCTGTAGCTAGACTTGTGCCAAAGGCACCTACCAGGATGCAAAAAGAAATTTTAACTGTGTATTATTTATCTATCAGATATGTGAGCTGCAGCCCAGCTGTGATTTCTCGACTCTTCTTCCAATACTACAATGCATAGACCTGTGTCCTCAGCTTTCAAATATTTCTATGAAACAGTCTCTCTTCTCTTCTAGAACCATTCACACCTGTTTAGTTCTCTCCAGCCTGTTGTAGACTATAGTCTCACCTGATGCGACTGGATTTCAGTCTTATCAGTTGTACCACCTGAACTCGATCACATCACCATCTCCACTTGCTCATTCCCATAATTTCTCCCTCACACATTTACCTATGTGTTTCTTCATTCAGCTATACGTTTGTTCCATTATTACTCTTTGATTAGACAGATGGTAACTATTTGAATAATAAGTGGAAAAAATTAAGACTGGAGAGCCCTATAGCAATGGCCTAATAAAATCTGCCCATACTCTGAGATGTAGAAGGGGAGTAAACAGGAGTTGTGTAACTGTCTAAGACTATACTGGCCATGTCAGCTCTAGGTAGTGAAGAATATGTTAGGTCAGAGGGTAAAAGAAAGACTTGAGTTCCAATCCCAACAATGTTCTGTATCAATGTGGTAGATCAATAATTTATGAGAGCCCTGTTTAAAAAATAAAATAACAGAGAAGTACTGGGTTTAGTAGATATCTCTGTTTATAAAGGGCTTCTGACATACTCAGGAAGGCAGAAGTTAGGTTTCCAAACCCCTGTAAAAATTGTCAGACATTGTGGGAATCTGATAATCCTAGCATTGGGAAAGCAGAGACAGATGGATCATGCTTACACTCTGGTCCATCAACTTAGATTACTCATCAAACTCCAAGATAATGAGAGACACTGTTTAAAAAGTAAAAAAGACAAGTTAGGTAGTAGTTGCTCATATCTTTAATCCCAGAACTCAGGAGAAAGATGCAGGTGAATATCTGTGAGTTCCAGGACAGCTACACAACCAACTAACCAAAAAATTGAAAAATAAATGTGTGGTTCTCAAAGAACAGTATTCAAGATTATCCCATATGCATGCTCACTGTGTGAGTGACACACACATACACATGTACCACCACCACCACCAGCACCAGCACCAGCACCACCACCACCACCACCACCACCACCACCACCACCAAGGAGATGTTTGTCCTTCACATTCATTATGGGAGTAGATAGAATGAGTGTGAGTGCATAAGTCCTGGCATGATCTTGTGCAGTGGTACCATTATTCTTCCAATTTCAGCTGCTCATTTCTAAAGTGAATAGTGGGTTTGGCCCCACTAGATACCATCTCTGACAAGTGACATGCTTTGAGTCTGACACCTGAATACACTCATGAGATAATATCTAGAAAATGAGACTTCACTGGGGAAGCCTGCAGTGTGCAAAATGAAAGTGTCGATGGTTTGGACTTCTGACACTCATTATCATACTAAGGGAAGTGATTAATAATTATCTATAGGGAAGCAAGGGAAATATTTGGGAAAGGAAATAAAAACGTGAGAAAGTACAAATGAATTCAGCATCCTTATTTAGTTCAGCAATATCTCGCCTCAATGACTCTTCATCCCCTGTTCAATGTATACATCACTCATCCATTCAACCAAACTGCCTTCTTTCTCTCCTTCCTTAAGTATTTCTGCTTGGAGCATATTTGTGTTTGATTTAAGTTCACAGAGCTACTGGATAGCCAAGAGAGGCTTGTTCTAAACTCTCCCTTTATCGCTATTGATTTCTATGGTAATTTAAAAGGTATTATCTTTTTATTTACTTTTCTTGAAGAAGCTCTGTTCTGTTCAGGAGACTTCCTCTTAGAAAATTCAATACCCAAACTAGATAAGAGTTTTTTCTAGATAAAACTGATTATGATGCTAATCCATTTCCACTCTCTGAACATAGCTATCTCTTCCTATGTAGCCTGGCAAGGATTCAGTAGAATTCTTTTCCCATAGAAACTAAAGATACCAAGACATAAAAAGACTGTCAACAACATAAAAGAGGACCATGTTGCAACAAAATTGAAGTCTTAGCCAAATGTTTCAATAGGCTCAACAGTCATGTCTGGCACATTTATTAGCCACTCATGTTACTGTTGATGCAGGAAGTAGGTGGAGTTTAGAAATCTGAGATTAAGAAGGCCTAGGTAAGGAGATGTTTGGGTTCTTCTCTGTACCAGAATCCCAGACTTCCCTGTATTTTTTGTCCTCCGTTTCCATTAGAATGTATCAGCTTTCCCTCTTTGTGAAGAAGGATGGGATACACAAAGAAAAGTTGTGCTTGCATCCCTTCAAAGGGCCACAGTTGCTTCCTTTTAGGCTTATTCCCATAGACTCACCTGTACACTATGCACTGCTAGATAATGAATGCCCTCTAAGATCTGGAGACAAAGCTGAGAGATGAGCACCAAACTCTTTTCTAGCTGTAACTGGAAAAGAAAGTATAGAGACTCTGTCTTCTCTAGCACACTAATCTTGAAGTTGACCAATTCAGAGCCAACTTTGGCTACCAGAAAATCTTCCAGAGCAGGAGTAATCCCCAGTTTTACTATCACCTCCAGATAGAGGTCTGGCAAACTGGGCTTTGCTGAGATGTTCTCTATTTTTCACTTGTCCCCCATGTTTTAAGTGAGAGAAAAGTCTCTGCTGAACAAGAGACTCATCATGGCTTCCTGTAGTGAACAAGAAGAGCAACTACCGCATCTAGTATGAATCCTGTCTTTTCCTTTGTGTTTGTAAATAAAAAGAGATCAATAAAGAAAAAAAATCCCTTAGTGTGTGTGGTATTGCCTCTTTCAACCTGAGTTGCTTTTTCCAGGAAAAGGAAGAGGTCATGGCGTATGAACCCATTTGATACTAATCACCAATTTTACACAGAGAGAAACAGTTTCCAAGTACATATGCAAAGCCTCAGTATTCCTACTCCAAAGTTGCAATAACAATCTACTGTAGGAACAATTCCTTTTATTTGTATTTGTCTTTTGTAGACCTTGCCCATTGATCCCAGAGCCTACCAAATGCTAGGCAAGTGATTCTATCAACAAACTAAGTCCCTATTGCCTAGCTGTGTGAATACATATCTCTACAGGAATGGCATACACTTTTGATATCAAGTACTTTACAAATAACCTCAGTGAAATATTATTAGTGAATTCCCAAAATATTTTCAAAGGAACGAGTAGTTTTTGGTTTTTTTTTTTTTTGTTGTTGTTGTTTTTTTTATCTCATTTCTCAATCTTTCTGGCTTTCAAAACTTTTTCTCTAAGTCAGGCAATGAGAAAATGGCACTTTTGTTTTCTTTTAATATAGTATCGTTTCAAATATACAGAAAAATCTAAAACTCCAAAGTAAGCCACATGGTACTCAAACTTCTTTGGGTAGTATTGCCTAGTGAAACAGTCTTCTGTAAGTGTTGATGAATGGGTGAGATGAGAGCAGAGGAAGCACGCACAGGAAGAGGGAAAAAGCTTAAGGTGGTGAGAATGGTTTTTTCAACAAACTGGAGCCCTGGTTTTGTGGCCACTTTTTAAGGATAGTTTCTGTAAGTGAGGTGGTGTTGTGAGATCCAGGAATACATGCCTCCTGGTTCTCACTCAGCTGAAAAAAATCAAATCAGCACCAGACGGGTCATGTGGTACAGACTGTATGGCCATAAAGTGCATGTGGGATAAAGTCAAATCCTTTAGCAAAGAACTTAAGGCACTTAACACCCTGACCCTAATTAACCTTTCCCTCTTTATCTCTCAGAACCACCAGTGTTCTCACAAAAAAACCTCCTTTTTGTGTGACTTTTAAAATCCTGCCCTTCCACGACTTTGCCACTTTGTTTACCCAGTCATGCCAGTCTCCACTAACTCCATGTCCTAGCCACTTCCTCCTCCCCCTCCTCCCCCTCCTCCCCCTCCTCCTCCCCCTCCTCCTCCCCCTCCTCCTCCTCCTCCCCCTCCCCCTCCTCCTCCTCCTCCCCCTCCTCTCTCCCTTCCTCCTCCTCCTCTTCCTCCTCCTCATCCTCTTCTGAATGCTTGCCTCTTGTCACTTATCAATTTTGGCTCTTCCACTTCCTCTTCTTCACTTGGGACCCAGTTATTATCTGTGGTTATTTTAATGAGAATGCCCCCTTTGGTCTCTTATATTTGACCATTTTGTCTCCAGTTGGTGCCATTGCTTGGGGTAAGGTAATGAAGAGGTGTAGCCTTACTGGGGAAAATACAACATTAACTGTGGACTTTGAGAGTTCCTAGTCCCATCCTACATCCTACTTCCGGTTTGCTCTCTCTGCTCGGTGTTTATCATTGTAGATGTGGTCTCCTAGATTCTTTTTCTAGCTTTCCTGCTGCCTTGATTCTCCAACATTAGAGAATGGCTGAAATGTTAATACTTAGAAATAAAAAAAAACATTGCCTTCCCACCAGAAATCAAGCATTGTTTATTTCTCTGCTATTTAATTGTCCCTAGCTCTGTGACTAGCATATAGCCAATTGATTAAGTTTGTCCATTGACTATACTGTCATCTTTGGTAGGATTATATGGTTTCGATTTCTCTGAGAAGTTTAGATATATTTTCCTTATAAGTTTTGCTCATTAAGCAACTGATTTTCTTTTAACGTTTGACAGGATGCTCAAAGCTTGTTTGGATAGACCAGTTTTACATCTAGACTCTGTGTTTCCTGATTCTGACATTTTTAAAACTTTGCTTTGCATCTTACTTGTTATGTATAATTATGCCTTTATTTTTAAATTTTATTTATTATTGCACATATGCATGATTTGGTGGCAGGGTCTATTCCATAGAACAGATATGGAGGTCAGAGTTGCTTCTCTCCTGCCATTTATACATGCATGCTCCTGTGATTGAACTCAGGTTATAAGTCTTGTGCAGCAAGTACTTTACCTATGAGCCATCTTGCTCATCCACAATGAGTATATTCATAGATTTTTTTAAAAAAATGCTGGAGGAATTTGAAAGCTGTGTCAACATTTCAGGGATTCAAAGTCAAATACAGAGAGACATGATTCCTCACTATGGTCTCTTGTTTTCATAGTTGAAGGAATGATCTCTACTGCCTCAGAGTAGGTCCCAGAAGCCCTCATCACACAAGAAAATAAAGTGAAAAATTAGGACCTAGGCTTTAGGGCACAGAGACATTCTCGATTACCATAGTGTGTCATCAATTTGCAGTGTGACACTGGGCAAGTTAATTGGCCTCTCTGATTTAATGTTTCTTTAATATGGTAGTGCTAATGGGTTCCTCTTGGGATAGTTTTAGAGGCTGAATTAGATAATGTATGCAAAATGCTTAGCATAGTTTCTAACACTTGGCAAAAACTCAATTCCTGGCAGTTCTCATCATAAAAAACAGATAGTGAGGAAGACATGAGTCCCGACAAACTAGTAGAACTAGAGATATTTGGCAGGAGTCAAATTTGCAGGAAGGCCAGATGTCTTCTCTGATCCTTATGTATATAATGTTCCTTCCATACTTATCTCCATATAACACACACACACACACACACACACACACACACACACACACACATGCACGCATGCACACACACACACGCACACGCACACACACACACACACACACACACACGCATGCATGAACATAGGCACATAATACCACAGCATAGTAGCTGTCTACCTAAAAATACATTAACAATACTCTCAGGAATCATGTGTATTTGAATCCCACTCCCAGAGTTGCATTTACTGCAAGAGAAATCTTAATCTGGAAAACTCAAGAATATGAAATCAGTAAAGTTTTATCAATTTTATTGATCCCTAAACTTTTTTATCTTGTGCAGGGATAGGTAGATAAAGACATGAACACTAGGCTGTTACATATTAAATACAAAGATTGCAAGTCTCTTCACTGGACAATTGTAGCTCCACATTCTTTCCTCACTACTGGGAAAACATGGCTTCTACTTGTTAAGCTAAACCTCCTAGATTTCATCCTGGGGCTGTAAGGGAGCATGCAAACTAAATCCATGTTTTATGACTTTTCCAAATGATAATCCTGTTATGTCTGTTACTACATCATTTTGTGTATGCTTCTTTTTAGTTCTAGTTACCTAACATACCAAGAATGTTGTCTGTGTGGTATGCTGCCTCTCACCAACTATGCATATGTATGAATCTTCTATTACAAAATTCTTGAGGTTTCCTGGATGTTTAAAGTACGTTAGTTCTCTATGTAAACTTGCTTTGGCTTGTAAACTATCTCAAATTGCCACCCATACTTCTCTAAGACCCAAATCAAGAGTTATCATTTCAGTTAATTGAGCTACCAATTAGAAGCTGCCATTTGTTTATTCTCCCATTAGTGGCTGTTTATTAAACATTTGCTATGTTTCCAGGCACAGTGTTTCATGTTATACATACAAATATCCCTGAAATGATATGCTGGCAGCTAGCAAGGAAACATATTCTGTTGAGTGAACTAGCTATAAATAAATAGGAGGAGGTAATATCATTTACCATTTATGAGGCACCTACCATGTGTCAAAAAATTTGTAAGTTTCTTCTGTTTGTAATTCTCAAAAAAACTGAGAAAGAGATTCAATCATTCTTCTTACATTTCAACCTTTTATTATAATTTTAATGTGTGTTAGTGCTCTGTCTGAATGCATAGCCACGCACAACGTGCAGGCAGTACCCATAAATGTGAAAAGCTCATGCTGGATCCCTTGGTGGTAGAATAAGAAACAATTGTGAGCTATCATATGGAGCTAGAACTGAGCACGGGTTCTCAGGAAGACCAAGCAGTACTCTTAACCATTGACCAGATCTCTAGCTCCAAGATAGTTCTTTTTAATGAGAGAAAGTAGATTTTATAAAAAGTTAGTTTGCTCAATGTTTTACAGCTATGATGGTAGTGAAAATTAGAGATGAGAACCACATGCCCTTAATGTTTATGCTTTCCCACCCCACTATGCTCCTTCTTTACAAGCATATAACATCCATACCAACAGTGGCTGAGAACTGTAAACTGTAAAAAGCATGAATGCAAGGCAGTCAGTCACCAGTATAAGGAGAACGTGTTTAAGGTCAGGCAAGGGTTAGACACACCACTGAGGTCCTACCAGACGTCTACTTTAACCTCAGTGTGAAATTGATGGTTATTAATCCTGGAATTTG
Organism: Rhabdomys pumilio; assembly: GCA_030674055.1. Classification (NCBI taxonomy): domain Eukaryota; kingdom Metazoa; phylum Chordata; class Mammalia; order Rodentia; family Muridae; genus Rhabdomys; species Rhabdomys pumilio. Next base: position 76,204,593 of record JANHMN010000004.1, on the reverse strand, counting down.
AAACTGACAATCCTAGAATAGCCTGTGTGAATAATTGTCTTAGCCACAGGAGCTTTTCAGAAGTTTTGTGAGCTATCAGCCTGCTATTACTCTATGTCCAAAGTACATCTTTTGAGGCCTTCTCTGGTTTGCAGGGTGCTACCCTGTGTTCTTGATACTTCATGAATCCATCATGAGCACTGCTGGAGCCATCTCTTGGGCAGGGAAACAGTACATTTTGATTCTACTACTTTGCCTTCCTAATTTAACAATGGGTACACATGAATATAAAATATCATTTTAAGTAGCAATATGGTGACTTCTAACTGCAGTTGACTTGCAGGGAGCGCAGTGAGTCCTGATAGAATAGAGATTACTTTTGTGTACACAAACACACACACACACACACACACAGTTTATATATACATGCATATATATGTTTACACATATATATGCATGTATATATAAATATATATAAAACATATATATGTTTATACATATGTGCATGTATGCTTTGTGATATATATATACACACATATATATGTATAATTAAAACATATACCTCTACATTTAGTCAACTGCAGATATGCAATTTGTATTCACAAACATACATCCACAGAACCACACATGTAAATATATACATATTTATGTATATGTGATTGCAGTTTAAAGTAGCATATTCTAGGATGTCTGTAGAGCGATGACTATTAGTCAGAGAATTTGCCTCCAAAGTAGGCAGGAGCTTTTTCAAGTAAAAGGATGGAGGCTTAGTCATTTGTGTTTCTTTGGAGTCTAACAGCATGTCATGCACAGTAAATATTAACCAAATGCTAGTTAAACTGCTTGCTGTACAGTGAAAGTTTAAACTAAACAAAGTTTTTCTCAAGTAGAACTCTAAAAACTGAGAAATTGTGTGTTTTAGTGTACATTGTAACTGGAATTCTGAGGCAATGTTTGTGTATCTCAACTTGTCTGGCTTCTTTGTATAGATTGTCATATTGGGGTGTAGAGGCAGTGTCAGAGACATTAGCAATGATTAGCTGGAATTCGGGAAACACATTGTTTTCTGACCTTTGTTGTGAGTCACAGGTTGAAGGCTTAGTGGGCCGAGACAAAAGCACAGCACAGCACAGCACAGCACAGCACAGCACAGCACAGAACAGAACAGAGATGATTTTACTTTCCAAAGAATTCAAACTTTGAGTGTGGAAGAATCCAGGGAAATTTTCACACACTAAATCTTTCCTCTGAGTGCCATGCTGGAACTAGTTCTGCAGGGCAGCTTTCCTACTAGGAGCAAGGCTATTGGCTTCCAGGTCTCTTTCATGGGACATCTGCTCTAGCAGCCAGAAGCTAGGTCACAGGCTTCCTGTTTGTCTTGCTTTTATACAAGGTGGTCTGAAGGCAACTAGAAGAGGAACGGGAGCAGGGGGTGGGTATGTTGTATATGGGGAGTTTAAGTGATGTCTTCAGGGTTTGGAAAAAATGCAATCCAGTTTGAGTAGTTAGCTGGCAGTTCTGCAACTCATCCCCCCAGATTAGGGGCCGAATGAAGTCATTAGGGCCTAATCAAAAGCAGCTAATCAGGAATCAGTGGGAACTCTACCAATTATTCGCTGCTGGAACCCAATGAGCTGAAGTACCAAAGGCTGGATGAGTAAAAGTAATGAAATTAAGTATCAGTGCCATGCAATACTGCCTATCCTCAAGGAGGCTTCTGATTGCTCAGCCCTTCCTACAATATGGGAAACAGAGGCCCAGTGCCAAAAAAAAAAAAAAAAAAAAAAAACAGATCCCGGTAACAGCTTTTCAGTTTACTCTGTGTTTCTTGGAATTTGAGATGTTTGTAAACCAGAGCTTGAAATTGGATGCTGGGTAAAAGAAGAAGCAGGTTGAAATTCTTTAGTGGAAATACTTAATGGGTGAGTCTATGATCCTGTACTCACTGCAACAGCTGGCAAGAGATAGCCGCTATGTTGACAATTATAGATTTCTTTCAAATCTAGGCAAAGCAGAGCCTTGAACTATGTTATTTTCTCTAAATTTATCATACATTTTTTTATAATATTTAAGTAGAAGTACTCAAGAACTGCATTGATTCAACGTAATGGTTCTAACTTGCATGTAACTTCTATTTTTAATCATTCACATACTTTAAGTTACAGCTTTGAAAACCTTATAAAGGAAACTGACAGCCAAACCTCTGAGTTGACAGCTAGAAAAATCATCACTAAAGAGTGATGAAATTACCATAATACGCCTGTCCTGCAAATCTGTGCAAGAGCTCAGACTAGAGCTGAAGTCATGATTCTGAGTCTCTTGCTCCCTTGGTATGGGCCCTTTGCTCTCACTGTTAGCAGTTGTTCATTCATAAGTGATCTTGCTTGCTCTACTGAGATTTCTAGAATAATGTATATGTCCAAATTGAGTCCAATGAAAAATTGTCTAAGTTTATCTAAAGTCTATGCTTGTGACTAAGGTGGTGAGTTTGGGCCAAGAGGCAGACTGGGAACTTTTGGCATATGAGAGTTATCTCTCCAAAGGTTGATGTTTAAAAAGAGAAAGCTCATGTGTTTTTAGGAGATTTCTGAAGCGATAGTTATCTGAGTACAATCTGGATTTGAAAAGAAATAGAGCAAGTGGTGGGAAGAGAATAGATCTCTGGTCAGGACCATGATGTATATGTGTGATATTATATGTAGATTCTTTATTCATTTTTGAATATTATTTTGTGCTTATAATGAGATAGTTGAATGTATTATATAACAACTAAAGATGACAGGCAGCGTGTCTGAGGTATGTATATGTGAGTATGAATATGTGTATATATACATACAGATGTGTGTGTATATATGTGTGTATGAGAGAGAGAGAATGTATGTGCTGTGTAAAAGTGTAATCAAATTTAGTGGTCTCAGTATTTCTGAGATCTGTTTGAAGAATCCTTGGGATTATGAGGAATCCCAAGGAATGTGCTAGTGTGTATATTTTTCTTCTCTGTTTTCTGTGTTTCTGGCATATGTGTGTGTGGGTGAGCATGTGTGTCAGTCAGTGCATATGCATCTGGAAGTCAGAGCAGGATGCCAGGTTTCTTTATCAATCACTCTCAGCTTTGGTAATCTGAGATACAGTCTTCAACTGAACCAGAACCTTCTCTCTTGGACTAATGTGGCAGTGTATCAGATTCTCAGTATCTACTTCTTACAGGCATGCAGAGCTATTCCCAGCTTTACGTAGATGCTGGGGATTTGAACTCAGGTCCATATGCTTGCTGAGCAAGTGTTCCTACACACTGATCCAGTATATCCCAGCACGTTCTTTGGTTTGTGCAAAAGGTTTTGACATTTCTATTTTGCATGTTGGGAGGCTGAAAATATATGATGGCCTTTGTTTGAATGGACTTGTGTTGTCAGTCTGACATTAGTGATTTAAACCAGGATTACAAAATAAGCATTTCAACCTGAGAGAATTTCTGCGTTCTGGGAAGTTGTTTGTTTTGCATAGAATTATTGAATAATTTTTAAAATATTTTTAAAGAGGAAAGATTCCATGTATCTGTATGTTTGCATGTATGCCAGTGGATGGTGTAGTTGTAGGGTATATGTTCATATTTAAAAATTAAGGAGATTGTGTATTACATTAGCAAAATGAAACATCATTGATAATGAGATGTTTAAGTGTGTCAGTGAAAGCCTACCTATGAATAGGCTCTTATGTATATTTAATTTTATGCAATGTTGATAGAATCAGAAATTCACATGAAATAATGAAGGTCAAAAGGAGACAATATATTGTCTTTTCTTAGGTTGTAGGATTATAAAAGAGACCTTAAGAGAATTAGCATCTGAAAATCGGTCACCTCCAAAGCATTGGATTTTTCTTTTTTTAACTAGATCAGTGAACAAAGGTCGGGGGAGATGGCATACACATCTTGTGGTGACAAAAATCCACATAGGTGAAAAAAAAAGAATGAAAATGAGCTGTAGAAGGAAAGCAATGAGAAATGTATTCTGTTAGAAATCATCTTTTCATGTATAGTATCAGCTTTATTGTAGCATTCTCTTTAGCAGCCCCCATCCCCAGTGTCCCTTGTGTCCCATGAGTAACTATGGCTTATGATGGCCAAAGCAACAAAGAACTTTCATCATCTTTCTTCCACAGCTATGTATATATAAAAAAAAAAATGACTTAGTGTGACCTCCCTCTGGGAAGGGACAGAAAATGACAGGAGATGAGTCTCACCTGAGAGATGAGAGTCTCATCTCAGGTGAGCCAGAAAAGAAGCCCAGGGTGCTCCTAGCCTTCCCAGCACCCTTTCAAAGTGTAGCTCCTGATGCTCCAGTTTATCCATGTGCTTGTGAAATCCACTTGCTTTCTTCTCTGTGGCTTTGCAGAGTACAATGGAGAGATGAGAATATGGGTGTTCCTGCTAGGCCACATCAGTGACAGTTTCTCAATAGCTTAACCTCTCAGTCATCTTTCACTCTAATTTTTTCTATGACTACTGCAGTGGAGTCTATACTCCAGTTACTTCTAAGTGTCATGATGGTTCTCACAGAAGCACTAGTAGTATTTTATAATGACAGATGCAAAATCTTTATACCTTGCTATTGAAAGGCTGGGTCTAACCACCTCCTTTTGAAACTGTGCTGAACATTGTACTTATTTGACCAAAAAACTATGTCAAAAGTTAGTTTCTGCACTGTAGAGGGGTATCTCAAAAAAAAAAAAAAAAAAGCCTGTGTCTATGATACAGGGTTTTTTGTCCTCTAAAATCAAGCCACTCCTATGAAAAAGTCAAGATTACAAGAAAATGTTGCACTGGGTGTTCTGAGAAGCACTCTGCTCAGTTCCTGGGGCTGAGACATCTGACTGACAGGGAGCAGCATTTCTCTACCTAAGTGATATCCAAGTTCGAGCAAGAGAACGCATCTTGCAACTGGATGCTTGAGTTAGCATTCCAGAGATCAGAAACACCTCCTGCTTATCTTTTTCTTATATCTGAAATAAATGTTTGTTAGCTGTTCTGTTTTAGGAGCAATTCATTCATATCACCAGCCAATGGAAACGCAAGAAACACCTAGTAAATACTGAGCCACAGTTACTAGTCAGAGAATTCTCCTGGGTCTGTTTACTTGCATCTTTACCTACTTACCTATATTTGTGTCTTTGTTTTTCTGTGGTGGCAAATACTAAAATGCATGTTATGACAGAAGGTCTTGAGGCATCAGCAGCCATATCACAGCTTCGGTGCCATTGTTTCTCATCACGTGCTGGCAGTGTCTCTGGATATATAGTCAACTAAGACCTCAACTCATAGCTCAATAAGAGAGAGGACAAAAAACTCATATGTTAATGAAGTTCAATGCAGGTAGAAGGCAACACAGAGTCTTTGAACCTCATAATGATCACTTAATTCTTTTGAGAATGGTATGTCATAAAAATTTTCTAGGATATGAGATGAACCCTAAAGAATAAGGAAATGTTATCGAACAAAGAAAAATAAAATTTAGACCTTTTATGCAACAATGATCAAAGAGATACAGTGGTCTGAGAGGAGAATTTTTCAAGGACACCAACAGAGGTAGTCTAGAGTCAAGAGAAGCAAGAAGCATTTAGATTCAACTTTGAATTCAAGTTGGAGCTGTTATTACAAGATCAGTAGGTTGATATAGAAGGGTTAAAGTAGTTAATGCAGATTATTTATATTTTTGAGTAATTACTTTGGGGCCTCTGAATTGATCAGGAATGGAGAAATAGAAGATTTTTTTCAGTACTCTAGAATACAGCAATGGTGGTTTGATCCAGAGGAATTGCTTTGAGCACTGGAGAAGTGTCAACAAATAAGAAGGAAGCAAACATGTTAACAGCCTAGCTGAGAGATACATTAGGTAAAAGTAAGAATTTACCCCTTTAAGTGACAGGTCATGCTGATATACATTACATCATAAAGCAGAACATTGTTGAGGAAGAGGTTTTCTTGCCTTGGGAAGACAGAGAAAAGAATAAGTCTCACAGGAAGGGCAACAAATACCCTGGGACAGGATAATGGGTTCTTTCAAATTAGGGGAGACAGTAGGTTTTGTGACCCTAGGTTTTAGATTGTAGGTCCACAGTGACATTAAGCCAAGCAGGCCATTGCAGGCATATCAGCATCTGTGATTGAGATTGAACTCTAATGGTGGTGGTGAACCCTACCTGGCATAATTAGGCTGGCTTTAAAATCAAGAGTTGCTAGAGTGAAGTTGTCAGAAGAGCAGGGGATGGGGGAGGTACGCTGTGAGACTTCAAAAAGGCAAAGATAGAAGTCTTTTTTTTTTTTTTTTTTTTTTTTTGTGGCTGGGAATGAGTCATTTGTCAGCAATGCCAAAGAAGTGCTGTCAGCTCTTCAAGAGAGATGACGGGACACCCCGGGAGGAGGGCTGGTGAAGGTGTCAACTTCCAGTCACCAGGGGCCATGTGTGGGGTAAGAAGTGTCAGTCATATCACATGCCTGCCCTGACCTGGGTTAGAGGGAAACCAGGGTCACAGCACAGTGCTACTTTAGCCTTGTAACCAAGGAACCATGTTACCTGCCTCTGTCAGGAGAGAACTGACAGGCACAGAGAGTTCAGCACTTTAATTTCTCAGGGGATTTTCAGTTTAAAAGAACAGTAGGAGGGCAACACTTAGGGAAAAGAAACTCAGAGGCTTGGTGCTGAGGAGGAACTATTTCTGAGCAAGGGCTTCCCTAAGGTCACTGAGAAGGACCACTGGGGTCAGAATCTCTTCATTACTCACTTGGTAAGTCTAGCAGCTGTCTCTGGGTCCAGAAAGCTTGGAAGTCATTCCAAAAAATGTCAACCTGCCACAGCCATGAGGTCTCAATTGTTGACTACACTGTTCTACCCCCTATTCTAGCACACTGAATACTTGGTTGGACTCTGGCAGTGGCCGCCTCTATGGGCTCTTCCTGTTTCTATTGCTTCTACTACAACTCTCACTGCCTCCACTGGGTCTGCTTTTAAGTGAAACTTTTTCAGTTCACCATGATTTATCTGCCAGGCTTCATTTTGGTTTCTATCAACCTACAGAGATTCACTCTCAAGCCACCAACGTAACAACCATGCAGCGATTGCAGTAGAGGGCACATTTTATCTAATAGATCATTGTTGTACCTCCCAGGACTCTGATCTGGGTATAACTGTTAAGAGTTTCCACCCCAAGCAGCCTACACAGCACAACCTGGCGTTCTGAAGGCTAGCTGGGAGGGAGGCAAATTCCCACTCAGCTTCACCTTGATCTCCATATATCCTACAGACAAAGTGTTCAGTGATTTCATCAACCGTCTTAGTACCAACTAGACAACTTTTCTTTGTCTTCTGCTCTTGCTGCATTTGTTGCTTTTAGTGTCTTGAACACAGTGACATTAGCGTGTCATTCTTCTTGGTTAATGTTAATGCCTGTTCATCCATTCCTCAGTTCAGATTAAATATCACTTCTTCAGAGAGGTGTACCCTGATCCTTGTTTAACTAAAATTTCCTTTTATATACATTTTGTCTATGTCCAAAAGCATTGATTTGTAATTCTTAGAGCAGATTTTTGTTAGATGGTTGATATTATCACATCTACTCATTTTAACTACATTCAGCCAAGATAAGTTTCTTTGGGTCGTTCTTACCATTGTATCTTTATTTAAAAAAAATGCCGAATACAGGTGCTACACAAATATTTGCAGAATAAATAAACATATGCTATATGAATCAGAAAATGAATAATAAAAGTTACTTCAGTTAGTTAGGTAACTGGAAAAAGATGGTTTTTTCATGTACCAGACACCACAGAAATACCAACTAACAAGCAAAAGAAAATCAAGCACACTTACCAACAACTTTCCAAAGATGTTTAGCACTGCTTTCCTTTCATGCTTTCTGCTTCAGGTAGCTTTGAGAGGTAGAAGTTACAGAACACTCTGCATTCGACCACTGGTTCTCACCATCTCTAAAAGAGCTTGTTGAAATACAGAACTCTGAAGCCCCCGCCTCCAATACTTCTAATTTAGAAGTTCACAGTGAGTTTTAAGAATTTACATATCTAGGGAGTTGGTGAGATAGCTCAGCACGTAAACTGCCTCCCATGCAAGCAGGGAAATTTGAGACTGGGTCTCAAGCAGCCACAACCAGATAGCTTTTATGTTTTATGTACCACTCATTGTCACAAAACAACGTTATCTGCCTTCAATTTTTCTCTCTCTTTCTTCTTTCCTTTGTTCCTTTGTTTCTTTGTTTCTTTCTTTGTTTCTTTGTTTCTTTCTTTCTCTCCCCCTCCCTCCCACCCTCTTTTCTTCCCCCCCTCTCTCTATCTCTGTTTTCCTCTCTCTTTATTTCTTTGGCTCCTAGTCTTAGCTCTGAGAATACTTGATAATGTCATTCAAATTACAGTAGTAACAACTAATGATAATTCCGCATATTACATGTCCACCAATAAACCTTGTTCTTGATATCATCTGATTCACATTTGATGTCCAGAGAACAATGAGAAGTAATAGTGATCAATCTTTACATCCTATCTTCTGATTGGAACATGCCTTCACAAACTGTTAATATGTGTCATTTGAGGAGTCTGTGAGATATTCTGTGACATGAGAACTTAATAGAAATTACTTTTTCATTGTTTAGAATTAACTACATGTATGAATTAAAGAGTATGTTTATTTAATTGTTTCTTATCTTTTGTAGTTGCTATTCAAATGTTTTTAATTTAGTAATTTTCTTATTGTTATGTGTATAAGTGTGAGTATGCATATATACCATATGCATTCCTAGTGCCTGTAAAAGTCAGAAGCAGTTGTCAGATCCCTTAGGACTGGAGTTACAAATAATTATTAGCCACCACGTGTGTGATGGGAATATAAATCAGGGTACTCTGAATGCACAACAAGTGATCTTAATTGTTGAACCAACTCTCCAGCCCCTGTAGTGGTTAATCTAGATTGTCAATATGATTGAATCTTGAAGACATGCTTCTGCATGTGTTGGTAAAGCATGTCTAGGAAAAAAGTCTTCCTTTAGAGTGGCTACAGTATTCAAGGAGCAGCTCATACATAAAGAAGTCTTATGAAAAAAATCAATGTAGCTTCCTTGCTTGCCTTCACTTTTTAACAGTGAGTTTGTCGGCCTCCCTACTACTTACTACTGCTGCTGTCAACTTTTTCTGTCATTGGAGCTAAGCTTTCACAACATCTGCCTATGTAGACTTTGGACAAGCAACTCTTCAGGACTCCTCTGAAAATTTAATGCCACACTGAGACTTCTGAGGCATTCACTCTATAGACTGAACAGTTACTGGGTTCTCAGCCTCTCCATCATGCAGACAGCATTGCAGGATCACCCAGTATGTACCATTAAGTCAGTCTTTTAAAATCACTTTGGTCATATATTGTTATATATCTTCTGTTCTACTAGAGGCTCCTGACTGTTGTCACAACTATTCTACAAAGATCTATTTGTTAGAGGTATTTTTGAGACAATGAATAGATTTACTACTGATATGAGGAAAAATCAATGCATTTGTATTCAAGCACATGCATATACAAATTTAGCATACATATAGATTTGGAAAGATGTATATGTGTGTATATACATACATATATATATATATATATATATATATATATATATATACAGAGATATGGGTACAGCAAACATAAATGTGTATATGATATATGTATGTATATATACATATATATCATAAATGCACAGACATAGGTGTATGTGTTTATATATAGATAAATAATCTAAACTCCAAGTTTTTATATTGCATTGTATCTATGTGAATTAAGTTCTATTCTGTTCTGTAAAGAAACACATATTACAAAAAGCATTATATCTTTTTAGATAATATATATATATATATATATATTGCTGTCACATGCTTCACTCTCATTTAGTAAGGTTTTAGTAAAAATTTAAAGGAACAGCTTCTAAAAATATAACTTAAAATTATTGGCCATTAAATGTTATTTTATTTTTCTTTTGTAGTAAAGGCATCACAAGCCCTGAGGAATTTACTAGGCTGCTTTAATTTGGAGTCATTTCTTTACGTTCTTCAATATCTTCCTTAAATCTCTAGCTGTAGCTTGTTAGAAATTGATGAAATGTTCTACCCTGTGTCACATACACACAGAGTTCAATCTCAGGATGAAACTCTCACTGATAGCCTGCATCCTACTTAAGGGAAATCTACTTTCAAGAGGTATTCTTTCCTCTTGATCTGTACAATTGCTTCTGCCAGTTAGAAATGAGGAGGACTAGTGCCCAGAGTGGATGTTGTACCAGATTTCCTAACCGTAGCATATCGAGATGATGATGATGATGATGATTATTATTATTATTATTATTATTATTATTATTATTATTATTTAAGCAAAGGGCAGAAAATGAAAGTAAAGAAAACATCTAGAAGTAGTCACATGCTGAAGTTATGATCTTGAAAACGGCATAGAATAGACTGTAGTCTGAGCATGTCACTGGAAACCATTGCATATGATTGAATTAGGTCAGCACTCAATGTGGAGCTACTTGGTATGATTGCCAGATGGAAATCACAAATCTCTAAAACATGAGGAGACAGCAATCATTTTTGGATTATGTGTATTTTCCTAACTCCAAGGAACTGAGTAATGTCTCATTCTCTAAAGCATTTCAGGATAAGGATTTTATATTTTCATAACACTGCTTTTAAAAGAAAATCTAATGGGACCCATGAGAAACTAATCAGAAATAGGGCTCTGTAGATTCCTTCTCCCTAACCTGAGTAGCTGAAGCCGCAGCCTACAGTTAATCAGTTAACAAAGAATTCGGAGTTACAGGACAAAGAGCTGCTGAGTCATCTGAGGAATAGGCCGGATACGAGAGACAAACATCCGCCTGCAGGAACTACACCCTCCCCCCCTCCCCCATGGACCGGTTCAACCTACTGATGTTCAGGAATCGGAAAACAACCAATCGTGTGCACCCGCGCAAAAGTTTCTCCCAATCATGTGCACCCGCGCGAAAACTTCTCCTTTTCCCCACCCCAAGCTTATATTTACCCTAAATCCCGGAGCCATGGGGCCGATGCCTCTGTCTCCTACACTGAGACACGTGTTGGCCCGGAACGTTCCGCCATTAAATTACCTCGTGTTCTTGCAGCAAGTTGGTCTTTCGTGTGAACTTTGGGTGCGCGCAATCCTGAGACCCTAGTGGGGTCCCTTTTGGGGAACTCCAGACCTTTCACTTTCAGCGGTATTCCATCTCAACTTCTCTTCCACAAGTATTCTCTGATTCTACTTCCTTAACTTCCTTAATTCAGTTACTTCCAAATCCCGTGTTGTTTGTCTAGAGTTCAACCATCTGAAGCACGACTTGCAACTCTTTCCTGTCTAGGAATGTTAGACTTGATGGAATTATGGAAAGGATGTAAGAGACTGGTATTTTAGATATATCTATGATATTAGTTTGTCCATTTTAGGATTTGCTTATCAAGAAAAGAGAGATGTGGGAGTAAGGAAGGGAAGGAAAGAGAAGAAACAGAAAGAAATTGGTTTTAATTTTTATTATTTGATTCAATTTAATTCTCTGCATTCCACCTTCTCAGTGGCAATAATGTAATAATAATATAAATGATAAATATTATAATTAATATAATATGATATATACTTATATGGTGTAGTACGACATAAGCAGACAATAAAAGAGTGTGTTTAAAAATCAAGTTTTTTGAAGTACACGTAAGTCAGTATCTGTATTATTAATGTTAAGGTAAGAAAAAAAAAAAACCAGTAACTAAAATTCATGAACTCTAACAACAACAAAATAAACAAAACCTAACCTTGAAGTTAAACCCCTTAGAAAGCTGATTACTCTGATCACACACACTTTTCTGTTTTGATTATTTCTGAATTCGTAGTAAATTCTAATATATTTGTACAGGTTAGTGTGTGTGAATCAGTAACACATTTTAATAACCATCAGCTATTTTTTAATATGTTTTCTAGGAAGCAAATATTAAAAGGAAGTTACCAGTGGGAATAGGAAAAAGCCAGTTTAAACTATTCAAAAAATGACATTATTCAAGTGTTTCTAAAAACTATTTAGCCATATCCAGTAGCTTGCCAGGAATACATAAATCATACTTATTTATATTCAGAACTTCATATCTCAGTAAATCTGTATGTACTAAGATAAAATTTATAAATGAACATAGTATAAATCACAATGTAGGAAATTTAAAAATATTTATAACATTGGGGAATTGGACTATACAGGGAAAAAAAGAACATGACAATTTGGGTCAGTATTTCCTAAGTCCTTGTCCAATGCAGACATTACTAGTGGGTTTCAGCATTTTTCAACTGAAATAAGAAATAGGATTAAGATCCTTCTCACTGTTCCAAGAAACTGAATCCATCAGTCTGAACTTTGCAGGCTCTCTTAAATTTAAATATTTAACTATTTACATTTTAAAGTAAATGAAATAAATTTGTCTAACTGTTAAGTAAAGATCATGAAAGAAAGAAGAAAAACAAAACAATAACAAAATTCTCCTCAACAATAGTTTTCTGTTCTTTAACAATTTCACATTCAAGTTGTTTTTTTTTTTTTTTCAATTGGCTGCCTGTCTTCTTGACTCCCCATTCTGTGAATGGTACTGGTGCCTCTCTCAGTAGGAGATGCCAAGTAAATGAAGCTTGCTCTGCAGGAAACCCTGTTTGGCAATTCTAACAAGGCTTGAAGAATGGGTATTCTCATTAAAAACAAGGGAAGCTGCCTATCTGGTACATTTCCAATTTCTGGGCACCAATTTGATGGGCTTCTCTACTTGAACAAAATACAGAAGCATAAGGAATACAAATGAAAATCAAATACTTGGTAATGGTGCGATTAAACATTCACCTTGACTACAGGAGATAAAACTTCCATTTCCTTGAAACGCATTGCCTGGGTTGATTGGCTTTCTTTACAGAAGTTTTTCAGATTTTCTTTCCTGGATGGGACTTACCACTCATTAGCTCCTACCAGGTGTCTGCATCCTTCCATTCTCATTTCTCTTTGATGGTTCATGATAATAATGAGTAAATTCTATTCAAACTTTCCCATTGTCAGCACATCCTTAAATTAACTCAGTTAATCTACACAAGCTACCTAGAAAAGGTAGTCCTAATAACTTTCAACAAACACAGAAACAGAGGTTAAGTTGTTTTCATAACCCCACACTGTGGTAAGTGGTTCACTGTTCTCTTTACTACTTGTTATCTGTCTCTAGGATCCAAGCTTGTAGTCATTAGATTGTCCACCTCTCTGCTCCTCTTCTTTTACTCTTTGCTCCTTCTTTCCCACACAGCCTCACCCATCTTTCTTCTCCCACCCCTCACCCACTCCTCTCACTTTTGTCTCTGTGCTTTGCTTTACCACCTCCCGGTATTTTTGGGATTGCTCTTCAGTTCAAAATAGAATCCTGCTTCTTAAGTAGAGGATTTTTTTCTCTTGATTTATTTTAGTTCTGTTCTAGCATTTAACATTTCAGCAATAAATTATTCTTATGTTTATGCCTGCTACATGCATCCCAGAGCCCATTGCTGAAATTATATTTATGCCTTTATTTCTGCTTTTCTGCATTATCTTCATGCATGTGTATTTACATGAATGCATATGTTACACATACACACACACACTCACAAACACATAAACACACTAATAAAAGATATATGTTTGTTACTAGCTAACAGTTTCGGGGTTTAGGTGTTTCTGGATTTTGTTTCTCAATCATAAACAATTTTTCCAATGCTATCATCATTCTCTAGAGAAAACCAATAAAATTTGACTCATGAAGTGAGAGAAAGGGGAAAAAATCCAGGAGGAAAGTAATATGAGAAGAAAATGAAAGAGATTTAGTGCAGCTATCAGCGAACCGTTGTGCTGTCTTTAAGAGTCTGTTGAAACAACATAATAAAAGGTAATAAAGATTGAATTTATAGCTTACCTGGTGGAAATGGCTTCCTGTTTGTATCTTGCCCTTTTGCAGCCTGTCTTTGTCTTAGGCCTGGGGATTTTTCTTTCCAAGTCCTACTGCTCCAGGCCCCTTCTTTGTACTTAGTAGACAGCAGTGAGTATCCAGATAAGATGGGCAGGTAAGGTCAGCATCTTTTGGCTTCTTCTCTTCCCTTTGTTTTGTGATTTAATGACCCAGTGTTTCTTTTCAATGGTTTTTGTATTTGGATCAGACAGCCCACATTGGCGACTAGAACAGAGGACAGAAACCAAATTCTGAACATAGTCATGCCAGCTCCCAGAAGGCAAGATGTTTCAACACCTTCATGTTCAAATAAATCACTGTAACATTCTCAATCAGTACACGATAAGCTTTTGAGAGACAGATGGCATCTGTGCCTCAAGGGAGAGGCTAAGTCAAATATCAGAAAGACAAAGAGACAATGATTACCCACAAAAGATCTGGACCATGCTTTGAAAGGAGGCCAGGACAAAATTCAGTCTCCTGAATTTAAATAGCAGTCTCTTAACCTCATCTAGCTATTTATACATTATAAAAAGGAAAGAGAAATTTGAAGGTCAAAGTTCATGATCTAATTACTATCCAGTGAGACACATATAACATTTTAGTCTCTTTGGACTTCAGTTTCCAGATGTATGAAGGAGGGACAGGAAATAAACTGCTGGCATGACAGCTCCATTATTAGATGGAAGGTTGTTTGGTGTTTGTGAATAAAAAGGAGGAGGAATATTGAGAGGCATCTGGAAGGATCCAGAGCTGAGAGAAGGAGAAGCAGACTTGTGCAGGGATATCTCCTGAGAGGCAAGAGAGCACAGGAATTATGAGAGGGTAGAGGAGGGGAGACAGTGGAGACAGTCAAAGAGCAAGAAGTAGAGAATAGAGTATAGCAAGAATAGTGATGTAGATCAGGGAGATTAGTAAGAGATCAGGGAGAATAGTAAGAGGTACAAGGATTATCCTGGGTTATAGGCGGGATGAGCAGCTGCAGGAAGAAAAACCCATGAAGTGGGTGGAGTTTAGGATACAGGATGAGGTGAGACAGATAAAGATACTTCCACAGACTTTGAAACTTATAAAAAGTACTTGTGACTAGAGACTGGGGGTGCCTAGAGACCAGAATGGGCTGGTAGATGCCATAGTTGGAGAGACATTTATCCCTTCTACAGTCCAGTTTGAGCTCATTTCTGGACAAATGGATTGCTTCTAAGGCCTAATGTTCTAGTCTTTTCATTGATAATAAAGGCAAGGAAATCTCTGCATATTTTACAACTAAAATTCCTGGGTCTAGGAAGGCTGATAGGCCAAAAGTCTAGAGTGTTGGAGAGGGGGAAGAAATTCAGTCCTTGACAGAAATTGGGGAAAATTCATCAGAAGCATCTGGTTTGCTGACTGAGCCTGATGATACAAGAAACTGTTTCATGATTACGAGAGGGATAGAGTACAGTAGGCTGTGGTGATGGAGCAACTAAATACTCAATTGGGACTAAAGGACAGCCATGGTGTTGTTCCTTGGTGGCTATAGTTTGCAAGCCAGTCATCTTCTACTCTGCTGGGCGGGTTTGACACCAGATGTATGCAAGGGAGCATGATAAAAAACTACCAACATGACCACTCCATTATTAAGAGGAAGGTTTTGTTTTGTTTTGTTTTGTTTTGTTTTGTTTTGTTTTGTTTTATAAATAGGTGAGAGAAATAGTTAAAGTCATTTAGGAAAGTCAAGAGCAGGGAGAAAGAGAAACAGAACATGGCCAAGGCTCTTGGTGACAGGTGACAGAGCATGAGAGAACATAGCAGGGGAGAATAGTGGAGCTAGAGAGAGGTCAAGAGGTATATCATAGAGGAGAATAGGGCATAGTGACAGTGCAGGAGGTGGATAGATCATGTAGATTCATGTAGATATCAGGAGGATGAGTAGCTGGGAAATGAAGGGCCAATTGTCTAGTGTAGACTTGAAATGTAAAGCATGTGTTGAGGGATCCTGAAGGCTAACATGGACTTTGACATGTTTATTGCTGCCATAGGTATATTCCAATTGAGACAATTGAAAGCTTCTCTCTCTCTCTCTCTCTCTCTCTCTCTCTCTCTCTCTTTCTTCTTCTTCTTCTTCTTCTTCTTCTTCTTCTTCTTCTTCTTCTTC
>JANHMN010000004.1:76170171-76188435 GCA_030674055.1 Rhabdomys pumilio | reverse complement strand
TCTTCTTCTTCTTCTTCTTCTTCTTCTTCTTCTTCTTCTTCTTCCTCCTCCTCCTCCTCCTCCTCCTCCTCCTTCTCCTCCTCCTTGTCTTCTTCTTCTTCTTCTCCTTCTTCTTCTTTTTTATCTTTTTTTTGCCAGAGGCAAAGGAAATTAGTCCTCTTGGGGAATAAGAAACCCCATTTCAGAAGTTCCTGGAGAATGCTGGCTTTTATCTAACTGACAGAAGTCTTCCTATAACCACACGTAACCCCATGTATAGATATATGGACTGCCTGAGAACTCCCAACATATATACCCTGAGATTTTGTAGGTTCTCTTCTGTCTCTGATATTCTAGGCCTTCTTAAGAAAGATGGCAGAATACCAGTATGCTTTCTGGAATTAGATTTTTGAAAGCAGATACATGACTCACATCTTTCTTCTAGAAAATGGCACTCATTTTCACATGTATATGTATATATGTATGTGTATGTATATATGTATATGATGTATATATATGTACATGCACATGCATATGTATATGATGTATATGCATATGCACATGCAAATGCACATGCACATATATATATACACTATATGTATATGTATATGTGTATGTGTATGTGTATGTGTATGTGTATGTGTATGTGTATATGTATATGTATATGTATGTATATGTATATGTATATGATGTATATGATGTGTATGTGTATACATAATGTATGTGTGTTTCCTACATATATGTATATGATGTATATGTATATGTATATGTATATGATGTATATGTATATGATGTATATGTATATGCATATGCGTATGCGTATGCGTATGCGTATGCGTATGCGTATGCATATGCATATGCATATGTATATGTATATGATGTATATGTATGTATATGTGTATATCTTATACTAGAATTGGCCCAGAGAAGTAGCTGTGGAGGAGCAAAAAAGGCTCAAACACTTGTGAGTTAAAATTTATAGTAATTACTTCTTCTTTTCTTCTTTCTGAATAGTGGTTGAAGCCAAAATGGAATAGGATCTTCTGGTGTGAAAGAAAATTTATGGCCACAAGGTTTTTAAAATGAACTGAGAACATGTCAGCAGCAAACTGATATGGTTAGAGTGTGAATTGTGACAGTGTACTGAATGAAAGCCCGAGGTCAAGATAGACAGCTCTGTAGAATCCTACCAATGCCATCAACATAGAGGCACATCCAAAACGAAGGTTGTGCTAACTCTCAGAACAATTCTGAAGAACATGGAATGAGTGCTTTGACATTTGGGGTGGTAAGTGTCAGAATCCTCTAAAGTAATGGCCTCTTTTCCTATACTAGCTAGAAATCACATGGGAAGTCAGCTCAGTGAAAGGAAGGAGGAGACAATGGTCTCACAGTGGTTCTCAGCTGTAATTTAGGCCAGTTAGTGGCTTCTGGACCTAAAGTTACTATGGGGATTTTGAGATCTTGTAGGATCTCACCATTTCCTGTCTTCTTTATTTTCCTCCATCCCCAGTTTTAACTTTCTGTTTTCATTCTCTTTCCTTTTTTACTTTCTCTTTCTTCTTTCTTTTTCTTTCCTTTTCTTTCTTCTTTTATTTCATGTTTTCCTTTCATTTCTTCTTCTTTACTCTTACCTGTGTTTCTCTGCCTTATGTTCTTCAGCAACTTTGCTTTGCCTTCTTCTCTCTTTTCTTCCTTACTCTGCCCATTTTCTTTATCCCCTTTTTCTGCCTCGATTTTCTTCTCCATTCATTTTTCTTTTTTAAAAGTGTCTTTTTATTCTCTCTCTCTCTCTCTCTCTCTCTCTCTCTCTCTCTCTCTCTCTCTCTTTCTCCCTCCCTCCCTCTCCTTGACTCTTTTGCCTTTGGATTTGCTTTCTTTTTCCTTTTTATTTTACACATATACATACAGACATATACATAGAGACACACAGACACATATTCAGACACACAAACAAAGGTACCCCCACAGGCACACTTAAACACACACACACAAACACACACACACACACACACACACACACACACACACACACACACATCTCATTTTCCCTCCATCTAATCATGCTTTACAACAACCTCAGACTTCTTGGATAGATGAGTGGGATGTATTCTTGGATAGATGAGTGGGATGTATTGAATACTTGTGATTTCATTATCTAAAAATATCTTCATAGGTTCTCAACTTCCCAACTAAGCTAAGTTTCTGAAAGCTAAACATTAAAACAAGGTAAGAGGGTATCTTAATTTGGCTTCTATTGCTGTAATAAAATACCATGACCAAAAAAAATTTTGAGGAAGAAAGGGTTTATTTTATTTTACAACTCTCAGCCTGATGTAGTGGGATATTTTTCCAGCAAGTTGTGAGGAGTTAAGGTGGGAGGAGTAAGGAAAAGAAGAGGAGGAGTAAGGAGAGGAAGAGGAGAAGGAAGAGAAGGAGCTAGGAGAGAAATCACCAGAGAGAGATGGGGAACATGAAAGCAGACATGTGCCTGTCTCTAGCTGTCAAAGGTAGTTGACATATCTAGGTTGAGTATTGGGTTACATCTCTGATTGTGTGGACATCTTGTTATTGAGCAATGCCCTAACATATAAAGCCTTTGGATAATCTAAGCATTAGAGTCTCATTCCTACCAGGCACTGCCCAGCCTTGTAGAGACAGTGTAGAATATTGGCAGAGCCATCTTCCATGCTGGCATCTTGTGAGTGGCAGGGCTGGTGTTTCTGGCTGGCTGTTTCTAGATGTGGCATGCACATGGCCTCCAACCGCGGAACATGGCATCTAGAAACATGAGACTAGGCAGAGCCACCTCAGCTTAGATAGTTGACCTAAGAAAACACCGATTTAAATATCTCCCACTAGAGATATTTTCACTGAGAAAATTGAGGGCAGGAACTCAAGGCAGAAAGCTGGAGGTGAGAACGAAAGCAGAAGCCATGGAGTGATGTTGCTTATTGTCATGTTCCTTCTGATTTCCTCCATCTGTTTCTTATATACCTCAGGATTACCCTCTCAGGGATGGCAACAGCCATAATGGGCTGGGGCCTCTCACATCCATCATTAATCACAAAAATGCTCTATAGCCTTGTCCACAGGCAATATGGTGAAGGTATTTCCCAACTGAGATTCCCTCTCCCAGATAATTTTAACTTTGTCAAGTTGACACAAACCCAACTAAGACAGAGGACCCTTAAGTAGAACATCTGAGGTTAACTCTCAAATCTGTCTGAAATCCAAACAGAGTGTGAAATCATATATTAGTAGCCAGAAACTCAAGCTATAATGACTGCCTAAATTATAAAAGAATTTTTATATTTCTAAGACCCAGAACAGTTTGTAGTGAAAAGCTTGTCAGTTGCCTTTGTCTGCCACTAGGGGCTTATTTGTTTGTTTGTTTGTTTGTTTATTTTTCTATGGTTGTGAGACTGATAATGTTAGGTAGACTTCTGTGAAAGGACATTAGAAATTGCTAGAATTTCAGTCTCATAAAATATGCCTTTCAGTCCTACTGTTTTTCCATTCATAAAACATGTGTGAAAAAAATTATAGCATTCCCAAAACACATTAACCTCAAGTTCCAAATATTCAATAGAAAACTACTTTACCTTGAATAGTATTACATGGAGTGCCAATGCCAGTTCTTTGGTTTTACTGGTTACGCATGTAATTTCCATGGAGTTTTCTAGCACTACAATTTAAGATAGAAACTACAATTTTGTTTTCTAATTCCCTTTATATTGAGTGTGCCAGTGGCCAATAAAGTCTCCAAAAACTTATATTGCAGATACATTCTAAGTAATTCTGTGTTTTCTGAGCCTAAAGAAAGCTATTATGACTTCTGCATAATTTTTAGTTTGCCTTTCCATAGAGGGCTCTAATGATGCTTGGGTCTTCCTAGTTGACAATAGTCCACTTTTCTTCTGAGCATTGTTGTAGTTGAACTGTGTCTCAGTTGAAGTTGCATGTGAAATGGGTGATAATTATCTAACGATCTTCGCATCTGCAAGCAGACCACATTTCTGGTTGTCAGAGCTTCAAAGTGCTTGCAATACTTTGTATACCATTGAGAGAGGTCAGTCACCCCTAGCCTATTGTTTGTAAAAGAAAAACAAAAACAAGCAAAAAACTCAAACAAACAAACAAACAAACGACAAACAAAAATAGAAGAAATCAAATGACCAACCATAAAAACAAGATATAGAAATGTGCTTGTGATGGCTGCCTCTTTAATTTAATCATTCTTCATCCAAACTGTCAACTGTCCTTTGCATACATCTGCACGTATCTCCATTGTACAACCCATTCCAAATGGTAGCTTCTCTTTAAAGTATTTTTTGACAGCGCAATCATAGTCACAAGAAAACCTACCAGATCACAAGTATCCTGATGTTATGATGTTTTCCCAGTGTTTCCAAATATTAAACTGAAACCTGTGCTTTCATGGCATAGTTTTGTCTACAATGTGACCTTTCACTGTCTCATTGCGAAGTGTTATTTAATATCTAATTTAACCTATGCCTTCTTTAAAGATGCTTCAACTGACACTAAGTGAAGTGAAAGTGAGATTGCATGACAGCTGATGTTATATCAGAAGAACCTTACTGACATCTGAAGGCCAAGCCTTTCAGACAATAATCCCAAGCCCTCTGATAGATGGTATGAGCTGAGCCCAAACTTCAGTTCACACAGATAGGTTTCCAAAGAATATTATGCAGCAGTAGACAAATAAACTGAAACAGTGTTTTAGTGTTTAAATCAGGAAAACAAAAAGAATGATACTGTCAACGGTTGGGTATAGCTGTAAACTTATTTAAGTTTAATGTTATTTAACATTAAAAAGTACTAGCAGTGTCTGACATTTAGAAAGCATGTAATGAATATGATTCCTTCCTCTTCTTCTAACTGTAGTAATTTTAATGATCCATGTGTCTTATATTTTACGAGAATTATTGCCTTCTCATTGCAGGAGTTGAATTCTATTCAAATTATATTGACTGGTACACACACACACACCCACACACACACACACACACACACACACACACACACTCACAATGACTATTTAATACTTTTAAAATAAGCAGACAAATAAATAGAAGGAGCTCTAGACTAACAGTAGATCTAGTTATTTCCAATCTGATTGTAATCATTTTTTCTCCTTCGAAGAATTATTTCATTTTAAAATGGGGGAAAACTTTGAAGGGAAGGGATGGTTGCCAACTTGGGAGGACCTGGAAAGAATTTACAAATTCTTAAAGAAACTATGAGAAGGAAAATCACTTATCTCTCATGTCAACAACATGCACAGTCAAGATCCTCAATAGAATAGATCACCCCAAGACAGTGATGAATTACCCAGGGTCAGACTATTCATGAATAAGCAGAACATTCTGTGTGCTAGTGACTGTCCTGTAGGTGGAGTGTGAAACCAAGTGGCATTTTCCACCTGTGCTACAGAGACTGACACCAGAGAGGTACTTTTTTAGTCTACATTTTTCAATATTTATTTATTTAATTTATGCTTAAGAATATTTTGATTGCCTGTACAAATATGCAGCACTTGCATCCCTAGTACAGAGGCCAAAAGAGATCCTTGGCTGCCCTGAAACCATATAAATGGCTTTGAGCCACCATTCTGGTGCTGGAGTCTGAACATGAGTTCCCTGAAAGAGCAGAATATGCTTTTAACTTCTAAGCCATCTTTCCAGCCCCCCAGATTCTATGATCTCAACTCTAATGCTACATGACTTCTTCAAGTTCTAGCATTCTTCACTCTGCAACAAATCTTTGGGTTTCAAGGTTCTTTTCTGTAACCACTATGTAAGTTGGTTAGAGGTGTCCAGATGGAGGATTGTAAGTCCAGTGCCCTGGTGTGTGGGCCACCTGTGAATAACCTACCTTGTTTCCTTCAGTGGTACAGAGAACAGGAGTAGGTTTGAGTCAGTGGAGGAAGAGTTATTGATCAGGAGCTGAAATTAAAGTGCACTTTTAAAGATGATTACTGGGTCATCACTAATTGTCTTAAGGAGTTTACAAAAGAATACAGGATATGAAGACTGGAAAAAACTTTTGGACACAATAAGCACAGAATACAGAAAGCTAGAGAAGCCAAAATGTAGTTTTGTAAATCTTCTATAAGAGCATTCATACTGGGTGAAGGGGTTATGGTGTATTGACAAACACTCTTGATGCAGTTTAGAATTAACACCTCAGAAGATATAGATAGATTCCTCTCTTTAGAGTGTAGACCCAGCTATTTAGTAGCAATGCCTTATGATGGTACCACAAGGGATGCAAGAAACATGTGACCTTGGAGGTTTAAGGGGCACAAAACACCATCCATTAGCAGAGTGTTCATGTTCAGTTATCTCGTTCTATTACTTAATGGACCAGAATTAGTATACAACCCATCTATCTGTTAAGAGGAAAGACAGCTTTTCTAGAAGTCTAATAGGAGACATAAATCAGAAGTATCTGTCAACTAATAGTCCCTATTGTACTGCAAAGAGGATGATACTGGGAAGAAACCCAGTAAGCATCTGAAAACGATTGGACAACAACAAAAAACAGATATCATTATGTCTATTGCACTAAGGATACCATGAAGGCTGCATGCAAAAACACATCTGGTGACTTTATAGTTCTGCCTGTATTTGTATATTAAAAATAGCTAGAAGCAGGCATTGGGTTCTCTAGAACTGGAGTGATGGATTGTCATAAAGAGCTGGATGCTGGAAACCTGTATCTTCTGGAACATCAACTAGTGCAGAGCCATCTGTCAATCTAATACTATCTTCTAGTTTCCACAGCCACCAGACAGCCACATGATGTGCAGACATACATGCAGATTAACACCCATATCATAAAATAAAATAAATCCTGGTTTCAGACATTTCACTCTGTGACTCACTGGCCTAAGTATTTAGGTAGGACATCCCTGGAGTAACTATTCATGGTAGAGGAAAGCTACTCACTTCATGGAGAACAGGCAAGAGGGAGAGGTAGGAGGGATGAATCAGGTTCACAGCATCACCAAGGATGCACTGCCATGAATCAGTTCTACTTTTTATAGATTTATAGGCTTCTGAAAACAGTACCACTAGCTGGGGGCAAATCTTAAGTGAGGGTCATTTTGGGAGGAGGTACAGCATTTGATCAAAACATAAAAATGTTAGGCTGTTTATAGTTTATAAAGCTAATATATCCTTTAATTTGGCATAAGAATTCCACTTGTAGTCAAATGTCCAAAGGAAGACTGATTAGTCAAAGCTGCACAAACTCCCAAACTGATTCAGAGGAACACGTTCAGGTAGTCATTTACTTCCTCCAAATTTGGAGGGCTAAAGATTTTCTATGAGCCATAAAGGGTATTCTATATTTCAATTGTTAGAATGGCTGGAAATTTTCTGTTTCTTTTTTTAATGCACAACCAATTGCAAGAAGTCTGATGCTGCTTGTTGGGAAACTGCAAGCTAAAAATAGTCCTGGATTTCCCCGACATAGCATTATTTTGATGTTGGTCTTTATGGCCTATTTCTTTTTATTCTTTGTGCTAAGTTCTCATGGTTTTGCTTCAACCCCCACCCCCTTTCCCCTTCTACTTCTGCAACATTGGCAGGCACATCACACATACTGACTTTCCATGGTTGTATAAATTCCCATATCCCTTATTATGCTTGTTTATTCGTCTATTTATCTTTTCCTTCCGTAATGTTTTCCAGCATTTTAAATTTAGGATGCTACAGTATCTGAGCATGCCTTTCTTGACTGCTTGAACTGTTTTAAGCACCATGAGTTCTAAAGGGTAAACCTAGTAATAAGAACAAGAACAAGAACAAATTACAATGTGTGATGAGAGGTGTAGAGTAGTAAATATACAGTTACACACACACACACACACACACACACACACACACAACTGCAGAATATTGGGGAAATTCAATTGGGAATCTCTACTAACTTGAGAGTTCTTGGCATCTGCAAGTGGGAAGCAGAGCAATTCCTTCTGAAGCAGTTGTTGCAGTATGGAAGATGAAAAGGATCCTTTGCCAGAGGAAAGGATCGATATATTTACAGTAAGCCAAGCGTGGAAGGTAGTGTGGCATGCTTGCAGGCCTGCAGGTTTCCTAGGAACCATTTGATGAATGAGACCCAATATTCCCTGTTTAATCACGTCCCAGACTGATTATAAGGATTAGACGTGATAGTTTCAATGATGTCTGACAGATTTACTGGCACAAAGCAGGCACAAGATGCACTATGCTTTGTCTCTCACATTTCCATGAAGATGCAATTTCTGCCATGTCTACCCAGAGTACCTCACAGTTCTGTCTGGCAAAGTGACCTTGAATATATAAGTGGATCCTCTGCTATCTGGTTCCGTTTTAAGTTTTGTCTCCTTTTGAGAAGACCCTGAGGGACAGAAAGAAAGCAGCCACTTCCCCAGTTTTCTCCTCTTCATGGAGAAACAGCTACTAGCAGTGTCTCCTTTGCAGACTACTTCTCTGCCTCTAGGGAATGTCATCTCATGTAAATCCTGCAATTAGAGGCTTCCACCCTCTCCATAACGCTGCATCTCCCTTCCTAGATATGCACACATTTGACTGTGAAGACATAATCATGGGGGCTGCCACAGCCTACCACTTGGTGCAGATAGAAGTTCTGCATAAATTGATGGTTTCAAGAGCAGGAATCTCCCTCTTGCCTCACAATGCCGCTTCCAGTCTGCAGGCACAGAATACTTGATATTTTTATACTTTTGAAAATAAAAGCCCTACAAATTATGGAAGAAATAAAAAAAAATACCTGTGTTGATAGATAAAGTCTGCAAGGCTTAACAAGATGAAGAAATATTTATCTGAAGTCATAGGGCTGACCAGCTTCTGTGTGCAGTAACCTTGTTATTTTATTATTGCTTGGTTTTTATGCCCTCTCTTGGGCAAAGCAATGGGGTGTATAACAGAAGCTTTTCTCATGGAATTATCTGGTTTTGATATCATTTTGGGGTGTGTGTGTGTTTGTGTGTGTCTGTGTGTGTGTGTGTGTGTGTGTATGAATGAATGTATGTATATGTGTGTATGAGATGCGTGTTCAATAAATCAGATCATACATTCAGGTTAATTTTTAAAAAGTATTAATAAAATAAGGTAAAGTAATGTATAAACTACCTTAAGGTTTTGATGTATAATCTCCCCCATAAGTTCATATATTTAGGCATTTGGTGTCCAGATGGTGACACTGTTTTGCGAAGTTATTAAGACTCTAGAAAGTGGGGACTCATTGGATTAGGGGTCACTAAGGATGGGATTTGGGAAGGACTATACCCAAGTTCTGCTTCTAGACTTGGTGGTTTTTTTTTTTACTTCTTGATCCTTCAAGATGTGAATAAGCAGCCTTATGCTTTCGCTGTCACACCTTTGAGCCTGGCCTGTGGCATAGCATTCTGCTCTGAGCCATACTAAGTTCTTCCTTTCCTTGGGCATGTTTGGTTGGGTATGAGGTTACAGCAAAAGGAACCTGATAGACAAAACAAGAATGGATAATAACAAACCAAAGTGACTAGATATATAGCTATCCAAACCAAAGATGCTTTGTGTAGTATGTCCAGTTCTACCTCTCAACCCTTTTCTCCCAGAAATAAGACTCAAACTCAAAATATATTTACAAATACCTTGGTCAAGTTAATAGACTTTTTTCTTACTAGATCATAACTTAAATTGTGTCATTTATTCTAAGCTATATTCTGCCATGTGGCTGATTACCTGTGCTCAGGTATCATGAGTCTGTCTCCTTACATCTTCCCTGGATGATCTCACTCCTGGTTCCGTCCCAGAATTTTTTCTTCCTACCAGATGTCTCTCCTTCTATTCTTCCCTTTCCTATAGGCTATAGGTTTTTTAATTGACAGATTTTAAATTGACAGAATAGAGATAGTCTCCCTATAGCATTGGGGTTAATACGTGAAGTAGGTACATAGCCATAGCCATAAGGAGTTCATAGCATTAGACCTCAACAGCACAGGCATTGCAGCCTGCAGGAGTGAGCTGTGCTTTCCCTAGCCAGTGTCCTCAGCTGCACAGATCACAGGAGGTGTCTCTGCTTCAATTGTCCTTTTACATTGTCTGTCATGATGAAAAATGACCAGTTATTATTTCCTATTTTTGTGTTTGGAGAGCCACAAAAAAATCACTAGCCACGTAAAAATAGCTGCTGTTATTGTAACAGCCTTTTCATTGATGGACTTAAGTGTGCCACATTTGGCATCGATTGCTAGCATCAGTCTTGGGGAGGACATACTGTAGGGAAAGCAAACGCAATGGTGGGAGCAGTACCATCAGGCTGCAGCATGCTGAGTTACATCCCTTGAGATGGCAAGGGAGTGTGTTTGGGCTACAGAGCTATCTTGCCTTGCAGAGTAATCATGCACCTTGCAAAAGATATTTTTCAAGAATATCACCCTATAAAGCACTTCCTGACATCCTAGTGCTGGGTTTTCTAATGAGAGATATTTGAAATTTTCACTACCAATTTGATATTCAGTGGACTTTTTCATTCTTTATTCTTCTATATTTTTAGTTTCCTGCAGCAATTGGTACTTAAAGGAAAAAAACAAATCAATAATGAAGGTTCTGCTATGTTTTAAATGGGTCCTGTAATGCGCTAAAAGACCTATTAATCTCTTTCCCCTTTCTTCCTTCTGCTCTTTTATGATTCCTCTCTCCCCAGGCTCTATGCTTGAGTTGTTTCCTCCCACTCTTTCTTCAAAAAAAAAAAAAAAAAAAAAGCAAAAGCCAAGGGCCTTTGACATTGAAAACAACAAGGTGGGAAATCAAACACTAGTCACCCCTTTAGAGAAACCCACTGATCCAGAATTCACACATTCACATGTGTTAATATAAACTAAAAAGCAGAATAAGTGGGAAAGAGGTCAAGGAGAGTAGAAAGAAATAGAGGGGCAATCCCAGAATACCAGAAGTAGAGCCCACTCTTTTCTTCCGGTAGAACTTAAGTCCAAGGAATAGAATCTATTCCACGTTCAAGGTTGCCTCATTCTCAAGCCAGTTCTTTTTATTTACATTCCTGAGACTTTTGCCTATGACTCAGGTTTAAACTCTGGCCCAGACACACACTGGCTACTTATGTGCTTAACTTCTTCAAAGTTTCATTTTCTCTCTCATAAAATAAAGCCTACCAGGATGATTGTAAGTTTTGGTGTGAAATCCTGTGTGCAAGGCAGCCCAGAAATCACACTCACTTTTCCTACACTCAACTCAGTATTCTTCTAAGGAAAGTCACAGTCACTATTGAAAACCACAAACTTTCTGCTTAACACGTGAATAGAAATACATTCTGGGAGGCTGTTTGTCTCCAAAGATAGTAACAGCTCTCTTTGGCAGCGAAACAAACTCAAAGCAGTAGGTAGGGTTCTTAAAATAATAATCCTACTTATTAACAATAGAATCTATCTGCAGGTCTTATTGAGCAGGCAGTTTACATGGAGCGTCCCAGAAACTCAGCCCTGATAAATGCTACTCCTCCTACAAGGTATTGTACAATCGGATCTCTCTCCAATCAGAACTTTCTCTTCTGCTCTGGAGGGTACCCCAGAGCCCTCTAACACTTCCTGTCCAAACTTGGCCTTTTACTACTTATAAGTTTTAGACATTGTAGCTCAGAAAATAAACCTATGTGCCCAGTGCTACACAGCAAGCTGATAGTAATGACCATGCAAATGGAAGGAACCTCCTGAAACCAAAGAGAATGATTTGTCAATTAAAGAGAATTCTCTGAATAAATTTGTGGTCGTGTTGGACGTGGGATAATTATACCATTATTCTACTTACATGGGACAATGAAGCAGTCATTCTCTCATGTTTCTCGGTAAGGGAAAACATTCCACGATGGGAGTGTGAAATAGAAACTAATACACTAATGTTTGCCTAAAAGGAAAACATAATTAGAGGAAGAAATTCATGTGTGTGTGTGTGTGTGTGTGTGTGTGTGTGTGTGTGTGTGTGTGTGTGTGTGTGTGAGAGAGAGAGAGAGAGAGAGAGAGAGAGAGAGAGAGAGAGAGAGAGAGAGATCCAATCAGGGAAATACATTGTTTCTTCTGCCAGCATACAGCAGCAGGGGGCATCAGAACTCCATGGAATGTTAGGAGACTGCCAGTCTGGAAAGCATTAAAAGGCAGAAGGAAGAAATAGGAACTAAGAGAACAGGACTGAGAAACCTTCCTCGTAATTGTGTATTCAGAGAGAGGAGAATTGTTATTTCCTGGGGCCCTGTGTTTGGGAGTCCAGAAAATTCTCTCAGGTATATTCCAGCATGCTCATTATTGTCACGGAAGTCATGTGAAGGTCTGTTTAAAATGATAGCAAAGACTGTGCTTAAGGGAAGTTTCAAACACTTAGGCACTGTATTAGGTAGAACGTATTCAGTTGCAAATGGCGTACGTAAGTGGAACATGTTTACACGAACACCTTGTTTACTTCACCTCCTCCCAAAAGAGTTATTTGGACTTGAACAGGACTGCTCCTAGATGAGAAAGTGATAAGGGATAAAATGAGTATTGAGACAAGACTACCAGATAGATGTTAGAGTACTTATTTGATTGTTTTGTCTTTTTTCTTTCCGGCAGTCTTATTCTGCCAGCTTTTTCTATTTTTCTGCTCTTTTGAGGGTTCTGGACACTGAATCCAAGACGTCTAAAGCACATGCTCTACCACAAGCCACATCCTTAATTCTTGCCAACATTTTAGGAGGAAGCTCATATTTCAACTGGGGAGCCTTTCTTACCAGAGACTTCAAAAGGAAACAAATAATTAAGATCTATTTCTAACATTAAAGGACAACAGCAGAGGTTTTGCATCCCTGAAGATGGGGAAGGAAACATTCAAATACAAGGACCTATTACTAGAAGGAAGGATTAAATTAATGGTCTCTGTAGCCATGTCCATTTAGGTTTACTAAGTATACCTGAAGCATTAAGTGGCTTGAGCTACCTTGGCTCCTTTTGTGTTTTTATCAAAAGGCAGTAGCTATACTTGTCTTGCTATGTCCAGGACTAGTGACGATGGTGAACTGAAGAGTAAGCAAAGAACTATGCTTTCCACTAGAAAAGTAAAAGTAAGATGAACTGGGCCAAATATGAGAATTCTAACCACTGAGTTCTCGTTCTGACCATGGCATTGAGCTAAGAATAGAAATCTTCTTTATCCCTTTGGACTTAACATCATCATTTACAAAATAGGAGAATTTGATTAAGTTAATTTTGTAAATTCCTTAGAATCATAATCTCCTTCAAATGAGAGTTAGGAGGATGTTTTACTGTTCTTATTGACAGAAGGTTCAAGAATCTTACCAATGCTTCCTGAGATAGGCTATACAGGTATCAGGTGTGTTTGGATCAATGAGGAGACAAACCAAACAATACCTAAAGACATGCAATTGAAGAGCTATGTTACAGAGAGATGTTTGTGAGGTTGCTGACACAGTCAAGAAACTAGATGAACCCTAATCTGACGAGCCAACACAGCTGACTGTGATGACCAATGCCCCTTACTTCATTATGATTTCATTTTCATATCACTAACTTTGCAAAATACTCCCATCATATACTTTAAAATCTCATATCAAGATAAAAGGGAGGGACAGGAAATCAACAACACCATTCAGAATAACTCTTCCCTGAACTACGGTGTTACATAGAACAAGTCGTCCAAACTTCTAGCTATACAATACTCTTATGAGAACCCAACACTTCCATCTGTAGTTGTGGCCATTTTTCCTGTAGGAAACTTCCTCCAGTTGCTTCTTTTCCCTCATTTTAAAAATTTAGTGGATCTAAGAAATTAAAAACATTGGGTAGAGGTCAAATTCTGCTGTATTTCTGGGACATCTCCAGCCTCTAAAACTTCAGTATTCTCACAGACCTCTCGATATGAATTTCTGGGTTAGTTCATCTTCAAGGTAATATCTGACTCAATTCAACTGAATTTTCAACAGTGCTGCATTCTCTGTGTTTACTTAAAGGCCTTACCCGAAAGCATCATGCATGTTTTTTATTGTCTATTCCCCTAGCTGACTCCTCTTTCTCCCCGCTTTTCTTCTCCAGACTCCTCATCTTCCCTCCACTACAGGTAGCCAAGAGTGAATGTGATTGAAGCTTCTCCTCAATCTGTGTTAACGGTGGGAAGTGTTGTTATCAGGAAAGCGGATGGGACATATATCATTTCTTATCTGCATCTCCAAGAACTCAAATGATTTCTTTCCTCTAACCAAAATAAATCAAAGGAGAGGAATCTTAATTGTAGTCACCAGGTGGTGAATTCAATACATCCACAGGAGCCTCTGTGCTGGCAGCACTTGAGCTTGTCTCTCCAGGCAGAAGGATAATGGGATTGCAAGAGTCTGGGGAGGAAGAACTCTGGGGATTAGAGCAGTAGCACCCTGGAGAGAAAGGAACAGCCAGGCAGGGCCTATTAAATGGAAAGGCCAGAGAAACATTGCCTCTTGTCAAGGCTGGTTCCTTTGTGAGTAGTTTCAGGAAAGGACTCCTGGGAGTTGCTCACACAGGCACTGCCCACACAAGTTGAGGATGGAGCCCACACACTGATCATTTCCCTTTTCTCAGGATGTTTGGTTCAGTGGGAAAAATTTCACATTCAGAACTCAGTGATCTTCACTGACATTGACTCTGCTAATTGTTAAAGAGTTTCCATGAATGAGTAGGTAGTAGCTGCCAAGAAGAGGCAGAATACTGTTCTAGATCCTGAGCAGGTATCAGGGAAGGTGGGGAGGAGAGATAAGAAGCACCCGGTCCCTCAAAATTTACTTAAGAGAATTGAAAATACAAATGCACACGGAAACACTTTTACACAGATGATCATAGCATATTTAAATCAACAACAATCCAACCAATCCAAAGAGTTAAAGAACAGCAGGACTTCAGGAAAACATTTAAAAAGTCAAAAGTATTTTTGAAGAAAAATACAATAAGGTGCATTTTATATGATTGTACTTATAAGAAAAATATAAATGTATGTACATCTATTCATATACATGTGTGTGTGTGTGTGTGAATTTTTAAGATAAAAATTTCATATTTAGTTCTGGCTAGTCTTGAGTTTGCAACACACACACCTCAGGTTATTGAGTCTTGCAATTACAGGGATGCTTTATCAGGCCTCACTTTGGATAAATACTTTGAGAACATCAAATTTGTCAAACATCAATAGAAGGAAGATTAATAGACTTCTGTCCCTTCATTCCATGATCTCTATGCCTTTACTTCTTCAGACAGATATTATCTTAATAGCTAAAAAATAAATATATCTTAGTGAATAAATTATGGCTTCAAAGCTTTTCATCTAATAATCAGAGATCCACTATTTAATTGGTTTTTATCACTCCCATTTCATGACATTTTTAACGTTAAGGTAACATGTGCCTTCTATCATTTAAAAATCATACAATTTATGAATGTATCTGGTAAAGAACATATTGACCACAAAGCTTTGCTTCTGTTCATATATTGATACCCAGCCATCTTCAAACATAGAAGCATTCCACACCCCGTGGTGTCATTAATCACAATACATGTTGATGAAGTTTGGAGACCCTCACAATTTGGATTCAGTAGGCCTTGAAGGTTCATGACACAAGATGTTCTTGTGTCTACAGTCAATTGCCACAAGGTCAAGGGTTGGGGAAATGGATAATCTGAGGTCTGAGATACTCTGAGGTCAAAGGCCAGTAGCATTCTTGCAGCTAGTTTAAAGTGAGTTGTTCAGTTCTGCTTAGGAGCTTTGGGTGCTTTTCTGGAGACACCATTAGGTAAATGAACAGGTCTGAGGGTGGTTGATAAGGCTTAGTGAGAAAATGTGCAGGCCTTTCCAGAGAGGATCCTTTGAAACAGCTACAGAACAATAGAGCTGCTGGCCGGAGATAGGGAAGGTCTTGAAAAATAACCAAATGAGGGCCTCTTCCCTAATTTCATGTGACTGTATTTTATCAGGAAGGCCACTTGTGCTTATTGAAAGCCATAATTACTCATGGAGGGATACACATTCTCAGTGAGGCTGCAGTTGCTGATCTAGTTTAAATACTCAGCATCTCATGCAAGGCATGATGCTCACTGTGAGGCTGCCTGTGCTTGTTCTTACAACTTCGTTGGCATTTTTATATACGTCTGAGACATCTGAGAATCTTCTCACAAGATACTACCACTTCTTACCAAAGGAGTAAGCCTGGGAGACAACATTGGTATACCAGTGAACACTAATTCTGTCAGTCTCAAAAATGATGCATGAAAGGCACATTATTAGCCCATCTTCAGGACTGTTTGAAAACATTGGTATTGATGTTCCTCTCTGTCAAAGCCCTTTTAATCTTTGCTAGTCGAAAACATTACCTTTGGAGCCAGGACAATCCAAGTTCCAATGCTGGGTCATTCTTTAATCTATTTCTTTTTTGTTCACTCTAGTTTATAATGCATTTCTCTTCTGGATATGATCAGCCTTTGACTTTCATAATTGAATAAATCAATGCCATAATGAAATAAATTCTATTAATCAAATCACACAAAGTACTGATTTGCAAACAGGTTAGGAATGTTATTTAAATTATAAGATATATTAAAGAATGCTCATAATTTAATCCTGGTGGTAATTTCAAATAATAAAAGTAAATATCTGAACCAAGGAGATGTCTCAGAGGGTAACGGTTTTTACTGTCAGCCTTGGCAACATGAGTTCTAGACATGGTGCTACATGGTTGAAGAGAGACCTGCTTCCTACAGGTTGTTCTTTGATCGCTACATACATGCTATAGAATATATTTGCCCCTGATAAATAAAGAAATTTTATAAAAGTACACATTTGTCATGGAATATGAAGTATAATACAATGTGTTCAGAGTATATATTGCACTCCTACAAGATAAGCATTATTACAGTGTGAAATTACGGAATATAATCACATGGTTTAAGAAAGGTTAAAAATCTGGAAAGCAGATCTAAGAGGCTAGATGTAGCTCAGATCTATGAGATTCTGGAGTTAATGTCCTGGATTTTTTTTTTTTTTTAGATTTATTTATTTTTATTTTGTATAATGATTGTTTCTTGGAAGTATGTATATTTATCATGTGCATGAATTATGTCATCACAGGACAGAAGAAGATGTCAGATTTTCAGAAATTGGATGCACATGAGGCCGTGTATTAATGCTGGGAATCGAATCCTAGCCCTCCATAAGATCAGCAAGTGCTCTGAAAGGCAGCTCCATCTCTTCAGCCCCTGAAGTTGCTGTTCTTTGCCAAAGACCTATGTTGATTCCTACACATTCTTAGAATCTCACTGAACTTCACAGCACTGAAAATTATTTTTATTCTCTACCCATGATTCCATTCCCTTTACTAAGCTCATTTACACTTAGTCTCTTGCCCATAGATATAAATTCCCTGCCTGATACACTTATTCACACTAGCTTTGACACTTGAGTTCAGTTGCCAAGATATTTGAAGATTTTACTAAGAATTTCAAGACATGTAAAATTTCTTGGTAATGAGCAAATAACAGTGGCTTGACCTACCCAAAGTTCTATCTCATAATCTGCAGTGATTTTATTCTCACAGATGAAAACAGTAATGAGGAACCAAGAGAAATTTAACGCTTACATTTGAAGACATCTCTAAGATCTTAGGATTGCTGTGAGGAGAGAGCTGGGTTTTTATGTATGAATTCTTTCTTGATCAAACAGTAGGAAGTTATTAATAAAAGTTGATTTTAAAGTCAAAGGCTAAAAGATGAGAAGTATAAGGAAGTGGGTCTTTTCATAATATTAAAAAAAATCATTGTACAGAGGAGACAACACACATTCCATAATTCAGCAATATTCACTTCTGATGTTATGAGTCTGGAAGTATGTAATTATCAGTTACCCAAGCTACTGCAGGTAAGAAGAGTACACATGAGTACAGTGACCATGTGTCCCAGTTAGATTTAACTGTCAACTTGACCAAGCCTAGAGCCATCTGAGAGGAAAATCTCTATGTAGAGATTTCTCACATCAAATGGCCTGAGAACATATATGTGTTTCTTCTTTTCTTGTTTCCTCCTCCTCCTCCTCCTCCTCCTCCTCCTCCTCCTCCTCCTCCTCCTCCTTCTTCTTCTTCTTCTTCTTCTTCTTCTTCTTCCTCCTCTTCTTCCTCCCCTTTCTCCTCCTCCTCTTCTTCTTCTTCTTCTTCTTCTTCTTCTTCTTCTTCTTCTTCTTCTTCTTCTTCTTCTTC
>JANHMN010000004.1:76108389-76169976 GCA_030674055.1 Rhabdomys pumilio | reverse complement strand
ATCATCATCATCATCATCATCATCATCATCATCATCATCATCATCATATGTAGAAATGCTAAGCCAACGTGAGCTACATTGTTCCTTGGTCAGATAATCTTGGGATGTACGAGAAGGCCAGCTATCATGAGATAGCCAAGATGTTAACAAACTACCTTCTTCTATGGTTTGTGCTTCAAGTCTCTGCTTCAGTTT
Organism: Rhabdomys pumilio; assembly: GCA_030674055.1. Lineage (NCBI taxonomy): Eukaryota > Metazoa > Chordata > Mammalia > Rodentia > Muridae > Rhabdomys > Rhabdomys pumilio. The sequence continues at coordinate 76,169,781 of JANHMN010000004.1, read as the reverse complement.
CTGCTTTGACTTCCCAAGTGATGAAATGAAGCTGAAATAAATCTTTTACCACCTCTGGGTTGATTTTCATCAAAGCATTCTTCACAGCAAAAGAAAAGAAAATAGAACATAATGTTTGAAACATCTTGTTGAAACTGGAACCATTTTGAGAAGCAATAAGAAAATTGTATAAGCAGTTTCATGAGATGAATATAGATAATAAGGGATTTGTATTCACCTTGTGCACACACCTTTTTATTTTTATTCCAAGTTTAGGATCCTCTTATTATATAATCCTAAGTTAGAAACATCTTCCATTATTGTGAAATCTGTTTTGATCTATTGATTTCAGAAGGTGAGAAATGACTTAAGTGATCTACTGGCTTGTGTACTACCAGGGAGCTTAGATATAGGTAGCTTAATGACCTGACATACCTGGTAGTTCTAGGAGACTGTTGGCTTATGCACTTGTCCTGGGAAACCTACCCATGTACCCCAGACATCCTCATGAAACAGCTAGTTTTTTTATTAGGGGAAGTTCAAGCTTTCTTGAGGTCATGTATAAAAACCCAAGTGACAGGCAAATTACTTGTCCATATATATAGAACGAGAGTAGTCCTTGTGTAATAGATCTTAATAGTTGCCAGGGTCAGAAGAGACTCCACTTCCTTGTAGGTTGTGAAAAGTCACATGACAATGCATATGCCTTTAAGATGAGAAGAGTTTGTGTGGAAAACTTTACTGTCCGCCATACTTAGGAAGAGATATATTTCAAATTTCTTTCTTAAATTCCTCCTGACTTATACCTATCAAAATAACAACTGCTTAAGCTAGAGAAAACTGCTGTTTTTAACCTTTAAAAAAATCTTTGATATTTTTCTTCCTTCCTGACCTTGGAGCCCAACAATGTGATCTGTCTTTCCATATCAATGACTAAATATAATCCTCATATACTGAGTATATTGTAGCACTTGTGTTTCTTTGTGTAGATTGTTTGACTTAGCAAAGTGCTTGATAATTTCTTCCATGTCACTGTAAATAGAAGAATCTTTATGTTTAAAATTAAAGACATTTCCTTATGTACATGTGCCATATTTTTTTATCTACTCATTCATGATTGTGCATTTTGACTGTTTCTATGTCTTGGTCATTGTAAATAATGTTATAACACACACAAAGGTACATATATACTTTAGAATCATGACTCAAGTTCTTATTTATATAAATGAAAGTGAGATTATAAATAAGAGGTATTTTAATTTTTATTTTATTTTTAAATTTTTTGATTGAATTACAATTATATCATATTCCTTTGTTTCTTTTCTCCCTCCAAATTATTCCATGCTTCATTGATTCTTAAACTGATAACCTCTTTCTCCTTTATTATTATTACATACACACATATGTGTGCACACAAACACACACACACACACACACATATAGACACATATATAAATATAATTATATATATATGTATAATTGTTTGATGAAATTCTGTGCTGCCATTCATAGAACCTGGACCAATGTGAATGTATAAACTTATTCACAAATGTAATTAAATTTCTGCACTCACTCTTGTCAATACTTGCTATCTTTATCTTCTAGATAGCAGCCATTCTAAAAATGTAAAAAATCATTTCTCGTAGCTGATTTGTATATATCTGATCATTAATGATACTTAATACCATTTTATACATTTATTTTACATTTGCATGTATTCTTTGAAGAGATTTCTACTTATTCCATTTGCCAAACATTATTTTACAATTCTGGACCAAGAATTTGAGGAATGTTTTATATGTACATATTATCAACCCATTATGTTTTATTCTCCTCTCTAGGTTTTTCATTTTCTTTTCTCTGAGTCATTTGGTGTAGCCCTATCTATTTGTTCATTTTTGTTTTGTTGTTCAGGCATTTAATACCATTCACAAAGAATTGCTAAAACCAAAGGCTCCTTGATTTTTATTCAACATATTGTCTCTCCATCAAATTTTGTACTTTCAAGTATTAGATTTATGTCTTTTATTTATTGGAGTTGAATATTGTGCATACATAGTGTGAGAGCTCAATTTTGTTCTTGTTTGCATGTGGATTTAGTTAGTTTTATTGCACTGTGACCAAATGCTTAACAGAAACAATTTAACACAGAAATGAGTGTCTTTGGTGAGTTTCAAATGATTTAGTCCATTATGGCTGGAGGCATACCATTGAGCTGAGTGGCTCATATCATAGTGGTCAGGAAACAGAAGGAGGCAATGTAAGAAGGGGCTAAGCTCAGATGCGGCTCTCAATGACATATCCCCAGTGATCTAGTCCCTCTGTCTAGGTCCTACCTCTTCTTTTCTTGAGTGAGTTTGTGGTTACCATCTCCTGTTTAGCTAGGTAGGCTCATTAAACTTGCTCAGCATTTGGTATTTTGTTTGTTTGTTTGTTTGTTTTAAGAAATTGTGTTTTCTTTATCTTGTGGTATTTATACTCTTATCATAGATCAGTTAATTATGTACCTACAGGGTTATGTCTCAGCATTCTATTTTATTTTTTTTGCTACAAATCCTTTTGTATGTCATTGATGTTGGATTTCTATAGCTTTACAGTATACTTTGAAATAAAGAAAGTACTACTTTCGAATTTTTATTTTTGTTCAAAATTCCTATGCCTATTTGAATTTTTTGTAGGTGTCATGTGAACTTTAGGATGATTTTTTTTCTATTTTTAAAATAACTGGCATTTTGATAAGGATTGTATTTATCCTTTTGGTTACCTAATTAATAAGGCTTTTTTTTTTTTTTAACATTTAATGGTATTGTCTTCCACAATAGAATAGCAGAGTTCTTTAATATCCACTTATTTTCTCTCTTTCCATTTTTGTAGCATTGTCTTCTACTGAATACTTGACTTCCATCAAATTATTTCATAACTCTGAGCTTCAGTTTTATTACAACTATGTGTCAAGTTCTTCACCCAACAAGAATGTTTGGGAAAAGTTAGCCATGTCCTAAATTCAGAAAAATTAGTGGCATTTTGAGTTAAAGGATGAAAACTATTTAAATAATCATTGTGTTTTCTATAGACCACATCTTCAAAACAAAACAAAAGAAAAAAAAAAGGAAGAAGAAGACTTACCTCATTATATGACTTACTAATGTGAGGACTAATGTGAGGTTTTATGACATATTTGGTTGTATTTTAGCTAAAATGGTGGGTCACAGAGACCATGCTTGTTAGTCTAGTTGGTTTAATTGGCTGGCTTAGGTATTAGTTCTGCACTCAATTCTGTGTCAGCCAATATCAACACATATGAGAATCTTTGTAGCATTTGCTATGGTTTGTCGATACAACTATACTTTATGTATATTACTTTTTGAAGGACTAGAGATAGAACTTATGCACTTTTGCTTGTGACACAAATGCTCTACCACTAAGACATACACATACACACACACACACACACACACACACACACACACACACACACACATATACATATATATACATATACATACATATACATACATATATATGTATACATATACACATACACATACACATACACATATACATACGTAGATACACACACACACACACACACACACATATATATATATATATATATATATATATATATATATATATATATATATATATATTTTCAATTTGAGGCAGATTCTTGCTAAGTTACCTAGTCTGGAATCTATGATCATTGCACCTCATCTTCATCAGTGTATGTTAGGTGTATGTTAGGTATTACAGTCCTGCACCATCAAGCCATGTGCTGAATACATTTAAGTGTTTTTAACTCCCTTGTGGAATAGTTTCAGAAGCACCAAGAAATGATATGACCCTATTATTCATTCTGTTCTTGTTTTGTGCTGTACACAGCACACCCAGGGAGTTCTCCATGAAGGCTTTATAGATGATCATACCCATACCCACTGCTGATTGTTTAATACTCAGCTAGTGAGTCACAGATTTAACCTTAAGGTTTTCCAACACCCAGGCAGGTCCCATTTTTACAGTTGAGGTGGTTAGAATGAATCAAAAACTGCTGACAAGATTCAGACTCATTTATTTATTTCAAGCACTGATGTAGAAAATTTCATCCAGCACAGGTAATACTATTTCCCAGCTCGCATTCTTTACTGTTTAAACTGAAAAAGAACATGAGCAACAGCATATATTCATATCTTTGTTTCCCAGTGGTAGATGCAATGTGGCCAGCTGTTTCCTCACCATGATGGACTGTACCATTGACCTATAAGTTAGAATAACCCTTTTCTCTCTTAAGTTGCTTTTGTCAGAGTATTTTATTGCAGCAATAGGAAAAGGAACTAAGATCTTGATATACAGTTTTTCTTTTCCTTTGCTGAAAAGAAAGGGATATTGAGATGTCATCAATCACCTTCTAGCAAGGAAATTCTAAGACACTAAGTAATGCCAGGAACAGAATCACACTGATAACTACAAGGTGCTTAGTGATCCAATAGGAACTGAAGCACACTTGGGGTAGGAAACAGAGCCATACAAGTAAAAGGTTCCTTCCACATCATTAATCCAATGGCTACGTGAAATCTGCGATTTGGGCCCCGTTTTCTGAACATGATGATGGTAGAGAAGTAGAGAAAGCATGCACAACAAGATCCCCTAGTTCCCTTAGCCACATACATATTTTTCTCCTTAAAAGCTGCTGACAAATAGAGATTCATTTTAGCACTAGCATCCCATAAATTTATTTGCTTGTTACTGCACTTTCCCCAGTTTATGGTTTTATCCCCCTAAGTAGGAACATCAAAATGTCAATGTGTCCTCAGGGGTGTATCAACCTCGTGATCTGAGTTTGATAACAAGATTAGGCTGTGGCTTGTTTAAGAGCATATGCAGCCTAGAGAATTAAGATATCAGAAAATTCTACTACAGTTGGTCAAGCATGGTAGGTTGAAGACTAACAGGCTGTTAGAGGAAGAAAGAATCTTAGAGCTAGCCTATCTTGTTCTCTTTCAATTTTAAAGCCTTTTCCCTCTAAAGCTTGCTTTTATATGCCACTGATATCAATAGATGGAAATATTCAAAATCAAAGTCAATTACTAATGTAGGTAATGTTAGAATGTGAATCCTATTGAACTTGAAAACTGAAAAAGAAAAATAGAGGCAAGAAGAGACAAAGTCATTCAATGAGGTACAAAAAATGCGATACCCAAATAAAAAGATAAAAATATTAATGTGATTTCTTCATTATCACTATTGTTTCTTTGAATGTCTGCTTGCCTGCTTCCTCTGAAAGAGCAAAAGGCCCTTGCCTTTTCCTTTGGAAGGAATATCTCTTTGACAATGATTTCCAAAGGGTCCATATTAGTTATTTTTCTCATTAAGGTGTGAAGAGATGTATTATACCATGATGAAGAAGGCAGGAGTGAAAGTAGGAGACTCTGGATACCTTGTCTTGGGAAGCAGAGAGTTAAGAGGAACTGGAGGCAAAGTACATAGCCTCAATGCCTATCACCCATCCATGATAACCCACCAACTCCTATGCCATCGCATTTCCTATAGCCTCTTCCACCATCCAGATCAGTACCACTATCCAGGCAGTAAATGTCAAACACATGAAATTAGTGCAGGGCATTTTCTATTCAAACGTCACTAGAGAGTCCAGCTATGCTTTCTGCTCCCATTCTGGCCAACCTTCTCTCAGTAAGACCTCTGCAGAGACTAACTAAAAGTTATATATGTGATTACCACATAACCTAACCATTTGATTTTTAACTATCATGTAAACGAGTTTCAACACATTCCCATACAATATCTTTATTCAAATATTCACAGATTATTTCTAAAAATACCAAGCTGGCCAAGCACAGATGTTTATTAATAGATGAATGGTTAATAATACATTATGTCTCTTAATGGAATGAAATAGTACTCAGCTGTTAAAAACAATAAAAGATACATGTAGAATGAAATTCTACTTGTGAAAACTGATAGGAAATACAAGCTTATTGACAATAATGGGAGTGACATCAATGGATGTTGAAGATAAAGATAAGGAGCAAGGACTGAGTTAGGATGGGATGCCAGTAGGTCATAAACTCTTGTAATTTGGGGGCATGTTTATTATCATGACTGTTGTTCTATACACATTATTATCTATCAAACTGTGTAACACAAAAATGCATATTTTACAACTTGGCAATTATACTACATTGTAAGCCCGTGCCAGTCTTAATCCCTTGAGTTAGGCAAATGACACCATCTGCCAGTTGACCACACACTTTATGAGTTCTTCAACTGTAAAGTTATATAGTAAATTATCCTAAAACCTGATCCCTAAATATTATATACTCATCATAGTTATTGATGTCTGGAAGGAATGCAGCTTGGTTGACCAAAGTTGGACTCTGAGATTTAAGCAATAGGTTATTTTTATATAAGTTCTATGTGTATGCTATACTTAGAAAAGCTATCTGGACGTTGAAGATGGCTTTATGTGTGTAGTCTGGGCCAGGTGGATACACATCATCTACCTGCATGACATTAATTTTATGGTGAATAATAATAATGTAAAACAAACCAAACTGAACTGACAATTGTATAGCTTGATATGATACAAGCAGTATCCACTTGGTCAAAGAGGCCCATAATTAAATACAACTTGGTGTGTGTCACAAAACGAAAAATATTGTTATATATGTAGCAGTAGACAGAGACCAGCCCATGTATACTCTTTAGTTGGTGATTTCATCCCTGGGAGTTCTGAGGGGTCTGGTTAATTGACAGTGTTCTTCTTCCTATGGAGTTCCAATCCCCTTCAACTCCTTCATCCATTCCACTATTTCTTGGGTCCCTGGACTCTGTCCAATGTTAGCTGTGCGTATCTGCATCTATCTGAGTAAGGTACTGACAGAGCCTCTCAGAGGACAGCCATACTAGGCTCCTGTCTCCAAGAACATCTTGGCATCAGCAATAGTGTTTGAGGTTTGATGTCTGAGGATGGAATGGATCACACAGTGGGGCAGTCTCTAGATGGGCTTTCATTCACTCTCTGCTTCACTTTTGTCTCTGCATTTCTTTTAAACGGGAACAATTCTGGGTTAAAAAATTTTAGATTAGTGGGTGGCCCCATCACTCCACTGGGTGCTTTACCTATCTACTGGAGGTGGTCTCTTCAGGTTCTATCTCATGGCTGATGGGTATTTTGGCTAATGTCATCCCAGCGCTTGATCTTGTGGAGGTTTGATGCTCCAGAGAAGGCTAGAGGGGTGAGGCAGACTTGGGTGGGAGGGTCAGGGGGCACCCTCTTAGAGGTATAGGGGAGGGTAATAAGGTTGGAGGGTTTTGTGGAGGGGAGACATGGAAGGGGAATAACATTTAAAACATAAACAAATAAAATAATTAATAAAAATATAATACGAGAATATTTACATTTTAGGCGTTGTCTCTTATATGAATTTTTACCAATCCTAAAAATTAGCCCAAACTACTAGTACATAGAAGATTTAAATTTATTAACTGATTATTTTTTAATTTAATCCCATTTGGACAAGAATCTGACCAATACATGCTTATTGTATAGTTGAGTGAAACTACCAGGAGCTAAATGCCAACTCTACCTAACAAATGTCATCCATCATTAATTTAGCCCTTTTCTATTTGACAATTATTTTTTGTAAATTAATTATTTTCAATTCTTGTCATTGTGAAACAAGGTTAGGTTGCATATTTTTCTATTGCAGCAACTAAAGTCTTTATTTCAAAAAAAATAGTATTTTTAGTATCTGTCTAAATCAAAGATCTCACTAGTTTTCCTATTTATAATGACTTTGCTCATAATATAAACAGCAACATTAAAAATATGACATCAAAGACATTTATGATATACCTTTGTCTCCAGACAAAGCTTAATTCCCTCTGAGAAAATGTATGTATTCTAAATTTTTACAAACAATATCTGACATATTCCTGGCTTTTGTGAGTTTTTGACTGCTCTTGGACCTGAAAATTATTCTTCAGTTTGAACAGTACAGCATATAATAAGTGAGCTGTGGCTCCATAACAATATGCTTGGGTATCTTATATTGTGCCAAGTGTTTCTGAGACTTGTGGAAAATTACATGATCCTTAGTATTTTTCTTGAGCAAATAAAACTACAAAGAATGTCTTGTTGCCAGTTAAAAATGAAAAGACGTCAAAACAGTTTATAAAGTATAAAATGTCTTAACATTTTACATAGAATTAAGTTAGTTCCAGTATCATAATTGAGTCACTAACTTAGTTGAGAATTAATATCTTTATGGACAAAATTTTAGTTGTAATAATTAGGTGTGGAGAAATTTATTGCTAGAAGAGAATATCCATGTGAAATGGCTTTTAATATAGACTGTACAGACATAAATTATGTCTTCATATATGACAGTAACCACTGCTACATCTGGTAGGCCCAATACAAAGTCTGTCCCCAAGGTCTTTAATTACCCAGGGTTTTCCTGAGCAATCTGCAGTCTACAGCCATCAAAACATCTCCCAACACTAGCTGTGACGCTTTTTTTTTTTTCCTCTAAGAAGTCTTTATTAACTCCTCTGCCTCTGCTGGGCCCTGGAGGCCAGGGAGGTGATTAATGGTCCCTGAATTATGATCCAACCAGAAGGGCTGTTGGTAGAAATTTATACTCAGTGTGGTAAGCTAGAATTCTTTCAGCCCAGGTAGTCGACATTCATTGCAGAATTTAATTGTAAGAGTAGTAGTTAATGAGTGCACAGGGGAAGAGGGTAGCACAGGAGCTGAGAATCTGGGCTGAAGGCCAGTGCACTAGCCGGGAAGTTACTGCTGGGAGGGATGAATCATGGAGTGGACAAACTGCCGCTATAGAGTGGGGTTCTCATCACTCTGGTATTTTATCAAGGAGGAAATTAAAACACACAGAGATGATAGGTAAGGTTGAAGGTGATGTGGATGATGATTCTTTTGTGCTAAGTACCTCACCTTTTAGGAATCAATCTATATATAGAAAACCTGGCAAGCACCAAAGCTAGTTTTTCAAGACAATAGTCTAGCATTAGTTATTAATACACGTGAGAAGGATTGAAATTATGGAGGTTCAAGTGACTTGTCCAAGATTATATAAAATGTCTTAGTTTTTGGATTCTGCACCGATTGTATCTAACTTTAAAAAATGCTGATGTCACTGAAATTGCTTCACCCAATACTCTCGGCTTTTATAACTACTCTTTAGCTACCATATGCCAGACATTTACTGTATATATAGCTTCCTATTACAATTCCAGTTTCTCAATGAGCAAGATGTGGTTTTGTATAACAAATGTTCTCAAGGCTCTGTGGCCAGCAAGAGACTGCCCACAAAGATTCAAACCAGTCTATGTGCTAGAGAGATAATGATTCCAGATGCCATCATGACTGGCTGCATATTTTATGAATAACCAACATGCTCACCATAACGTTTAATGCTGTGATCCAAATACCATTTTTTAAAATATTAAAGACTGAGGAAATATTGTCTGATTTGATCATAATGGCTAGTTAGTTTCAATGTGTTAAAATTAGATGAGTTGAGGCAACAGAATGAGAATATTAAAGTGTGTGTATGTATGGATTAGTTTTCATCAGTCCCAGAGGATGGAAGAGACCTTGTTACATTAACTGATCACAGCCTGTATTGATCCACAGACTCAGTAGGGATCATAAATTCATGCTTTGTACTCAACCACTGTCTACACTGGAAGAATTCATGAATCAATGAAACAGTATTGTTGCATTTGACTAAAAAATTAGGTAAATGTGGCTGCCAAGATGCATGAAAATATCTCAGTAAACAAATTATAAAGTATCAGTTTTATTAGTCTATAAAATCAAGCAAGTGACTGTCTTTTGTATGACTGTCAGAGTCCCAATCAGCCATTATCATTTGCAATTTCATATTTCAATAAATTTTTATTTATTTTCATTTGCATTATTTGATGTTGTGGAAACAAAATTTATTCTGACAGTGCCAGGTTGTTAGGAGGACATTATATTTCCATCACTGGACTTTGTCCTGAACAGGCTTCTCAGTGTGCCTTGTCTTTCTCAGCTATTCTACCTGGCTATTAATATATGTGTCATTTTCTTTCTAATTGCCAAATTATCTTTTTTTCCCAAGAAAAAATAGAAATGTATTCATGCATTCAATAAACATTTTCTGAATACATATTATGGTCAAGAACTCTTCTAAATACCAAAGACACGAGGATAACGAAGCAGACACTGAATTCACATCACAGATGAAGGATCCAAACAAACTGTTGAGGGTACTTATCCATATGTAAGGTAATAGAGGGCTAGCAACTCTAAATATTCCACAACAGTTTTTTTTTTTAAAGCATACTTTAAAATTTTCATGTGGTCTTTATGGAGTAGGGTAAAATATAACTGGGGTGAAGTGGATAGGCAAAGAGTCATGGAAAAAAAATCCAGAAAAGGAAATAGAAGTCCGGTAGATATAATGGAGAATTTTGCAAGCAATCCCAGGTATGTGAGAGTGTGTTGCAATAGAAAAAGTAAAAACAACCACGGCCACAACAATATATGTGGCTTCTGAAGGCTATGTCTTTGACAGCGCAAACTAGATTTGTTTGGAAAGATGTTTGGACACCATATAGATTTCTAATTTCATGTTACCTGCATAGGCAGAGCTCCTGGCTTCTGTACATTGTATAACAAATTGTGGTAATGCATGGAGCCCAAGGTCCTTTATTTTGAAGCTCTTTTATTGAACCATTCAGTGTCTGAAAGAGGACCAATAAAAGTATGTTCACAAAAGCAAGAGGGGGAAATATTGCACTTTGAATGTTGTTTAGTCAAAATTCCAGGGCAATTCAATGCTGGACTGAGTGAAAGCACATGGGTGACCACTTCTCTCACACACACATGCTACCACTGCAATGACAAAATGCCAGTGCTAGAAGAAACTCAAGCAAAGACACATCAGAGATGAAGTATTTTCCCCCTGCGGCTATGGGTTTAACCATTTCAATTTGTCAACATAGAGGATTGCCTTGGCTTTACGTGGTTATTAGTTTTGTGACTGGTGAACAATTTTTAACCAAGGCCATTTAAGAAGAATAGTGCAAAAGTGAAGAGAGAAAGAAATAGAGGAAGGAAGGAAGGAAGGAAGGAAGGAAAAAGGAAGGAGGGAAGTACATACGTGGGGCAAGAGAAAGACAGAGTCAGAGAGAGACAGAAAGGACACAGAGAGACAGGAAGAGTAAGAAAGAAGAGACAGAGAGAGAAAGAGAGAGAGAGAGAGAGAGAGAGAGAGAGAGAGAGAGAGAGAGAATCAATTTTCTCAGGCTTACAGAGAAAGCAACTTACCTGTGTCTCTAATGATGAAGCAAATTACACCATAATGACAATGGGCAGTTCAGATAAGTCTTGTTTTTGGAGCGCTTATTCTTTATAGCATTTGGTTAAATCAGGAAAAGGTGAGACATCTCTAAAAGTAGATGCAATATGAAAATTCATGCTATTAAGATACATGGGCATTTGGGAAACGTATAAGTAAAACATTTACAAATGAGTTTATTTCCACTCTAGTTTGTGTCCTTATTCCCTTTCCCCCGCCCCCCGCCTCTCTCCGTGGTATCTAGACAAAGCTGACCTCTTAGTGGACTATACTACTGATTGCTGAAATTCAGTAAGAAGCAGCTCACCAGCCTCCAGACTCTGGGTTTATGAAATGCTGAAAGAGACATCAAGTGACAATTATATTGCCTCCTGTCTCAGTTTTAGGGATGAATACATCTGTGACATATAACAACTGAACTAATGCCCAGCTGCTTCTGATTCCACATGCAGGGCTGTGTCACCACCTTTCCTTCCAAGAAAGCCAAGACAGAAGGCATGAGGCATAGTGTTTGGAGTTCTTCCAAATGGTTAGAAGCTGGCTCAAGCTACCTCAATATGCTTACCTGGTGATAAATGTTGTCACTGGTACTCATGGCACTTACTGTCTGGTGCTTATGAAAAAGGACAGTGATTTATGGCTGAGTTATGTGTCTGAATTCGGTAGAGAAATGAGTGCCCTGTGCAAGGCCTGAAGGTTTGGTTTTCTTTGGCTGAAGCAAATAGTTACTATTTTTTCTATCCTCTACCCATCATCAGATTTCCCTGTAGCTCATTGCTCCTTTTCGCCCATTCTCCTCCTCCATTTTTTTCTAATTAGTTCTGAAAGCCAGCCCAGGTAGGTTTATACCAAAGAAAAAGAAGGAAGAAGAGGAAGAGGTAATATTTAAGTAGGTACCAGCATCTTTGTATTGTTTTCCTCTTCATCTATAAAATCATAATCACGGCTAATTTATTTTAATTGACAGATCATGGCACTTACCTAGTGTTCACAGGTTTGGTAGGTAATAGAGTTACAATTGAAATTCAGGTCCACCTTACCCAACAAATTAGTTCTTTGTATCCTCCTTTACATCATACTTCTCTATATGCCCCATAGATCTCCCTGCCCCTGTCTTGGATGTATATAACAACATACTTATTTACTGGACACTAACTTTTTAATTGAGCTAGAAATTAAAGAATCAACCAGAATGCTCACCATGAAGCTGATTACAGCCTGTAATTCCATGTGTGCTGCAGGCTTGGAGCTGATAAAGACTATACATCAGTAAGTACATCATGAGACAGAACACTTATGCATTCATCTATTAATTCTTTCAGCAAATGTTTATTAAATACCTATTCTGTGCCAGGCATTATTCTATGCCAGAATTTATCAATCCTGCCTGCATATTAAAATAACCTGGTGCACTTAAGAAAATACTGATCCCTAGCTCATCCAAAGAATTCTATTTAAAACTCAGTAGCTGGGGTTCTGGCATCCATATACTTTAAAAACCTCCCCAAGAATGGTAGGAGGAAGGTAGGGCTGGAAAACATTATTCCGGGCTCCAAAAGACATAGGAGTGAATAAACAGGATAAATACTGACTGGATTCAAAGGTTTTGCGTACCATTTGTCATCTGTAAGATAGACTAAATGGAAAGAGGAAGCAAGATGAGACTGGAAATCTGGATTGCCCATTAGTCATGTTGAGCCTTAAAGGTATTTTGGATGATCTGAAGGAGGTAGAGGATGTGCAAACAGACATATTTTCTCATTCTTCATTTCTGCAGTAGTCTACCCTGAGTAAATGTGGTTTCTTTTATGAGTATCTGATGCAGGGCTTGTGTGTGTGTGTGTGTGTGTGTGTGTGTGTGTGTGAGAGAGAGAGAGAGAGAGAGAGAGAGAGAGAGAGAGAGAGAAACAGAGACAGAGAGAGATACACAGAGAGAGAGATACAGAGAGAGAGAGAGAGAGGGAAAGTTTTTGTAATTGGTTAACTTCTAATCTAATGTGTATAGTGTGTATGTGGAAGAAGGTTTGTAAAGGGACCTCTGTTACAATAGTACATGCCAGCTTATAAGAGACACAGTGGCCTATCAGAATATGACATCTACTTGAGTGAAAGGAACGTTGTGGGGTCAGTTCAAGGTGACAACTCTACACAGTTTTCAGATGTCATTGTAGTGAGTGAACATATACAGAAGTAGAAGGATCATAGATGTGAATGGTATTTGCAAAATAGAAATGGAGAACCTAGAATTGCTGTAGGTTCTTTAGGCATTTCAACCTGCTTGAAGAAAAATGTGAGAAGAAAACCTGTGGAGATTCAGAATTAGAAAAGGCAGCTAAGCTCGAGAAGCATCTCAGGTCATGAGAAAAGGTGTCTTAATTCGAAACAATGCTTTCCCACCAGTAAAGAAGAATGTTTCTTTCTTGTGAGAGTTGATGTTCTTGTCATACAGATCTTTCTCATGTTTGCTTAGAGTTATTTCAAGATATTTTATATTATTTTTGATTATTGTAAAGGGTGTTGTTTTCCTATATTCTTTCTCAGCCCATTTATCATTTGGATAAAGGAAGGCTACTGATTTGTTTGCATTAATTTTATATCTAGCCATTGTCAGTGTTTCATTTTGTGGACTAGAATACTTAGGGTCTGCAGGGCTGAGTGGTTAAGTTTATTAGGGCGCACTTAGAGAAGGACAAAGAGCAACAGCAAACACAATGCCAATCTTGCTTTACACATGTTCATGACATATGTTTCTTTGCAGAACTGCATTGTATTTTGAAGATTTTAGAATGACAGGATAGATAAACAAGACTTGAGGAAACATTAGCATCTTCAAGAAACCCTTTGCTCCACTAAATGAGGTTTTCTGTTCCTGGTCATCTGTGGATGCTACTACCTAGGATTCCATCTTCTAGGGCCATCCAACAACCTTCCTTGTGTAACACAGGAAACACTCCCATGTAGTTGTAAATGTGAATCTCTCTCTCTCTCTCTCTCTTTCTCTCTCTCTCTCTCTCCCTCCCTCCCTCTCTCCCTCTCTCTCTCTTCTTATTACTTTTGTTTTTACAGTCCAGTCATTACCACCCACTCAGTCAGCCCTCCCACATTTCCTTAACAAATTCCTCCTCTCCTCTGTCTCTAAGAACACGTACCCCCTATCCCCTACCCGCAGCCAGGCCTCCCCACTCCCTGCACACACAGACCTTCTCTCCTCCTATGTTTCTGAAGGAAAGTTCTGTTAAGCTACTATAACAGACATAAATGAAGGAAGGAGGGTAGAGTCAGGACCACCTCAGCCTCTTTTAAAGTCTCAATTCAGAGTTTTCTATGATGACTAGTCAATTTCTAATTCTTGGCATGTTAATAAAGATAATCATGCCTGTTTTACTTATAGTGTTTTTCCACTAAGTGTCCACTAGATGTCACACAGATATCCCAAAGACTTATTAAGAACTTGTATCACTAGGCCCATTTTATAGATACTAAAGTTGAAGTTCAGATAGGTGTTACTCATCTATTGACTAAAGGCTCAAAGGTGTCTCCTGTCTTAAGACATTTAATTCTCAAGCAATAATATATAGTGAGTACTTATTAGTCTGACAACTGCTGATTGCAGTGGGTTTTTTTGTTGTTGTTTTGGTTTTTTTGGTTTTTTTATTTTATTTTATTTTATTTTATTTGATAGCATTCCTAAAACTCCTGCTCTGCTGGGTCTCCTTCTGGAAGGAGAATGCATCTTTTTGACTGAAGACTGACTTGGGATGGTAAAACATGAGTGGAAGTGACAGAAGCATTAGAGGCTGGAAGCTTTCAAAATTTGAGTCTGTTTTGTCATATCTCATCTTTCTTTGCCATTAAACTAACACAATCTGAGATTGAGGTTGTTCAGTCAGCATGGTCTCTGAATGAAAATAACAGGGAGACACATCGCACCACACAGATATGTAGAAATGAATCCTGACATGTAAGGGTCATTTGTTACACTGCTTGAAGTGACTAATACAGCTTCTGAAGAAACTGAAAAAGGGTGAAATTGGTACCTTAAAAAGGTAAAATTTGAAGTCTAAATTATTTTGATCTTCATGATCTTGGCCTTTGTCTTACAATTCATTTCTGAATCATGTTGGTTTTTTGTATTTTACACAGACTGCTTAAAAAAAAAAATAACAGCCATCCACTACTTTTAAAGAAAATGAAGAGTGTATAAATTCTTGGTGGTCTGGAGAAAATTGGATTAGGGCAATGACTGGTGATTTTAATTGGCCTAAGAGTTTCCATAATTTTTCATAAATTAGAAATACTATCAAGATATGATTAATGTAGCACTTGATAGCTGACATTTCCAACAAGGTACCAGAAGAAGCTCACAGTGATGGTGGTTGTGCTCCACTTTGAGTAACAGTGGTGTGCAGGATGCTCGCCCCTTTGACATTATTGATAGAAAGGTTTAATAGAACACTTTTGTGTACGGTTTAGAAATGATTACATAGAGTTGGGACTAGGATCAAGCATGCAAAGCAGTGTAGCAATAAAAGGTGAAAGGACATGCAAGTGCTATACCTGTGTAGAGAGAAAAAAAATTTTAGCTTAATTTTCTGTGCTTCATTTCTATCTTTCTCTTAACTGCTGTAAAAGGACTGCATCATGTGGCATCAGTGGGAGGAGAGGTGCTTGGTCCTGTGGTGTCTTGGTGTCCCGGAGAAGGGGGATGCTAGAGGGGTGAGGGAGCATCCTCTGAGAGACTAAGGGGAAGGGTATTGGGTGGGGGGGGAGTCATGGAGGAGAGACAAGGTGGTGAGATTGCATTAGAAATATAAACAAAATGATTAATGCATAAAAAAGACAGCTGAATGAATACAATGCATGTTGTAGTAGCTTCCTTCATATTGGACCTAAGGTGATTTTATGTTGTCAGGCTACATCAAGGAGGGAGGGCATGAGTAAAATTACATACCTGTTTTTAATTAAAACATATTTAGAAGTAAAAAAGTGCTTTGTTTATTAAACATCATATTTTATGTGTTTATTTCTCTTATTATTATGTTTATCTTTTTTTATCCTGTGCTCTGTGCCTCTATCATAACTTTAAACTTTTTATGAACTTTCAATTGCTCTGCAGTGTCTCTATAATTATCTTCAACATTATAAGCTCTCAGAAAATAATTCTTCTTAGAATTTTATGTATTATGCTTCCAAATGAGATACACATTGCCACAAAAAAATGTTCAATAAAAATTCCCTATTGTCTAAATTATATCCAAAATCCCCAATCTGAAGATATCCTAGGCCATTTATATTCTAAAACAAAACCTGAAGATGAGATCTGATTTATCCACTGATGACTTGAACTTACCAAAATGAAACAGCCAATCTTCCTGCAGACACTACTACCCATCTTCCTCATTCCTCAGTATGCAGAAGAGGACCAGAGTAGTTGAACAAGGCAGGAGTCATCAGTTGTGTTGATACATTCGTTTCCCTTATTTTTCCATGGCAGAAGGAAAAAGAAACTTCTGAAAGCTTTCCAAATAGTACTGAAAATGCCAGGAAAATAAATCAAGTATTTGTAATGCCTGCAAGAGGAAACCTAATCAGTAACAGCCACAGAATCTGGAAGAATACTTTTAATGTATGATTATGAAATAAGTTCATATCTGTAAATTATTAGTCAGACTAATTTCTTCTCTAGTTAAAATCCCCTCCCCACCAGAAATACTGTGCATCATTGGTTAAAAAACATATCTGGTTCTTCTTGATTTCTCTCATATATAACACATTCTCCTTCATTCTTTTTTCCTTCTTTCCTTCATCCATCCCTTCTTCCCTCCCTTGCTCCCTCACTCCCTTCTTCACTTCATTCCTTCTTAGATCTCTCACTTCCTCCCTCCCTTCCTTCTTCCCTCCTTCCCTACCTTTTGTTTACTCTCTCCCTCCCACCTTTTCTGTTTTCTTTCTTTAAAAATCACCAAACAGCTCTGCATGTAAAAGTGGTGCTTACTGGTCCAGAGTTGCCACAACTCTAGTGAAAATAACCAGCTGATTTGTTAATGGATTTATCTGATGTCTCTTTTTTAGTAGCAGCTCATAACCAGGACTGTGGACCTGGTCAAAGGTCCATAACTGGGAAGTTCATAGGTGCTAGTGATGAATCTTCCACTCCTACTTTCTTCATAAGCAAGTTGTTGACCAAGCTCCTATATATTTAATTTATTTTTACAGACCACTGCTCCCCTCCGCATTCATCAGAGAAGTTTCTCTTTGTAGTGAACAGATGTTAATACAGAGATACATGGCTGCTCAAGATGCTGAGAACAAGTCATGCATGGATGGCCAGCTTTGAAAGGACATCCATAACATTTTTTTCTCAGAAATAAAGGTCCAGAAAGGATGAAGGAAGAAAGTAGAACAAAATGTAAGAGCTGATTAAAGAGAAGAATGATCACAAAGTGCTGTCTTAAATGCAAGACAGACAGAGCTGTGAAACTAATGAACTCACAGTACCTGACATTACCTACAATAGTGTATGTACAGACTGATCCCATAAACATTTATCATAGATTAGGGAGGGTATTACTGGCTTCGCTATGTTGAGGGGAGCCAGTGATAGTCATAGAATGTGGGAGAATAAAGAACTCATTGTCTTTGGTGATGTAGCTACAGGTGAGTTCACTACAATGCCCATGCTAGTGGTCCACATTGAACCCTGTGGATCAAAACAGAAAAAAAAGAAAATTACATAAATGTGACATGAGATTTGTTGTAGAAGTTGTTAATGAAGGTTGGAGTAGGATAAGCGAGTGTTGAGGGAATAATGTGGCCATGATGTATCAGAAACATCTGTGAACATTTCAAGGAATAAATTAATAAAATACTCCTCTCTATTTTTAACAATCTCAGGACAGGAAACAGCCTGATAAGATACCTGTTCTCTGTTTCCCATGTTGAGTGACACGTTTTTCACAATTACACCATGTTCTTCTTCTATAATCTGATGTTTACACATATTACATGCTGTTTTATGCCATTTCAAAAGCGGAGCGATTAGTAGAGAGAGACCGAAGTTGGAAAGTTTACCAACCTGGTTTCAATCCTGGCTTTGTCACTCGTAGCTGTATAATCTTGGGCAATTTTAATATTTTCCTATCCACAGCATATGAATAGTAGCAGTAAGAATAACAATGACAACAGTAATGAGGAAGTGACCTATTATAACACCAGTGTCTTTTTGGAACATTTCAAACAACTTGCTGAGTTATTAATGAATGTAATGAATGTGTATTCAACTCCTACTTTATACGAATTATTCTAATAGGTACTGAGAATTCTCTAATAAATAAAAAAACATTATTTGTGGCATCCTGCCATTTAAGGTTTAGCTCAGGGGTTAGAAAGGTACAGTACAGATGGATGCTCCAAGTAGTTTCTTTGCTTGTTTTTACAATGTCCTTGAGTTGGAACTGGTTTTACATCTTTAAAGAGTTAGGAGGAAGGTATAAATACAGCAAAAACTCCTATGTGGCCCACAAAGCCTGAAATATTTACCATCTGTCCTTTTATGGAAACGTTGGCTGGTTTATTAGAACACACAGGCAACACTCAATAAATGTTTTTCACATGCCAATTCACAATCTGAAGTTCTTTGCATGGGGTTCTGATTAATTTCTATATCCCTTCAATTCATAGGTAGGCTTATCATCGGCCTTGCAATAAAAATCAAACTTTTCAGACTGACATAGGTCTCGCGTGAGTGAACCCTGGGCTTCTCCAGCTTCATGCAATTTCACTCTTATCCTCCTGCCCCACTGGATTTCTTTCTGTTCAGCAAATATTGCACACATATTTCAGTCCAGGGCATTGTAGTTTTCTGTTCTACCTGTCCTCAGCCCTTTCGATAATGTATTTCCAATTTGTCCTTCAGAAGTAAGTACCAAAGTCACTCCTCTTGGAAAATCTCCTTGTGTTCTCTTTACTCTATTGCCAGCATTCTGTAAAGTGTATCCACTCTGACTTCTGATACTTATAGCAATCTCATATTCTTCTCTGTGATGTTTTTACTGTCACCTTCACAAGTCAGTTTCATGAGGACAAGGGTTCTCATTATCTCTTATTATTTTATAGCATTCTCACCTCATGCTTAATAAATACTAGATGAATGGATGAAAGAATGGATAATATAGTATCACATTTGTAGGGAAAATAGGGTAGACAATTTATGGTAGTCTTTCTGTATGAATGGGGTGCCCTTCGTTTTCAGGAAAACATATTCCCACTGTATTTTGTGTGGCTGCATTTAAATACTCCCTTCATTCTCTCTGTATAATTAATGGAGGCCTAGTGAGCTGTTTGTGTTGATACATCATCTGCATCACATAGAAAATGCATTTGTTACAGAGCTATCTAGGCCAAAGTTAATGAAACGTTTGCAAATGTTCCGGTTTACAAAGAGAAAATTGGTTTACGTGAATGACAAGGTTTGTGTACAGAGAAAACATTCTTCTTTTAACGTTTTGAGGGGTATTCTGGAAATTCTCAAAACCCAGAGAAACACACATCAGCAGTTCCCTCCAAGTGGGAAAGACAAGAAGTCACCTTGGGGAAGACAAAGTTCCAAGATCAACATTACCCATGACAATTCTCATATAAACATTAGGGTACCTACAAGCTCTTGAAATTGTTCACAGAACAGGTGCTTGTATAATTGCAATGTCCTACTAAACACAAGTGACTCCTCACCTTCTCAGTGGCATCTGTGGTCAGTCTAGGTGTGGAACATGAACTCTAAAAGAATTAACGACACTTGACTCTAGATAATAGTTTTTTAAACCTCTCTCTCTCTCTCTCTCTCTCTCTCTCTCTCTCTCTCTCTCTCTGTGTGTGTGTGTGTGTGTCTGTGTGTATGTGTGTGTGTGTGTGTGTGTGTGTGTGTGTGTGTACACAAGGGTGGGAGTCAGAGAAAAACTTGTGAAAGTAGGTTCACTCCACATTTTATAGATTCTTAGATGAAAGTAAATTTGGCATGTTTGGTTGCAAACACCTTCATCTTCTAATGAGTAACACTTGCTCAGTAATTATTCTTTGTCTCTGTCTCTCTGTGATTCTTTTTCTTTCTTCCTTCATTTCTTCCTTCCTTTCTTTCTTTAAATCTAAATGAAGTCTCACTCTATAGGCTTTGCTCTTTGGACCTTCCTGTGTATAGCAGTATAGTTTTTAACTTACAGAGATCTGTCTGCCTCTGTCTTCTCAGTGCTACTTTCTTAGTTAGGGTTTCTATTGCTGTAAAGAGACATCATGACCACAGAAACTCCTACGAAGGAATACATTTAACTGGGCTTGGCTTACAGTTTCCGAGGTTTAGTTCATTACCATCATTGCAGGAAACATAGGGGTACGCAGGCAGACATGTTGCTCAAGAAGCTGCTGAGACTTTTACATATGGATCTGCAAGTAACATAAGACTGTGTGCCACACTAGTTGTAGCTTAAACATATGAGACCTCAAAGCCTGCCCTGAAAGTGACACAATTCCTTCACGAAGGCCTTACCTACTCCCACAATTCTATGTCTCCTAATATTGCCATTCCTTATAGGTCAAGCATTAGTGTATGGGAGCCATACCTACTCAAATCACCACAGCTAGTTTGCCTAGAATAGTTGCTAATAGTTTATTTAAAAAACAAAAAATAATGAGAAGCAGAGATGAATGTAAGTTCTGAATGGATAATACTTATTCTATTTGTAATCTAAACTGATGTGCAGATGAGGTAATTCATATCCACTATAGAGCTAACTGCCTAGGGCTTCATAGTAAAACATACATAAATAAAAGATTGAATCTGACAACTGAATGTTCTTCCTACCTTTCTCTGTTGGCCAATTGGAGAACAATCATTTGCTTATTTTTTCTTACCGTGTCCTATCAATTCACCCATCATTTTGGTCTGTTCACATAAGCTTTCTTACTTTCTCATACTATCTCTTTTTTCATCTGAGCTTTTAAGAACTATTTATCATAGACTATCAGAGTATGTCTAAGAAAAGTTTTGACTTCAGTAAATGTCCAACAGGGCTGTTAAATTAGAAAATGAAACTCAACTAAGATTATATATTTATCATTTAATTTTAAAATGTCTTTTCAAGGAGTAGTGAAATAAATAAATGCATCTAAAAGACCCAAAAGAATGAACCAAAAATATAATAGCCAAAAAATTCAAGAATGGGACAGAACCACAAAAAATACATGCCTATAGAGGGACACACCAAAGAGAATAAACCAACTGATTCCAAGAATATAAAGAGAATGTCTGAGGATAGTGTGATTTTTTATATGCTACATATTCTGGGAGATTTTTATTAAAACTTTAAAAAAGCATTGTAAAATAATTCTATAATCTGAGCTCCTAGACAGTAGAAAGAGCTTGATCATATTAGATAATCAGTTTCTACTGGTATTGGATATTTGAAGTTTTAGCAACCCCAGTGACCTGGAGAAAACACTAAAAGCTACCCAATTATATAAGCAACTAAATTATACTTAATTATATTTAATTCTATCAGTCTATCTTATCCATAGGAAACTGAGATTTACAGTAAATGGTCTTATCAAATTATTTGACTTGTAAGTGACTCAACTAGATATTATGGCAAGGGATGGTATTATGGCTCTTAAACTCATGATAAATGAGTGTGCCAGGGATAAGAAATTAATAAAATATAAAATATTCATCTATTGTCAATATCAGTCCCCTTTTCTCCCATAAAATTTCATCTCCTCCAATAAACTCTCTGTCTCTACAATGAGATATGATATTCATCAGTGACATTTTATCTTTTCCAGTGAGACTCCATATTCTCCAAGGAGAAATTATCCGTTCCAATGAGATACCACATTCTTGTATGAACCCCACACTGTCCACT
The DNA here is from genome assembly GCA_030674055.1 of Rhabdomys pumilio. Lineage (NCBI taxonomy): Eukaryota > Metazoa > Chordata > Mammalia > Rodentia > Muridae > Rhabdomys > Rhabdomys pumilio. The sequence continues at coordinate 76,147,502 of JANHMN010000004.1, read as the reverse complement.
GTGATTACACCTTCTCTGATGAGATCTTACCCTTTCCTGGAAGAGTTTATTCTTTTCAGTGACATCTCACCCTCTTGAAGGAAATCTCCTCATCTGCAGTAAAAATCCCCACTCTTGAAGGTGATTCTATCTTTTTTAGGGAGACTCTACTTTCTTCACTGAGATCTTGCTACTTTTTGTAAGAACGCATTCTCTGAAGTGATATCCGACACTCTGAAGTGATAGTCCATCTATTTCTATAAGATCTCATTGTCTTCAAGGGAGTATAAATATCACTCATAAATGGCCAGTATAGAAACAAACAAACAACTCCATTCAATGAAAAAGCAACACTATCATAATTTTCCACAACTTGTTGTTTACCAAGGATAAATTGAAGATTTTTAAAACATACAGTTTAGATGGTGAAGACCATTCACAAAGGTAGTGTCAATAAGACATGTGTAAGTTCCGACCCAAACAGGAAGTTAGAAGCTAAAGGATGACTGGAAGATGCACACGGAGTATGAATGAATGATAGCTTTATATACATACTTATTTGTTGTTGTTTGTTTGTTTTTACATCTTCCTTGTCTGCTGTTGGAAGATATGCTCCTAAAATGTTAAAGAAAAATCTTTAAGGTAGATATCTAGAAAATATCCAGTGGAAAAACAGAGAACAGATACTCCAACAGAAAAATATTACACAACTGCATAACTTAATGACATTTTCATTTATTAGTCCAAAAATTATATGAGAAAGAAATTGTAGAAGACCTATTGGATTATGCCTAAATGACAGTCAGTTCAGAATGGAAGTAAAAGAGCACGGTGGTTCTGTCATATGGATTACCAAAACAGCAACAATGAAATTGACCAGCCTTGCAACGGAACAAAACAGCCTTAAAATATGCATCCATTGAAATGATGGATTAGGTCTAAAGAATAATTGCTATATGTTTATTATGATGCAAATTGATAAAATGCTTTGAAATTAAAGATAAACAATTATTAACTAGTAAAAACATAACCCAAATATTCAACAAAGCAAAGGCAAATTCCATGTTCATTTATGTAAATACGGAAATATGAAATCTATGCTTTGTTTAAATTAACGGTTTAATTGTATTTGCTTAATTAAAAGACCCAAGTATGGAAAGTATCATGCATAAATTTGGTAAATTAAACAACCTAATAGGAGCATAATCTTTGGAAAAATAGCGCTAAACATTGGAAACAACTGCTTGTATGGATTTTAAAGTAATATGATTACCTTTGAGATACAAGAAAGGAAAGAGGAATTGTAGAATTCTTTAGCTTTCCCATGTAAACCTTTCTTTACTTTTGTAATAAAACTTGGCCTATATTACATATGTTAAGCTTAAACTGAAATGTACAAACAAAAGTTACATTTAAGAGATACCTAAATTGTGAATGAAATAATCCAACAAAATACTTAGGGATAGGCACTACTCAATGAGTACTGAGAGTAGTACAGTGACTAAAATTTATTGGAGTTAAAGTATGATTTATTATTAAATGTCTACTCTAATTTTCAGAAATTGTTGTGGAATATAAACCTCTTTGCTTCACACAAAAGTATCCACTCTTAATACAGTGTAATCTATTTTCATATTCACTTTTAGATAAGTGTTTTCATGTACTCAGAATCACTTTGTTTTATAGTCAAGGTTACATCTAGAAAAATGTTTCTATACGCTTGCCTCATAATATAAAACTAACATATAAATGATCACTTCAATAATGATATAAAGCAATAATTGTAATGACACAGATATTGACCATAAAAATCTTAATATATGTATATTTTGATAATTGGCAGACCAAAATAATTTGTGTCAATGTAATTTATCCTTTTGGTTGAACCTAGTCTTTAATTGCTGAGCCATCTCTCCAGCCCATGTCAATATATTTTAAATCATGATTTTTAAATTTTAATTAATAAAAGCTTCTAATATAGAGTATTTTGGAAAATGGATCAGTAACAAGGTTTCCAGCTACCTTTTCTAGGGCTGAGTTCAGTAACAAGTACTTTGATGCCTGTTGCAGTCTAGGAATTGGCTTCTTGTCAACTGAGTTCAGCCATTGGCATACCAACTACCATGGGATGCCCAGCAACTCAGAGGCTGTGGTGCCTAGAAACAAGAAGCTAACAAGCCTTTATTAGCCAGTCATAGGTTTGCACTTCAACTAAACACTATAACTCAAGCCAAACTGATATAAAGTGCTAAGCTCACATTTTGTTAATGAAGTTTAACTTCTACCTTGCATGTCACCATTTGCTAAATATCTTTGCACTAAAAACTATAACTTTCCTTTTGATGTTTTGTGTTTAATACAATTTTATTAATATTTCAGAATCATAAACATACACAGAGAAAGACAGACAGAGAGAGAGAGAGAGAGAGAGAGAGAGAAGAGGGAGAGAGAAAGAGATGGAGACAGGCACAGAAAGAAAGGGTTAGAGAGATGTCTTTAATCCTGGCTGTGCACATATGTAATTGTGTTAGGCAGATAAATAAGCTCACATATATTCACAAACGTATGCTATCAACCATGGTTTAGAAAAAGTCAATTTGGCTTCATAGAATATGCTCTGGTGTGAAGATAATTCTGTAATCACAAGGAAGTTCTGATTTGTCTCTACATCTCCCACTCTCTCTGTTGCACCACGACCTTGTCTTTTTTCATTGTTATCTTCACTATCTGTAATGTGAGAATAACCAACAGAGCCCAGACTACTCCTACGGATTCTCTTTGAGAAGTCTATGAGTGTTTGGAAAGCAACATCAAAATTGTAATATGCTCTGCTGCCCTTGTTGGTTTGACTGGTGTGGCTTTATAATGGCTTCTGAAAAAAGAACTGACTCTGTAATGAATCAGAAAGTTGGTTATTGTTTGTGATGGTCTGTGTACTTACTTGTCTGCCACCTGTTCATGTCTCCTTGCACAATTCATCATGTTCCATATCACCTTTATTTCACAGCCTAGTTTAAAACATCAAAAGACACTTTGGTATCCCCCGTGTTATCAAATGGTTGCTCCTCTGCTGTATCTTTTATGCCATCTCCAAAGCTGAGTTCAGTAACTGAGTCTTTTTTGATGACAGATGATCTTAAAGCAGGATGAAAAGTCAGAAGAATGTTTTCCCTGTCAAGATCGATATGTGTTTAACCTTCCTTCCCTCTTTCCTTAGGGGAAGCTCTCTTCTCACCTCACTGGCGGCTTCTGTATTCTCTCTTCACAGTTCTTTCATTTTTCCCTTCTACTCACTGACCTCCACCACTGGGTTAGAATTTTTATATCTTTAGAAATTTTTGTGTTAGCATGCATCATAACAGTTTATATTGAAAGTCTTTTCCCATATACAGAATTAAATATTGCTCTGGACCAAAGAAATTAAGAACTTACTCTTGCAGACACTTGGAGCCAAACTACACACACTTGAATTCTATTTTTTTGTGACAAGTAGCATGAACTCGGGGAAATGATGTCAGATCTGTGAACCTTTCTTTGAATTTTCTTAAATTAAAGACAATAATAGCTGCCCTGATCATCTTTTAAGAATATGCTTATAAAATCTTAAATCTAATCAGGCTAGTGTTAAGTAGTATTTTATTTTCAGTTTTAATAGATATTCAATATAAAGATACTAAGAAGTACTATAAAATCTATAAAATTTCAAATATGATTCTAAAATTTTAATCTTAATTTTCCTTAGAAGCTATCTAATATATTTGTGTAAATATATATATATGTATATATATGTAAATATATATATATATGTATATATATGCTGTTTACACACACGTGTGTGTGTGTGTGTGTCTGTGTGGTGTGTGTGTGTGTGTGTGTGTGTGTGTGTGTGTGTGTGTGTGTATACATATATATGTATGGTGCTGTTTCCTTGGAGTCATTCACCACCTTTGCCTCTTACAATCTTTTGGCCTCATCTGCATAGATCCTTAAACACTGAGGGAAACCGTTTGAAAAAGACACCTCATTTGGGAATAAATATCCCATATATATATATATATGTGGTGATGAACTTTGAGGTTTCAAAAGCCCATGCCATTCCTACACCTTAAGGTTGTTGTCTTAAAATACAAGTTCTTAGTTTTCTATCTAGTTCCAAGCTTGTCTGCCTCCTGCCATGCTCCTTGCCATGATCATTATAGGCTCATATTCTAAAGCTACAAGCAAATAAATCAATTAAATGCTTTATTTTTACAAGTTTCCTTGATCATAGTGTCATCCCACAGCAATAGAAAAGTAACAAGACAACACATAACTCTGTGCCTTGGTCAATACTCACAGGAGATGCTTTTCCTTTGACAGAGACCCAGAGTTAGAATATGTGCAGAGACTTTGGGATATTTATGCCTAAATGAGATGTTTTTATCAAACTGTTTCCCTCAATGTTCAAGAATCTATGCAGATGAGGCCAAAAGATTGTAAGAGGCAAAGGTGGTGGATGACTCTAAGGAAACAGCATCTTCCACATACAGGACTGAGGTAATGATGAATTCATTGAAACCATGACAACATACATGAGACCTTGTGGGGAGCCAACAGAAGGCGCCTATCATCCTTGCAGCCATTTTGAGCTATATACCCTGGCAAGAGACTTGATTACAACAGCCTACAACACTGAGCACACTCTGATAACATCTTGCTTTAGACACCCAGGATCTTCCCTTGGGTGTGTGAGACTTAAAGGTGTGTGACTTAAGGGCGTGACTTAGAGATCTGATTTAGAGACAAGACCTAAGGGCATGACTTAAGGGCGTGACTTAGAGGCGTGGCTTAGAAGTGAGACATATAAAAGGCAAGAGGCACACAGAAGAGTTCAGTACAACTTCGAGTAGGAATTAGGCATTAGAGAAGCAGTACAACTTGGAACAGAGAATTAGGTATTAGGCACTTGGCACTTAGAGGAAGAACTTGGAACTTGGAGGCACTGGGGACTAGGAACTAGGGACTAGGAACTCAAGACTTGGAACTTGGACTAGGAAGAGAGACTGAATAATAAATGGAATTGAATCACACTCTGTCTGGTCTCCATTCTTCGAGTTTGTCCTCATTCTCTCTCTTGCTGAACCCAGACCCTAGGACTGGAGCAGCCTGGGGTAGTGCGGGCTCTAACAGTTTAGCCTCCAAGGGTTTTGGCAGTGTCGGTCCCAACACTGACAGAGCGGCTCTCAACATTTTTGGCCCCCAAACATGGGGCAGCTCCGGCTGCAACAAGACCTTTACAAATTCAAGCCTGACAAACTCCCAGTAGGAAGAAGGAAAAGAAGGAATAAAAATTACAACCCTAAACAAGACACAGTGCTACATAACAAAATAAATACAATATGATAAAAATAACTTCACTTGAAGTTAAAATATGTGTAAGGAAACAATGTATATTCTACAATACACTCAAAGAATAAAACATACTATGAACATTAAAATATATCACATTTCCTTCCTTCTTCCTTCCTTCCTTCCTTCCTTCCTTCCTTCCTTCCTTCCTTCTTTCCTTCCTATGTTCTTTAATCTAATATCGGAGAAGGAATTGGAAGGGGCACAGTAGATGGGAACAGAAACATAGGGACTATATAAATTAAAAAGGAGTCAAGTGAAGGAGCTTGCATGGATCAGTGAAGACCATAAGCCATGAAATGAGAAGTATGATTAACTCAAACCTCCAAAGCAGAGGTTGGCACACTGCAGCTTTGCAGCTGATGTTGGTCCACTGACTCTTTTGTATACAAAGACTTAACAGAACACAAACACATTTGTTTGCTTACATCATGTGTGGGGCTGTTTTTGTGATACATGGTAAAGTTGAGTAATTGCAATAAGGATAGCCTGACAGGCAAAAGGAAAGTGACTTAATATGTGACTTTTTCAAAAAAAATAAAAGGGTGGGGGAAGAGAAGGGAAGAAGAAAAAAGAGAGAAAATCCCACTTTCAAAACAAAGAATGTAGATAATACTTTGCCACAGTTAGATTTCAGTCCAAACAGATGCAATTGGATTCAGTCTCTGTAAAAAGACTCATTTTGTAAATGAAGTAACCTAACTGCATGAAGCTACAGAAACAATGAAAGAGACTGCCTTAGTAAAGTTGACTTTGAAACAGAGGTGTTGGTCTGTTGGTGTCCAGGGTACCACAATTCACAAAAATAAAAATAGATGTCCTTCCTACTTGTTTTACCTGCTTTATCCAAGATATGTCATTATTGACTGATATTTAATTTTGAATTATTAGATTTAAATGTTATACTCATCAATGTTTTACATCAAAAAGATACTGTCATATATTTAGTATACATAGTGGATGGTTTTGTAAAGCATATCATGTTCTTTGATTTCATTCACGCATACATGCTTATTCCTTTTTCCCACTTCCAAACTTTTTCTATTCCTCTTTATTTCCCCAGTCTTATTTCCTTATATCTACTTTCATGTTATTCATATATATATATATATATGTATATATATATATATATATATACACACACACATATATGTGCGTGTGTGTAAAACATTTGTATTTTATGTATCAATGTAAAATATTGGATTTATAGATGAGAAAACATTTCTTTCTGAGCTTAACATAAATTAATTTATTCATTTCCAGTTATATCCATTATTTTTAAAATGACAAAATTTTTTCCTGTGTGTGTGTGTGTGTGTGTGTGTGTGTGTGTGTGTGTGTATTACAATGTCTCTATTCATCTGTTGATAGGCACATAATCAGATTCCATAATGTGGCTACACTACCTTATGATCAGTGAATGAATGAGTTTCAGACATACCTGACTGAAACCAGCCTAGATAATACAGGATTACCTGTAAAAGTAACTTTTGTTTGCCAGATATAATTGTCATACTGGAGGCTTACTGCTGAATAAATTAATTCTTTCTAGCATTTTCTGAACTTTGGTTGGCTGAGTTAACTCAGTCGTACTGGCTCAAACTCTTCTCCAAACTTGACTGATTAATTCTGGCTTCTCTGGGCTTTTCACTGAATTGCTGTGCTTGGCTTCAAATTAATTCTGACAATTTTTTCTAATCATGTGGCTTCTTATTCTCTGGCTTCATCTGCCTTTGCATTAACTTAATTCCACTACAATGTATGCACTACACTGCCTTCCAACTGACTGTTGTACCAAAATCCAAACAACTAACCTGACTGAACTTAACTCTCATTAGCTGCATTATTTTTAAATAGCTTTTCTCCTGACTGTTGGGAGTATTGACTCATTTTGTCAAATCTTTCTCTGATTCATCACTGTGTCTGCCTCTCAATTAGATGTCATTATTTGTGATTAATAGTTTGTACTAAAGGATTTCAATTAGCAGGATTAAAGGGCTGTGGCATGTTTACATTCCAGCCAGATCCCACAGACAAAGACCTCTTGATGTGATCAGAGCAGCTATGTTTCTTGGTTAAAATTCCTCTATATTACCTTTCTCATTTGCTTTGCAATTCTATCATCTCACTGAAAGACAGTAACATAAATCAACACTATGGTCAAGGTTTCTCCAAAATGTGGCTTTCTTGTTCTGTAGAGTGCATTGGAACTTAGAAGGGGCCCACAGTGATGTCAAAATTTAGCTACCAATGGATTTTACTTTCCTGGACTTGAATACTCTGTGCCTGCTATTGTAAGACTCCCATGAAGGGAGGAACTCAACCAAGCCTCAGGAATTTGCGACCACCCAATAATTCAAAAGACACTGAACTTGATGTAATCAGCAAGATGTATATTCCAATCAGCATGCTGAGGTCAAGACCCATGACCCCTGAAGGGGCAGTGGGGTCTGACCCTAGGGGTTTGGAGGCAGAGAAAATTTAAAGGCAAAAACCACAAGGAAAAAAACAACCCGGGGCGGGGGGAACTACAACCCAGGGGGAGTGAAGGGGGGTTATTGGAGAGTACCTGTGGAAAGTCTCAGCTCATTATTCAGTTTGTGACAGGCTCCAAGGAGCAGTCATGGGGAACATTTTGTATAGGCTATTTTCAAAGAGCCTATTCATATTCAACCATATATCTTGTGGTCAGCCAAGTTCCTGAAACACAGAGCTCATGACCAAGGTGAGCTGCACTCTTGGTTCTGCTCAGTCTGCTAGGAGTTTTTGAAACTTTTTAACCCTTTCACTATAAACATTTTTTCCTTACTAGTCACTCTTGACATTTTAGTCTGAGGCCTGTGGACTTTTAGGATATCCTTCAGGCAATCTGAGTAGACATATTTCTCCTCTTGCCTACAAGTAGAAAGAGCATGAGTACCCATGTGTATTTTTAGAATGATATGGCTCCTTCTCTTTTGTTCACTTCTAGAGATTTCTGATTACTTGGATGTTTAAGATCTATCCTGACATTACTTCCGCAAGCCTATTCTTTTTTCTTTTCTTTTTTATTCAATATTTTATTTATTTACATTTCCGATCACATCCCCCTTCCCACACCCCATTAGTCCCCTATCCCATCACTCCTCCGTTTTTGTCTTTATACTGTTTAAATTACATGCAAGTATTAAGGTCAGTTCTAGGTTGAGGAACTAGCAATACAATAGATGCAAATAGTCAAGGAACAAGCAAGACAATGAACCCAGATAGTCAGAGAACACACACAACAATAAACATAGTCCCCTGATCACTACTGTGATCACTGTTTCTAAGGGCTTATCAGGATGAACAAAATATCTGAGGCTACTTCCCTGTCCTAGCTCAAAGTCATTTTCATGCCTGAAGCCTACTTCTTTGATCTAGCTTAAGATTTAAATTTTTGCCTGCAATTACCTCTTTGTGTTAGCCTAAGATTTAGATTCCTCCCTGAAATTTCTTCTTTGTTCTATCTTAGGATTTAGATTTCTGCTTGAAATTACTTCTTTGTTCCAGCCTAATTTCAGATTCCTGCCTGCAGTCCATTTCCTTGTCCTTGACCTATGTCAGATTCCTTCCAAGCAGTCAATTTTCTTGTCCTTGGCTAATGTCAGATTCCTGCCAGGTAGCCTCAAAAGCTCCCCATATTTCTTCCTTTTTATTGAATAAACCAGACTGAGCCTGTCTTAGGTCATTCTCACATGAAAGTCTTCCTTACCCATTGTGGAATATGCATTATCATAAGCAATGCATTTCTGTCTTAGGTTGGTAAGGCTCTGTGCAGAATCTTACCCATCCTTGGGTAAATTAATTACTGTTAAATTAATTACTCTGTCTGGAAGTTCATTTTCGGTTTCAAGTCATGTACTTTGGCTGCTAGCCTGTTGATGTAGTTAGAGACAGGCTTTAACATGATGGGTAGAAAAAAGTATTTCCAGGACAAGAAGGGCTAGCCTGATCAAGCAATATATGCCATTCCTGAGGTTTGACCAAAATGGAAATACTAACATCAGGCCATGGATAATTTTATCTGTACTCTCTGAGCATCAAAGCTCAACAGAACAGCATTCTTTAAATTCATAATCTCCCTATGCAAAGATAAAACACCTAGCGAGTTGTTAGGATTATGCCAAATACCCTACAGGTGTCTTTAAACATTTTTCTAATTATAATGACATTCATCATTGTAAATTTTAGAAGTAACACTATTCCAATGATATTTGTCACAACACTTGAGATGGCTCCTAACTCTTGAACCCTGAACCTCCTTCAGATAATTTAAATAAGTGATAGAGCATCAATTCATTATTCCAGATAGCTATATAATTCCTTTTGTATACTCAATACATTAGTAACATTTTTTTTTTTTTTTGCTAGATGGTTAACAAAACTATTTGTCTTAACTCCTTGTGTCAATGCTATTGCAGAAGCAGTAGTGAATTAATTTCAATTAATGAAATGAAAGCTGTTATACCAGCAATAATCAAGCCTGCTACCCTCTTGCTTGTGCTTAAAGCCCAATTCACTTCTTCCAGCACTTAAGCTATTTCTGTTTTTCAGAAAATCAAGGTTTTCTAATACTCAGGGCAGTAAGACAAAAGCTGGTTGATAGACTCCCATAACAGACATGCCAGATTTCAACACACAAACACAATTAGAAATTATACAGTCAATGCAACTTACAATAAATACTGTAGAAAAGACAAAAACATTTTTAGCTTGACAATTAAAAGAGCCTTAAAACATGAACTAACTCTTGTTTGAAATCCAGATCCTCTCCCAACTTTATCTCTTGCTATCATAACATCATACGGAACTACAGCTAACTTTCAAATATGTCTCTGAAAATGTCCAGATCCTGCCTTCCAAATGTAGATGTTATTTTCAATATTGAATTGATTTCTAGACCAGTGCGTGATTGAATCCTAATAACTGGTACCCTTTAAGTAAAATACAAGAGACACTATAATTTCTCTTTTTGATTCTCTGTCCCACAAGGTCTAAAAACTTGAGGCAAGGCAACTTGTCCCATCTGGGATATAGGCAGGAAAAGTTGGGTCAGGAACATATGTCCAATACAGCTTCTCAGTCACCCTTGGCAGGGCACTCAGTAAGCTCACAGGTCAGCATCATTCTTTGTCTCAGCAACAGCATGTCTTACCAATCATTCTGGCAGCCACTATGTTTCTATAGAATCCAGCAGAAAAAAAACACAAACATGTCCTATTCTCCATATAAGATAACTGGCCAGGATCATGCCATACGCCTGTAAGTGGATCCTTCCTTTTCATCTAAGCATAAGTATGCCTAGTTGAAGGGTGCCATAAACACTCGGCAGAAAGTTCTTTAACATCCAATTTTTTAAAATTTAAAATAAAAAGAGTATGATTTAAATAAATCTGTGGTATTCGGGTATGTATCTCCCCCTTTTTTACTTTATGAAGATATTGTTTTAAAGTTCGATGGGACCCTTCCACAATAACTTGTCCTTGAAGGTTGTAAGAAATCCCTTTAATACACTGTTGACAGAAAGGCTCAACTGCTTGACTAAAATTGCCAGATCCATTATCTGTTTTTCTTTAAATTGGATATTTTATTGATTTACCTTTCAAATGTTATCCCCTTTCCCATTTCCCACAAAGCCCCTATCCCATCCCCTCTCTTTCTACTTTTATGAGGGTCTGCCCCAATGCATCCACCCATTTCTGCCTCCCTGCTATCAAATTCCCCAACACTAGGGCATCCAAACTTTCAGGGATTAAGGCCCTCCTCTTCCACAGATGCCTGACAAAGCCATCCTAAACTACTTCTGTAGATGGAGCCCTGAGCCCTCCCTTTGTGTTTTCAGGCTAGAGGTTTAGACCCTGGGAGCTCTGGTGGAGTACTTTGTTACTCTTTCTAAGAATGACTAAAGCACTCATGCTTTGGAATTCCTTCTTCTTCTTGAGCTTCATGTGGTCTATGCATTGTATCTTAGGTATTGGAAGCTTTTGAGCTAATATCCACTTATCAGTGAGTGTAAACCATGTGTGTTCTTTTGTGACTGGGTTACCTTACTCAGGATAATATTTTCCAGTTCAATCCATTTGCCTAAGAATTTCATAAACTCATTGTTTTTAATAGCTGAATAGTACTCCATTGTGTAAATGTACCACATTTCTGTATCCATTCTTCTGTTGAAGGACATCTGAGATCTTTCCAACTTCTGGCTATTATAAATAAGGCTGCTATGAACAGGGTGGAGCATGTGTCCCTGTAGTATGTTGGACTTTTGGGTATATGCCCAGGAGTGGTAACTGGGTCCTCAGGTAATAATACTATGTTCAGTTTTCTGAGGAACCACCAGACTGCTTTCCATAGTAGTTGTACCAGCTTACTATTCCACCAAAAATAGAGGAGTATTTCTCTTTCTCCACATCTTTGTCAGCATCTAATGTCACCTGAGTTTTTGATCTTAGCCATTCTGACTGGTGTGAGATGGAATCTCAGTGTTGTTTTGACTTGCATTTCCCTGATGACTAAGTGACATTGAACACTTTTTTAGGTGCTTCTCGGCCATTCGGGTTTCTTCAGTTGAGCATTCTTTGTTTAGCTCTGTACCCTTTCTTTAAATCAGGTTATTTGATTGTCTAGAGTCTAGTTTATTCAGTTTTTTTGTATACCTTGGATATTAGCCCTCTATCAAATGGAGGATTGATAAAAATCTTTTCCTAATCTGTTGTTTTTTGTTTTGTCCTATTGATGGTGTCCTTTGCTTTACAGAAGGTTCGAAGTTTTATGAGGTTCCATTTGTCAATTCTTGATCTTAGAGCATAAACCATTGGTGTTCTGTTCAGGAACTTTTCTTGTGTGCCCATATGTTCAAGGGCTTTCCACATTTTCTCTCCTAATAGTTTCAATGTATCTGGTTTTATGTGGAGGTCCTTGATCCACTTGGACTTGAGCTTTGTACAAAAAGATAAGTATGGGTCAATTTGCATTCTTCTACATGCTGGCCTCCAGTTGAACAGGCACCATTTGTTGAAAATGCTGTCTTTTTTTTCACTGGATGATTTTAGCTCCTTTGTCAAAGATCAAGTGACCATATTTGTGTGGGTTCATTTCTGGGTCTTCTATTCTGTTCTATTCCGTTTATCTTTCTGCCTGTCTCTGTACCAATACCATGCAGGTTTGTTTGTTTGTTTGTTTGTTTGATTGTTTTTCCACTGCTTCTCTGTAGTACAGCTTAAGGTCAGGGATGGTGATTCCCCCAGAAATTCTTGTATTGTTGAGAACAGTTTTCGCTATCCTGGGTTTTTTGTTGTGTCAAATGTATTGGAGAATTTCTCTTTCTATCTGTATGAAGAATTGAGTGGTAATTTTGATGGGGATTGCATTAAATCTGTAGATTGCTCTCAGCAAGATAGCCATTTTTATTATATTAATTCTTCCAATTCATGAGCATGGGAGATCTTTCCATCTTCTGAGATATACTTCAATTTCTTTGCTAAAATTTTATTAAATATTCATCAATACTCATAAGGGAGATTGATCTGAAGTTCTCTTTTTTGTTGGGTCTTTGTGTAGTTAAGGTATGAACATAATTGTGGCATCATAGAATAAATTGGGTAGTGTTCCTTCTGTTTCTACTTTGTGGAATAGTTCATAGAAAATTGGTATTAGGTCTTTTTTGAAGGTCTGATAGAACTCTTCACTAAAACTGTCTGGTCCTGGACTTCTTTTTATGGGGAAACTTTTAATGACTGCTTCTATTTCTTTCTGGTTATGGGATGGTTTAGATGGTTTATCTGGGCCTGATTTAATTTCAGTAACTAGTATTTGTAGAGAAAATTGTCCATTTCATCCAGACTTTGAAATTTTGTTGAGTATAGGCTTTTGTAGTAGGATCTGATAATTTTTCAAATTTCCTCAGTTTCTGTTTTTATGTTACCCTTTTCAGTCCTAATTTTATTAATTTGGATACTGTCACTCTGCCCTATGATTAGTATGGTTAAGGCTTTATCTATCTTGTTGATTTTCTCAATGAACCAGCTCCTGGTTTTATTGATTCTTTGTATAGTTCTTTTTGTTTCTACTTGGTTGATTTCAGCCCTGAGTTTGATTATCTCCTGCTGTCTATTCTTCTTTGGGGTGTTTGCTTCTTTGTGTTCTAGAGCTTTCAGGCATGTTGTCAAGCTGCTTGTACATACTCTCTCCAGTTTCTTTTTGTAGGCACTTAGAGCTATAAGTTTTCCTCTTAGCACTGCTTTCATTGTTTCCTTTAAGTTTTTTTTTTTTAATGATGTATCTTCATTTTCATTAAATTCTAAAAAGTCTCTAATTTCTTTCTTTATTTTTTTCTTGACCACATTATCTTTGAGTAGAGTGTTGTTCAGTTTCCATTTGAATGTGGGCTTTCTATTGTTTTTGTAGTTATTGAAGACAAGCCTTGGTCCATGGTTATCTGATAGAATACATGGGATTATTTCAATTTTCTTGTATCTGTTGAGGCCTGTTGTGTGATCAATTATATGGTCTATTTTGGAGAAGGTACCATGAGCTGCTAAGAAAAAGGTATATTCTTTTGTTTTAGGATGAAATGTTCTATAGATATCAGTTAAGTCCAATTGGTTCATAACTTCTGTTAGTTTCACCTTATCTCTGTTAATTTTTTTTGTTTCCATGATTTGTCCATTGCTGAGGGTCAGTGGTGAATTCTCCCATTATTATTGTGTGAGGTACAATGTATGCTTTGAGCTTTAGTAAGGTTTTTGTTTTGTTTTGTTTTGTTTGTTTGTTTGTTTGTTTGTTTGTTTTTGAAAGTGGGTGCTCTTGAAATTGATGCATAGATGTTCAGAATTGAGAGTTCATGTTGGTTGACTTTTTCTTTGCCGAGTATGAAATATCCTTCCTTATCCTTTTTGATAGCTTTAAGTTGAGAATTGATTTTATTCGATATTAGAATGGCTACTCCAGCTTGTTTCTTAGGACAATTTGCTTGAAAAATTGTTTTCCAGCCTTTTACTCTGAGGTCATGTCTGTCTTTGTCACTGTGTGTTTCTTGTATGCAGAAAAATGCTGGGTCCTGTTTAAGTATTCAGTCCATTAGTCTATGACTTTTTATTGTGGAATTGAGTCCATTGATATTAAAATATTAAGGAAAGAAGATTGTTGCTTCCTGTTATTTTTGTTAACAGTGGCATTATGTTTGTGTGGCTATCTTCTTTTGGATTTGTTGGAAGAAAATTACTTTCTTATTCTATCTAGGGTATAATTTACTCCTTGTATTGGAGTTTTTCCTCTATTATCCTTTGTAGTGCTGGGTTTGTGGAAAGATAGTGTGTAAATTTCGTTTTGCCATGGAATATCTTGGTTTATCCATCTGTCGTAATTGAGAGTTTTGCTGGCTTTAGTAACCTGGGCTGGCATTTGTGTTCTCTTAGGATCTGTATGACATATGTCAAGGATCTTCTAGCTTTTATAGTATCTGGTGAGAATTCAGGTGTAATTCTGATAGCTCTGCCTTTATATGTTACTTGGTCTTTTTATCTTTTGCTTTTAATATTTTTCTTTGTTTTGTGCATTTGATATTTTGTTTATTAAGTGATTGGTGGTATTTATTTTCTGATATTGTCTATTTGGCATTCTGTAGGCTTCTTGTATGTTTGTGGGCATCTCGTTCTTTAGGTTAGGGATGTTTTCTTCTATATCTTTGTTGAATATATTTGTTGGCCCTTTAAGTTAGGAATCTTCACTCTCATCTATACTTATTATCCTTAGGTTTGGTCTTCTCATTGTATCCTGGATTCCCTGGATGTTTTGGGTTAGGGACTTTTTGTACTTTGCATTTTCTTTAACAGTTGTGTCAATATTTTTTATGGTATCTTCTGCACCTAAGGTTCTCTCTTCTATCTCTGGTATTCTGTTGGTGATGCTTGCATCTATGATTCCTGATTTCTTTCCTAGGTTTTCTATCTCCAGAGTAGTTTCCCTTTGTGATTTCATTATTGTTTCTACTTCCATTTTTTATGTCCTGGATGATTTTGTTCAATTCCTTCACCTGCTTGGTTTTGTTTTCTTATAATTCATTAAGAGCTTTTTGTGTTTTCTCTTTAACGGCTTCTACCTGTTTACCTATGTTCTTCTTAATTTCTTTGAGAGTGTTATTTATGTCCTTCTTAAAGTCCTCTATCATCATCATAAGAAGTGATTTTAAATCTGAATCTTGCTTTCCTCATGAGATGGGGTATTTATGACTTTCTATTTTGGGACAACTAGGTTCTGACTTTTCCAAGTAACCTGGGTTGCTGATGCTCATGTTTTTGCTCTTGCCTTTCATCATCTGGTTATTTTTAGTGCTTCCTGTGCTGTCTCTGACTGGAGCCTGTCTTTCCTATTATCTTGGTTGTGTCAGAATTGTTTGGGGTGGGTGTTGCTACTAGGTCTAGAGCTGAAGCCCAAGATCTTTTCATTGCTTGTACACAGACTGGAAGGAACCAGTGCCCCTGGCCAGGAGTGAATTCCTGTGTCCCAGTGGGTCCCAGTTACTCCCTGTTTGGGGTGGGTGCTGCTGTCTCCTTACCTAAGATATTGCCTGGGTTAGAGCTCCTGGGAGCCCCACCTCCTCTGTGTTTTGTGGGATTGGGTGCAAAGCTGAAGCCCAAGATCTACTCAGTGCTAGGGAGCAGCCTATTCTTTCTTAATGCATGTGTTACCCTTTTTGCATGCTTCAAATTGGCACATGATGTCTGATACAGAGGCAACTTCCAGAGAATGTTTGTTAAATCATCTCAAGATAATGAACTTGTATTCTACTCTGAGATGAAAATGGAGACTCTATCATCTTTTAATTTCTCGAAAACTATCATGTAAAATAATATACTCAAGCCTCACATAAATTCTTCCAAAATGTGTTCTAGTCAAGTCTATCTAAGCACTACGTATTGGATGAGATGAGACAATTCTTCACATAACAGACACTGCCTCCATTCTTGGTTGGAAACATATCAGAATCAAAAGTGAGAATCATTTTGTCTTTCTGGAAAATAGAAAAACGGGCTTGCTTTATAATTGTGGGGCTCTGTATACCTAGATTCATGCAGAGCTTCATGACTAAATTTTTACTGCATCTCATCTGCATCTGATCTATCAGTATCTAGACAGTTATAAATCTAAATAACACCTTCTAGTTTCTGTTCTCAGTTACTCCTTGTTGAGAACACTCTTGGAATCACAGAGAATAGAACATGTGGATACAAATGTAGAAACTTGCTCTTCCTATTTCTGTCCACTTGGCTGAATTATGTTCCATGTATGATCTTGGTTTAGCCTGGCTATGGCATGGACCAAATGCAAATAAGAAAATAGATGCAATATTGCTCTATGTAATACTTTATATCAATTATATAAACAATTACAATCGTGCTAATTATAACACACTTTAGGATTCTCAGTTTTTCAGAAGCTAGAAATTGTAAATATTATAATAAATAAAGCAACTAGAAGCTAATTTGAAGTACAACAAAGTTAATTGTTATAGAACAGTAGGCTTAACCAATATTCCTACACAAATTGAAATTCAAGTCAACACATTTTTATGAGTTTAATAGATTCTGATTAGCTTGCTTTTTCTCATATATTTTTCTACCCCATTTCCTGAGTTTGTACAACTTCCTTTACAAACTAAATTAAATCCCTAAAAATCTGAGCTTAATACGCCAGGTGCAAATGATGGCTATAAACACACCCAGGGTTTGGTAAATTCTCTTGTGTCTGAGTGAACTGCTCTCCACTTTGCAATTCCTGAAAGCTTATAGACACTCATTACTTCTACTCTTAACTCCTGGAAATGTAATCAGTCTGAAAGCAAAGACCACAGAATGAGCAGCGAACTCAAAATTACATAAGCAGATGAGCTAGCTTATTTTCTTTGGTTTGTCATTTTGAAAA
Source organism: Rhabdomys pumilio (assembly GCA_030674055.1). Classification (NCBI taxonomy): domain Eukaryota; kingdom Metazoa; phylum Chordata; class Mammalia; order Rodentia; family Muridae; genus Rhabdomys; species Rhabdomys pumilio. The sequence continues at coordinate 76,130,192 of JANHMN010000004.1, read as the reverse complement.
AAATCTGTCTTGAGACTGTACATCCTGCACTCATAAAATAAAGATGATCATTAGTAACCTTTACCTGGGGCTGTTGATGGTTGATCTTATTGCTAACTTGAGGTTTAATATTGCAATGGAACTAATCCACTAGAAATGTTGATGAGGTACCTTCTAAATTCACTTAACCAATGGGAAATGCTCCACAATAATATGGATGGTAGTATTCTATGAGACTAAAGAAAAAGAAATTTGTGAGTTGAATATTAAAGTGCATCTATTTGCTTCATGACTGTGGGTGGATACAATAAGAACATTTGACTCAAGCTCTTGCTGCCATGGTTTTCCCTAAGTGATGGTCTGTACTTTCAAACCATGAACCCAAAACAACCCTTTTCATTCTATTTTTATCATTACTTTTACTTATTTGTTTGTTTTCTTGCTTGCTTTTATACCATTTTAATTACACACAAGTATTAAGGCCAGTTCTAGGTTGAGGAATTAGCAATACAATAGATGCAAATAGTCAAGGAACAAGCAAGACAATAAACACAAATAGTCAAAGAACACACATGACAATGAACAAAGTTTTATGAACACTCCTGTGGTCACTGTTTCTAAGGGCTTCTCAGGATGACTAAAATATCTGAGCGTATTTCCCTGTCCTAGCCCAAAGTCATTTTCATGCCTGAAACCTACTTTCTTGTTCTAGTCTACTATTTAGATTCTTGTCTAAAATTACATCTTTGTTGTAGCCTAACATTTAGATTCCTGTCTGTAATTATTTCTTTGTTTTAGCCAATGTCAGATTCTTTTCTGAAGCTCACTTCCTTGTCCTTGGCCAATGTCAGATTCCTGCCAGCAGCCCCAAAAGCTCTCTGCCTCCCCGCTGTTTTATTTCATAAACAGGACTGAGCTTGTCTTAGGTCATTCTAACAAGAATGCTTTCCTTACTTGTCATGGTATATTCATTAGCAAAAGCAATGCACTTATGTCTTAGATTGGTAAGGCTCTGTGCAGAATCTTACCCATTCTTGGCTTGCCAGTATGTTAATTTAATAACTCTGTTTAGGGGAAACCTTTCATTCTTAAGTTGCTTTTGTCATGTAAATTCTTCTGTAGCAACACATAATACAAGTAATATGCATATATTAAAAAATAATACATATTTTCCCCCTTCAGGACATTGAGAAATATTTTGGCATTCAACCATGAAGATGTGAATGATAAGAAAGGTTCAGAGAGGTGGCTCAACCATTAAAGGCAAAATTCATGACGGAAACCAAGAGTGATCACTGATGGAATGCTATTGCACAGTTTTGATGTTTTCTGTGGGTGCAATATTGACTATCACCCTTAAAGTAGGTCAGTAGAAAACAATAGCAGAAATCAAGGCATAAAAATACTATGAAACAACAACACATTCAGATAATAGAATACATTTCAGAACACCTGGATTTTCTATGATAAAGAAGTAAAACAGAATACAAAATTAGAAAATTGGTACCAAGTTACGATGCAAAGAATCTTGAATACTACTGTAGAGACTTCGAATTTACAGGACACAGGAGACCTGTTTTATAATATGTGTATTTTTACCTAGTGTTTAGAAATTACTTCAGAGGTCATGTGAAACATGCAATATAAAATATCTCTCATAGAGAAATCCCAAGGATCAATTAAACTGATTATTAAAAGTAGTCACACACAAATACATAAACATGATTGTTACAAATAGAGTCAGACATAAAATATTTTCAAAGAATGAAAAAATTAAGCCCAGTAAATTTAACTTAACCTAAAATTCTTGTTATTGATTTTGATTGGATTGTTTAACAGTAGAACTTCCTAGAACATTTAGTAAGTTGATATACTTGATATGTTCCAAAGAGACAAAAGATGGATATTATTTCATACTTCCACATGTTAGGATGCTTCTTATACCACATAGAACCTGTTTTCCATAGAAATCTCTTTGAGACATTATTGCCTTAAGAGACATAGGCTACATTGCTCTGGAGAGCAAGTGCTGTGATGATCTATCACAGTTCTCAAGGACTGGAGAAAAACGAGAGGTTAGGAAACACACCCTGAAAGTGATGTGAACAAGATGTTGAATGCTGGGACAGTGGAGTCAGAATGAATCCACGTATTAATAGTCATTTGCTAGCACTTCTATAAATTTATCCTGAAATAATTGATGTATAAAAATTTAATGGCACTACATATTTCCTTTCCCCGTAATTACCTGCAAGAAATACTCAAAAGTAGAAAAGTGAGAATGTTCTGAATGTTCTGAAATTCACATTTTTCTGCTTCTATGTATATGCTCTGTATTTTGTTCCTCTTGTCTCTTTCTCTTTGTATGCATTTTCCTTCATATTTTCTTATCTATTCAAAGATTTGATATAATGTATCCTTCTCAAAGTTATCATAGATCATACACATGTTTAATTCATGGAATATTTATGAGTTAAATAAAAACAGCAACTGTCAGAAGAAATAAAAGGCATTATCAAGAATGCTTTTTAATACAAATTTAAAATTGTATTAAAGAAAAAAGTCTCCTGTGCTATAACTTAAATGTAGAAAGGAAAGAGGTTATAAAACAGATATATTTATAAAGTATTCCTTAAGGAAAACATTGCTGCTAAACATAGAAAAATAATTATATGGAAATGATATTTAAATGTAGTTTTAAATTGACTTTGAATGAATTTTAACTTAGCTTTGTCTGTATTTGAATTTTCCAAATGCCCACATGGTACTTATTAAGCTGACAAAATATATTTTGAAGAACATAAAGTTTAGTATGATATTACTAAGATTATCTATCTATCTATCTATCTATCTATCTATCTGTCTATTGATTGATAGGTATCATGGTGACATGAGTAAGTAATCTGCCTTGAGTGTTAAAGCAGAGAGAGGAGTTTCACAAGGGTTTGCTCTTCAGATACTCCAGCTGAGGAAGAAAGTTACAGCTTTCATGAGTAATGTTGTCTCGAAAGATAGGTAAAGAGTAACTGAGGAAGACATGTGAACGCAATCTCTGGCCTCTATATACACAAGAAAACTTATGGCCACAGACACACCATCACACATACACATTCGTAAGATACTAAGCAAAACAGAGGTAGCTGTGTAAGGAATAGAAACAGTTATATAAATCACTTTATGTACCTAGTGTGCCCAGTATGTGAACTAGAAAGGTGAGAGCTAATGTATTGTGACAAGTAAGAAAACAACATATTAATCATTGCGTGAATAAATACCAAGAAAAAAAAAAAGCAAGAATTCAAGAACCCTAAAGGAAATTGAGGGTAACTTGAAAAGTTAATCAAATCTTAAGAAATGAAAATAATCTGGTAGAGAAGATGATATGATAGTTTGAAATTATATGTGCAGAGTATGTGATTAATGTGTTTCTATGTACAGGTGTGTGGGGATATGTGTGTGTGTGTGTGTATGCATGCAAGAATGTATGTATGGAGTATGAGTATGGAAGGAGTTTGGAGTAGTGTAGAAAACACACCGAAAATGGTTATGGTGACTTGTTTCACATAAGATGGTCAACTATGAACAATAATACTAGAAACGTCAAACACAAACAGATAAATGTTTATAAAAGGGCAAATAGATTTTTATAAAGCATTGGGTCAGGATTTGTTTCACCATAGTGATATGAGAGATGAGTGCACACAAATCAAACAAAAGTGATGACATGGAATGATTGTAGTTTTGGCTTACCAAATAGATATTTAATGTGGATATGCAAGCATTACCTGCTCATAACAGCATGACAATGATCTCAAGTTGCAGTGTCATCAGAGCCCACAAGGAAGCTATTGGAGAGGACACTTACAGCCAATTTACATAATGAGTATAAACAAAAATTTTCTCCTCAACTTGCATAAGCATACATGATACCCAAGCCAGAATACCCTAGCTAAATAGGAAACATATCAGGAGATCTGTTGTGAGGTGATTCTGTAACCAGGATGTGGTGGGGCAGACAACCATCATGGTCTGGTGTCCTGATCCATTTACTGGGAAAATAAAGGCAAGTGAAGACACCACTGAAGTCTAGACTACGGATTTACTGAAAGACCCTTAGTTGAGCAGGTAATCTCTTCAACATTCCTTTTTAACAAAGAAGCTTTGAGTGGTAAGGATGGGAGGGGAGTGCCTGCTTTTCCTTTATTCTCTTGCCTACCTACTTAGGGTTACTTCTGAGTTATGAACAAACGATCAATCTTTTTATTTTAAACATCTGAAATAACTTTTCGGTTCTGAAATTAAATATTCTAAAATAAAAATGAATGAGTAAAGGAAGAAATATTATATACAATAGGGACCCTGTCAATATAGTTCTAATAGTTCTACAGTGCTTAGGATTTATACATAAAAATCAAGTATTTTTAAATGGCCAGCATTTATCTTATTTTTTTTCTTTTTCTATCAAAAATGAGAGAAGTTTATTTTCTTGAATGGACTGTTTGTTGTTTCAACTGAGCAGGTGAAAGGGCTGTTTCATTAAGCGATTGAAGCAGACTCCTCATCTTATCATTTGTATTGACTATACAGTTACTCTTGCCTCTAGATAGGTACCCCATGTTAATATTCCCAAAGATAAGTTGTACGTATCCTCAAGAATTATGGCATCACAGACAAACATATCATCAAGTAGAACCACAAAATGTCCTCCTTGTCAGAGTCCAAATGATTAGAAAAGCCTCATCAGAGGCTAACATATTTCTGCAAAATATTTCTACAATAAAAAATTCTAGGTTTTAGTATAAACTCTGAGAGGTCAGTTAACACGCAATAGGGAACTTCTTACTCTTATAAAAAAAAACAAAGGAAGGAAGGAAGGAAGGAAGGAAGGAAGGAGGAAGGAAGGAAGGAAGGAAGGAAGGAAGGAAGGAAAGAAAGAAAGAAAGAAAGGAAAAAAGAAAGAAAGAAAAGAAAGAAAGGAAGGAAGGAAGGAAGAGTGAGGGATATCATCCTGGTGCAGCTATGTGAGACTCTGAAGAGATCTTTCAGGTACGACAGCCTCACATGCACATTGTAAAGTGCATCCCTGAGCTGCCTGTGGCTGTCAACATAGTTTGCAAATTCACGATAAGTCTCCCTAAATCATCCAAAAAGCATTCAGAAGAAGAGAAACTGAATTTGAGGATAAATTTTAAGAATGATCACATCTAGATGAGGAATAAGTTTTCTTTATAAACTACACATGAGGTAAAGGACTATGAGAAACACAGAAATCCTAGTTCATGATTGAACCTACAGAGGCACACTTTTCTCTATCCTGGGGCACCTGCTTTGCACTTGACAATCAAATGAAGTTAAATGAAGAGGTTGTAGGCTAGACATTATTCTATGTCCCACCACAAGGCCATACTACTATCTATGAAAGTAAGACCAGTTCTTTTTTCCTTTATATATGTTTACACCATCTGGCTTGGAGCAGAATGTTGGTAGCAAGAAGGAAGAAAAATGGGGTTAAGATGTAAACTGTTCAGTAATGCCTGGAGCAACAGGAAAAAGGTATACTTGATAAAGTCCTTGAAAAGGCTCTACATGTAGATTTAAAGAACAATCATGTTCTCTGTGATAGTCACCTCTTACAGGGTCAAAGCCACTTTGCAGAGTTGCTGAAGCGAATCTTTATTTTTTCCTAAAACTCAAAAGACAAGCGTCTTCAGAACCTAATTTGATTTTGATTGATTTTTGAAACTTGAAACACTTCTAAACTAATTTTCAGTATATTACTCTTGTCAACGCTTAAAGATTTTGTCAAGAGGAATTTGCTGAACAGACGCAGTAATTTTGTTTCTCATTCTGGTACATCACCCTTAAAGAGGAAACCCGGGGAGGGGCTGGCTCTGTTACTACAGCTGCTTCTGTTAGAATATACATGGCAATCACTTGGCTGCTATTCTGGGGGCCTTCTCAAGCAGTTTATGATGCAACTCACAGGAGCTGCAAGTATTGAAATAAGAATCCTTGAATTGTCAGCTCCTTTTGGGCTAGACCTTGACTGTAGAAAAGAGACTTGAGGCTCTGGGACATGATTGTTCCAAGGTCATACAGTAACTTAGCAGAAAATTTGGGACTGCAGATGTTCTTTTAGTCTATTTCTCTCCCTCGTTTATCATGAAACTCAGAAGTCAAGTTCTCCCTGTAACGAACATGCATCAATTTGAGATTGGATTTATTAAGTAAATATACCACAGACTACTTCAATGGAAGAAGAGGCCTCAAATTGCAGTCAATATGCCAATCGATAGATGGTAAAAAGCCACTCTAGAAGTCCCGTGTAACTCTGCCTCTTACAAAATGCAGAGCTGTGTTAACAGTGTCTGCCTCTTTGTCTTGCCACAGTCAGAAGATCCATTGGGGGCTGTTGGAAATAACAGTGACATTACAAGATAATAACCTCTGCTCTCTCCAGTGCTGTGCCGAGAGAGCTGTCAGAGAGTGCTTGCCTTTTATTGCTTTTTGCCACCCAGGGCCTGTGGCATTCGGACAGATGGACCAGCTCATCTTAACAAATAAGCAGTAGGGACAAACTGTGCTGGCTCCATCATTTGGTCTTTGCTTAAGGCAGGGCCATCCAAATGAGGAGCTGCAGGTGCCTGGATAACAACATCAGCAGATGCAAAGTGGATCATTATTCAGTCAAGGAATAAAATTGTTAAAGGACAGGCCTGTTATGTGGCCAAATAGGATCAAGGATATTGATCTGCTGTTAAAATACCTTGATACTGTCTAAGTTGGCTTCAAACGTTAGAAACAGAGGAAGGCTGGAGAGTAAAGAATACTGTTTTAGCTATTTAAATCTGTTTCTCAACACAGAGCAATCCACAAATGAATAATAATGACTCAAATTAATATGCATTCATCTGCATGCCTTTATTTGTAAATGCATTGCTAATACTTGCCTACGTGAAAAGGACCATTGGTAAAACAGAGCTAAAGATTTTGCTTTGGTTTTTTAAATTCTTGATAAAGAGATACTGAAAAGGTGTTTTTTTGTTTTAATTAAAAAAATTTGCTTTTCCTTCCCTTTCCTCATCTAGTCTCTCAGGCGTCCTTTGCTCCAACCACTTCTCATGTTCTCGCCTCAGTTTCTCTCAAATCAATATTCTCTTTTGCTTTAATTAGTCGTTATTTTTGTATAAAATGCATAAATATATAAATGCAAGTTGTTGAGTTCGTATAGTATAGGTTTTTGGTATATGATTTCAGAACTGAACACTTGGTATTGGATAACCATTTGTGGGGTCATTCCTGGGAGAGGCTAATTCTCCTCTCAGCAGGCATGGCCTGTAGTTTTGTGTGAGCCACAGTGTGGAGGCCTGTGAGATTTCCCTTTTACATGGTAGCACATCTATGTCTACTGGTATTGTCATTATTTGAGTTTTATTTAGGCAGCTATTTTGTGGAGGTACTGTGGTTGGAGCTTTCTTGTAATTTCTAGATTAAAATGTCACAAAAAAACTTTCTGGTGTCTAGCTCTTATAATATTTCTGTTCCTCTCCATTTTTGGTGAGCCTTGGATCCAGGAGTGACATTATAGATAGAAGTAGCTTAAAATATTGAATAGTAGGTATTCAGGTATTGTTTTGATGCCCAGTTATTCAGAGTATATGGATGGGGTCGTGAATTTAAGCCATTTGTAGAGAGGCAAGGCTGACACCCAAAGAACTGGTTCCTTTGCTTTGAACCCCCTAGAAGAGATGGAAGTGGAGACACTAATACTTAGGAACTGGAGCTGATACCCTGGTTGCAGAGGGGTAGATTTTCTTTCTGGGACGTTAAGAATCCAACCACTGAGAAATGAATTAATTCCAGTGAGTCGCAAGACTTAAACTTGGATAAAATCCCTGGAGACAAGTCAGAGGAATCCAGAAATCTAGTCTCCTCTGAGTTTGAGCTGTAATTATGAATTAATCTTTTCCATTAATTCCTTCTGCATGGCATAGCCCTTTCGTCAAATCTCTCATTTCATTACAGCCTATTCTTCATTACTGTAAAAATAAAGAAAAAGACTGGACTTAATTATGGGACTCTCTAGGCATATGGCATTCCTCTTTAGACAAATCTCCCATTTCATTATTGCTTATTCTTTGTTATTGTAAAAATTAAGAAAAAGAATAAACTGAATTTTTGACTCTCTAGAAAGAAAAACTGGGAGGTGCAGGGAGGGCAAATCTCTGGCAGCAACATGATGGTAGTAACAGAACAGCCATAAAAGTGATCTGTGACAAGTGGAAGGTGACACTCTTAGACACACGTTGGCAATGAGGTGACATGCATGCTAACCAGAATGGGAGGATGCCCAAGGCCTTTCTTTGTTTTCCTTTGGGCCAAAGCCAGGAGTATCTTCAAAGTTATTCAAGAGACAGGCTTCGGTGGAAAAGTGTTAGAAGCAATAAAGCAGGCGCGTGCTTTATTGGTTTAAGCAGACTTGTACTACTAGTGATAAAGAAAGGTGCAAAACTTCATAAAAAGCAAAGCCTCAAGAAACTTTCCAGCCTCTCTGGGAAGGCGAGGCAAATACAAATGCAAAGATTTCTAAAACGAGAAAACTGATAAGTCTCTCAGGATTCATGGGGAAATGCTGGGATGGAATAGTTTGGGGAAATGGGAACTCTCTGAATTAGGGTTCATTCAGATGCTCCCTAGAAGACATAGGAGTGAACTACATCTTAAACTTAAAATATGGGGCAGATGAATATTCCCAAAGTATTGCCCTTGGCCTTGGGAACTTTGTAGAATGATTCTCTGGCACTAACTCAATATTTAGTGGTCAAATCTTGTGGGTGGGGCCAAGCAATAGGTATTTTAACAAGATCTCTTATACTTTAGTCCCAGATTATTCTGAGGGTGATTAAATTTAAGTATAACTACATGAGAGAATGTGGTTTAAAGTTAGGTAATCACAACTCAGTTAAAGGTATTTCTACTGTATGCAGACACTGGCCTTTGTGTTTCTCAGTGTTTAATGCAATACTGGATTTTTTCCATATCATCACAGACTCCACAGTGTATTCTCTCTCTAATGACTTCATTTTTAAAGTGTGTGTGTGTGTGTGTGTCTGTGTGTCTATCTGTGTCTGTGTATAACTGCACATAAGTGCAGTTACACAAGAAGGCCATAGAGGAACGAAGATACTCTAGAGCTAAAGCTGTATCAGGTATGAACTGTCCAACATCGGTGCTGTGAATCAAATTTGAGTCCTGTGGAAGAGAATTCTGAGTTACTGAACCACCTCTCCAGCTACCACTGATTACATTTTGCTACGCTGGTTACAAGAGTATTTCTGGCATAACTTCCTTATTTTTGAGAATGAAGCAACTGAATATCAGTTACTATTATAGTCTCCCAAACCACAAAAATCGTAGAGAGAAGACAGAGGCACAAGCTTCTGACCAGTACACCAGTCTTTTCTCTACATTTTGCCCTTTCATCCTTGGGTAAGAACTCCTCAGCGATTTTTGTAGCTTTCAGAATTTCCCTGCCATGTGACTAGCATCTTGCAGGCCATCCTTGGATATTAAGAATGATTTTTTGGAAGATTCTGGGGATGTTTGTTCAGTCAGTGGGAAAGTGGAGTGGATTAATGAAGTGAAGGCAGCTCATATGTAATACATTTTATAGTCTGCAATTATGTGTATGACCTTCATTAGGTTTTACTCATTATTTGGCTAGGTCCTAGGAAATAGTACAAGCTATAGAAAAATAACTTTTGCTTAGGATGATTAAGGAGAGGTGGGCTGATGAAGACAGGCATGATTATTCTAACTTGCATTCATAGTATCTCATTAGCCATTAATGTTCAGGAAAATTCCACACAGCCTTCACTAATTTGCAGAAAAGCTATCAACAATAAACAGAAACATTTCATCTTTACCCTGAGTATGCTTTATTGATTTAGAAACCCATAGCTCTACTATGTTGAACCTATTAGTAACGATAAATGTATTTACCTCAGCTTCATAAAATATATGTGTGTGTTTGTGTGTGTGTGTGTGTGTGTGTGTGTGTGTGTGTGTGTGTATGTGTGTGTGTGTATCCCTCTGAGTAATTCCAATTCAGTCATATTCACAGTGAATGAAGATGCTAAGACTCTTATTGTGTTTGGTTTACCACCTAAAATCTTCATTACTTCTTCCTTCAAACCAGCAATTAAAGGAATACTTTTTAAAGAATATAATACCAAATATTTTTTTAAGCATCTAGGACTCATAAACTTGTGCTGAGCATTCAATTGCTCCCACTTACCACTTCACTCTCAACAAACAGGACAAAGCTCTGTCCAAATTGTGTGAGACAGAACAATATTTCCATTGCCTATAATGCCAGCAACTACCATTAGTTTCTCCTTAATTTCCAGGGAATTTGCTTCCTTTAAGAGAAAGTCATCTCCCCATGGAGGTCACAGTTCCCAGCCTCTGTTGTGTTTCTGGCTCTGCTTACTGCTTGCCCTCTCCCCACAGTTAATATCAGATTTGCAGTAATGACTCCATTTTGTTGTGATTTTAATTAGAGGATACGAAGTATCTTTTAATATTCATCTGCACACTGGAGCTCCCAAGCACTTGTTACCAACCAATGCCTCAATATAATTTAGAAGCTGTGGCTTCATAAGCAAGTCCTCCAGTCTTTAGATATTAAATTTTCAAATTAATATCTGCTGTATGCATCACTGGTGATTATCTTGGCCTAAATTATGCATCCTTCTTAAAGTGAGAGAACAACAACCCTGGCTTCTGACAGTGAACCGCTACAGATACCCTTATAAGACAATGTTTAATTTTAACCCTTTATTGTTAGAATGGGGACTATCTTTGGTACCAGGGTTGTTTATAGGAATATCACAGATGCCTACGATAGTTGAGACACTGCTGCTATTGATATTCCTTTAGGCCCTTTTGTATCTTCCAAAAGAAGAATATTCTAGACCACATTGTCTTTCTCAAAGTATAAGAAGTGTAAGTATCTAGCTAAAGTGTCAGGAATCTACTTGCATTAAAAGAAAGGATAACATGGAGTTAACTGATAATAGCTGTTGTCATTTCTCAAAGGTAGTTTGTAAAGGAGATTTGGGAAGCCTCAATTGTTATTACTAGACTCATTTAACAGGGTCACTATGACAACAACACAAAATATCATTTACTTCTATTTATTTCTAACTTCCCCCAGTAGTTATATGCTTTTGGAAGCAACCTTTAAGGCTTAAGCAGTTTAATTTAAATACAACTGGTTAGGTAACATTAAAAAATAATAAATTGTCATTATTTGTAGTTTTATTTTTTGAGGTAGGATTTCAGGAATCAAAATATTGGATTATTTACTTAAATTCACAAATAAAGTTTGGTAGCTTTTTTTTTTTTTTAAGTGAGAAATAGAGTCTATTCTCTCAGTTTGATTTGGGTTTAATGGCTTCTGGTTTAAAATCAAACACTTCACAATATTGACCTGATCATCTAATGACCTGATAAATATATTCCATAAAACAATAACAATATAAATAAAAATCTGAAAGTAAATTAAACAAGTAAACCCCAAATGTCACTGGAATTCTGTAATGTCAAAATGACCATTAGTAATCCTCCATGATGAAACAGGAGACAGCAGAAGAGAGCTGGGTCACTCACCTCTTCAGACTATACAGTCTTTCTGAAGTTCAGGCTAACACATTGTAAAAAAATTGCTCTAAGACAATTTCAGAGTCTTCCCATTCCTGGGTTTTACCACTCTGAAAAAGTGCTGTTCTTTCTGTCTGTGTTTAACTTAAATGAATTATCTTCTCTGCCACTAAATAATGCTGAAAGCAGACAAAAAAATAATCCTATTGCTTTCTTAAGAAAATATGTGCTCCTGAAAGATGAGAGGACAATGGCTGTTCTTGTTTGACAACTTGACTACATCTGGAATTAAGTAAAACCCAAGTGACTGTGCATACCTGTGGGAAATATTTCTTAATTAAATCATACAATGTGCGAAGACCTTCTTCTAATGTGGATCTTTGAAGTGGGAAGATACAACTTTAATCCAATTTCTTTTTTTAGGTAGGAATATTCATTTTATTTTGGACCAATACATCCCATATACAGTCACCAAACCCAGACATTATTGTGGATGCCAAGAATTGTTTGCTGACAGGAGCAAGATATAGCTGTCTCCTGAGAGGCTCTAATAGAGCCTGGCAAATACAGAGGCAGAGGCTCGTAGCAAAACCATTGGACTGAGCATGGGGTCCCCAAAGAAGAAGTTAGAGAAAGAACTGAAGGCGCTGAAGGGGTTTGCAACCGATAGGAAGAACAACAATATCAACCAACCAGACCCCCCAGAGCTCCCAGGGACTAAAACACCAACAAATGAGTATACATGGCTCCAGCCACATATGTATCAACCTTGTTGGACATCAATTGGAGGAGTGGCCCTTGGTTCTGGGAAGGCTCGATGCCTCAGTGTAGGGGAATTCTAGGGCTGGGGGTGGGGATGGGAGTGGCTGAGTGAATGGGGAGCACCCTCATAGAAGCAGGGAAAGGGAGGATGGGATGGGGGTTTCCGGAAGGGAAACCTGGAAAGGGGATGACATTTGAAATGTAAATAAAGAAAATATTCAATAAAAAGGAAAAAAATGAAAAGAAAATTAATTAATTGATTAATTAATTATAAATCCCAGTCGCTGGCCTCATACCAGTTTCTCCTCACAAGGTCCCTTCCCCCATCTCCCTTACATTTCTTCCTCCTCCTTTTTATCTCCCCACCTGGACACATCAAATCTCCACACTCTACACGGTTAGGGGTCTCATCTCCCACTGAGGCCAGACAAGGCAGCTCTGTTGGGAAAGCGATTTCATAGACAGGCAACAGCTTCAGGGACAGTCCCTGTTTCAGTTGTTGTGGGACCCTCATGAAGACTGAACTGCACATCTGCTACATATATATGTACCCAGAGTCTTGACCCAGTATGTGCATGCTCCATGGTTGGTGGATCAGTCTCTGAAAGCTCGCAAGTTGGACCACACTTTCTACTGACAGCATACAAAACATGTGGAAGAAGGTAGCTCTTCCTCTTTGCATGCTTATATCTGATAGCAAATGCATGCCTTCTCTAGCATTAAATCCTACTTTTATGATTCCAGAATGCACTGGAGATCAGATGAGACAGCCAGCTTCCTGGAATGAACAATTACTTCATTCTTGAACTTTTTGTCATAGACAGTCATTGTATCATCTACACCAGAGCCTGACATATGTGTGTGTGTGTGTGGTGTGTATGCATATGTTTGCATGTATATATGTATAGATTCACATCTATCTATGTATATACACATATATGTGCATATATACTGTAAATATGTGTGACTATACATATGTGTATGTATATATATATATATATTCATTCTATAATTTCTGTTAGTCTAGAGCACTGGTTTTTCAACTGGTGAATCATGATCCCTTTAGTGTCAAACCACTATTTTACAGTGGTTGTATATCTGATATTCTGCATATAATACATTTACCTTATAATTCATAACAATAACAAAATTGCAGTTATGAAGCAGAAAGCAAATAAATTTAATGGATGAGAATTATTACAAGATGAGGAACTGTACTAACGGTTCATAGCATTAGAAAGGTTGAGAACCATTGCTCTAAAATCCCCTGACTAATACAGCAACTAAATAGCCTACTTATAAGGAATGGCACCTGGAGAATCACTCTGAAGCCTTCTTCTCACTGTGATTCATCAAACCAAAGTTATACCATGATCTGTATAATTTATTCAGCTTTCATATTTCAAAACCATTCTGAAATTCATTCATCCAACATCCTGTATATTTTTTGTATCAAAACACTACTAACACTATCCTTTTTTTTTTCTTTCTCTGCAGTAAATAATGTAAAGTTTGGGTTTTCTTTTGTTTTTTGTTTTTTTGTTTTGTTTTGTTTTTCTTTCCTGAATTCACTATGTGCCCATGAACACCTCATCTACTGGCCTCTACCTTCTAAAGTCTATGATTACTGGCTTACATGTGTGTGCAAGCCTATCCAGTTTAAACCTTAGCTTTAAGAAAAAAATCCATGATGTTCTGATATTGCTTGGGTTATCAAGAATTGATAGGCATTGTAAGTTTTTCATTATAAAATGAATTAATTATATTTAACTGTTCTTTCAAAAAGTATGTCTCTGTTTTTAACTCATTTCATTTATTCTCTACAAAGTATTTATCAAATACTAGTGGCTCTCCTGGAACTCAAGACAGACTGCTTTTAACTTTATAAATTACCCATTTACCTAGAATAAAATATAGTTGGCAAATATAATTACATCATGATTTTGTGATACGTTGATAAAAAAAAAATTTAGAGTGCCATGAAACCATGTTCAAAGGAACACTGAATTTATCTTCTAAAGGCGCTATGCACTCCAGAGTATGAGCACAGCATTTGAGAGTTCAGCTAAGATGAGAGCTTTAAGTGGAGAAGTGTCACTATCAGAAGTGATTGTCCAGTGGCTCTGTGTCAGGAAGTGCTTGAATTGTAAAGACAGAGAGAAAGCCCTACATTGGAACAATCAGTGTGAGGGAACTGAGGTAGAAACAGCAGGGCCGATGATGCTCAGGCTTTGGTAGCCATGAGAAGTAATTAATTGTGTCAGCTGACTGTGTTAATATTAGCTGATACAGCATGTCGGCTTAGATTTTTAAAATCTAATTTTAATAAAGGTTTTTAAATGTTTTAATGTCTCCTTTAGTCCATTATCCACCAGAAGGGAAGGAAAGGTTAATAGAGCAAAGGAAGAGGTGAACCTGTTTAGAGATATAATTTTTAAAGCAAATCTAATCTGCATTGTTAGGATATCAGCAGTTCACTTCCTATGAATCAGCAGTGGTAGCTTGATCTACTAGTAAACACCATTTACAGGTGGATTCAGAAGAAATCACACGGCTTTGCCAATGGAACTAAATCTGCAAAAGTAGCAAGAAGCCTCAAGAACATCACCAGATGTTTTGGGGACATTTTTTTTCTACGAAGTCATGAAAAATGATGACTAATAAAAAGTGGTAAGGTGTACCAATAAGATTTAGCATCCTCATCAAAGACCAGTGTCAGCAAAGACCAAAAATGACCAGTAAAATGGCAAGGCATACAAATACCATCCAGCATCGTCCAATGTCCTTTGGAGTATATTTATACCCTTCCCTGACACCACATGTTCTCTCAAGTATCCACTCTGGTAAAACATCACATGTCCTTTTTTCATGCTGCTTCTAGAAAAAAGCATCATGTGTCTGGTTTTAGTAATGTACCTTCCCATCTATCTGTTTCAGCAAAAACATTTTTCTCATAAGTTTCTAGAAAAATATCACATGAAAACTGAGTCTCTAAAGAAGCCAGAAGTTCCCACCTTAGCAGCTTGTTTCCCTGATTCTGATACTTCGATGATGTTAAGATGTGTTGTTATGACTTTACCTGATGTCTGAAAATTGTGTATACAGTAGTGTCCACTGTTGATCTTTCTTTCATAATCACCTACGTTACTCTGCACTTTTACATTCTATCGTAACAAACTTTTTTACTTCAAATATGTGTTCAATTCCTTGCTCCCTTCCTGTGTGTTATTAGGACAGGACCCCCACAGCCAATATTATGCCCCAATTGGAGACTCTAGAGGACTGAAGTGTTTTCTGCCTCTATGGTGTAAGCCTTCTGAAGTGAACCTTTAACAAGACAGTCAATGAACTCTTTCTATAGCTTAAGTAACATAATGTATTATTGACTTTCCAGAACTTAGGCTTCCACTGCTGCCATCACTAATGAAGGAAGTTTTCCTAGTCCACAATGTTAATGGGCTTCTAGTCTTGTTCAACATTTTCCTGGGGAGCTTACTTGCTGTGGAATTGGAATGGATCGCCTCAGCTGAATTTCGAGTTTGGGTGTAATTCTTACTTTAGTAACATAAAGAATGTGCCTGTAACTTAACTGTGGCCCATTGACAATCTGGAACTTAGTAGATGATTGTTTCCTTTGAAGTTTTATTCTTCACACAACATTTTGATGTTTTATATTACAAAAATTAATGATTAATTACAAAACTTATTGCATAAGACTGAAGAAGTGCAGCTTTTAACAAAGACAAAAGTAAAAGAAGTTGTTTGGATACCAAGAAGAAAAGTCCCGAGTGCTGATGTATTGGATAACAGCTAAGTTCTGCTTATACCTTCTAATCTCTTAAAAGACCCTAAAAGGAAACAACTTTGCTTGACTCTCAAGCTGTAGCAACAGACTCAGCAATAGAAGTTACAACCATTTGTAGTAGGCTATTTGGGCTGTAATAAGAATATTCTATAAATCTAAAAACATAAGCCTGGAAAGGTAGCACATTGGAGATAAAGGTAACTTAAGGACAACAGGTATGTATTATATTCTAAAAGCTAGTGTGACCAAGACCAAGTTGCCAGCAGACTTACTGTGTGTAAAGTTCTAGTCCCAGGTGTATAAAGAGTGTCTATTTATTGTGTCCTCACAATGGTAAAAAAGATAGGAGTAGTCTTTGGGGTTTCTTTAATGAATGCACCACTTTCATTAATGAGGGATCTACCTTCATGATCCAATCCAACACATCCCCAAAGCTTCACACCAGTTGTCATTTTGTTAGCAATTAAGATTTCAACATATGAAATAATACTCTCCCTTAATAAAGCTACTTAGATCTTCTCAATATTATATTGCAAATATTTTTGAAAATGAACATCTCACTTAGCAAGAATGATAGTGAAATCTCCAAGGACCATGGATAATGGAGCGCAGATGAAAGGTGAGCTTCATGTGTGAGATGAGAAATTCATACAGCAGTAGGGAAAGAGTTAGTCTTAGACTGGGAACTAACAAGGGTAACTCCTATGCAAAGATAGGTAACATCTTGGAGTCACCACAGAAAAAGATGAGAATATTCCCTAAGTTTGATAAAATAGGACTTCTCCATGGACCAGAGAAGTATATAAGACAATCCCTTACCACAGAAAAGACCCAAGGAAGCATCTTCTCTATTAGACTATGAGAGAAAAAAAAGATTCCTCCAAGAATCTGTGAAATTAAAAGCATAATCTTGTTTCCCTTTAGGGTGTAGAGTTTGAATTTAAACTAACCTTTGGTTTGAAAAGCCACAGACTTTGTTATTATCATATAAATGTGTCTTTGTCCCTTTGGGGTACCAGAAAAATTTCAACACAAATATTCTCTTTAGATGTACAAGAAAATAACCTTGCTGTTTCAAATAAAAAACATCCACGTATGTTTTCTATCATTGAGTAAGAAGTTGCAGATGTAGCAAATGGTAGATACACATTTGCTGCCATTTCTACCATATGAGCACAAGAGACACACTGTAAAAACCAGGTTAAAAAATCAAGGACATAATTTTGCATGCAGACCACCATAAAAACTAAAACAGAGGAAACAGAGCAAAAGATGAAAATTACAAAGAAATTATCATTTGCAATCAAAATGCATAGTAGTGTGGGTGGAACAAAAGTCATTTTGTAAACAACGAGAGGCAGAATATTTGTGTCTATGGGCTTGTTTGATTCATTTCCTAGAAAGATGCAACACAAATGTCTATAGGTCACATATAAAAAGCCAAGAACACACCAATATAATGATTGCACAAAAGTCTGACTTGGCAATCCAAAGAGATGGTTGGTGTTCATTACAGGATTAGGGGTAAGCTGATACTGACAGGAACAAGGACAACTCAAAGGAAACTGCTTCTCCAAAAAGAACCGCCAGAGACTCAAGAGAGCTGTGACTCTGGAGCTCTCTACTTAGCTTGGAAGCAGCTCTAGTCAGAGTGAGCCTACCATTAGCAGTCATTTCCAACTTCCCTAATCTGTCAAGGTGGTCTTGTGAATCTTGATCATTTAGGGAATTTTCTGGGACTTGTGAGCTATTAATTTCTTTGGGGCGATGCATTTTGATTAGGATGTCTCTTACATTCTAAGAGAAAGAAATTTTTGCTGGACATTACAGCAAGAGTTAATAATATACCTTGAGGTCACCTACAACTTAAGATGTATATCCTGCTGTGTTCCCAATCTGTTTATTTAACCTACATTTAAGAGAACATATTAACAACCAACAATGCTTGTCCTGAATTTCCTGTGTCATCAACTTTTACAACAGAAACTCGTACATAGCTATAATCTTAAATTATGTGCTCTTCCGTGTCCTGAACAAAGAGTAACCTATCAGTGTTTACATGCATGTTTTGATAATTATTTGCTAAAACCAGAAAATAGGCTCAATGCAGTTCATAACATGAATATTCACTGAAAATGTTGAAAGCCACATTGTAAATTATTGGTTAGTGTTTGCTTATTATTTGAGTCATTTGGGGTAAAGTGGAATCAGTGACTTCATCCTTTGTTAATCATTGTTAAAGACTTTGGTAAGGTGTCCCCAACACCCTCCCTAGGTGATGCTTTCTGTTCTTCTCAATAAATAGAGAACATATGCCCTTTGTTAGAGATGATGGAAGAGATTAGGAAAGAAAGCAGATAATTTAAATCTCGACTCATTCTTGGTCAAATGATGCCAAGGGGAAATACTTTGATTTTTGTCCTTGGACACATTATTGGTGACTTCATTTGTTAATATGCTCAAGCTTAAATACTTCCTGAGTCTCATAAACCTTGTTCCTTCAAACAAAAAGAAAATGAAAATGGAGGAAATTGCTATACAACATTGATTCCATTACTGGAATCTTTAAGTCAAGTCCATATATGCTGCCCATATATTTTTTCCCATATATTTTACAAAACAAAACAAAATAAAATGGGGCTAGAATGGTTACAATGCAGCAAACATATCCATCTTTGTACAATGCTTCCTTCAATCATTCACTTATTATGACAAAGTCTATTTCTTCTGTAGAAGCAAATAGCCACCAGCTAATGTCCCCTGGAATATTATTTGTTGGTCAAACCACAGGCAGCAGACCGGCGGCTGGGTTGGATCTCAGGAAGTTCTCCACGTTGGCCACATGATGGCGGGTTCCAATAACGAGAAAGTCCGGTTCCAAAGCTTTATTGTCCATGGTGAATGTAGATGGCATGTGTGTATCCCCCATCCAAGCCATAGGGGAGCTGGTTTAAATAGGGAGGAGGAAAAGAGGAAGCACTGGGAAGGAATAACTTAATTTAGCTGGGGGGGAGGGGGCGCCCCCTTGTAGGTAACTCATGAATATGGAAATCTCGAGGCCTGTTCATCTTGTCCTCTACCTGTGCCTCTCCTCAAATCTTTTCATTGGATAACCACGTATGTTTTGACATCTTTCTAAAATTAATCCCATTGTTCAAGGAAAAGACCACTATTGTATTTGTGAGCCAAATTTCAAGTAAAGTTAACTTTTAATGAAGTGCATCCAAGATCTGGCCAAACACTCCTTCCTAAGTTGGGTTAAATAGAACAGGTTAAGTTCATTTCTTGGGCTCCTTTTAAGGAATAAAAAACTGAGTAGTTGCAAAGCAGGTTTACAAACTGCGTAAAGTAATTCTACAAATTCAGTAGATGTCAGTCTATTAGGTAGAAGAACCATAATTCAAATCTCTATATTTTCTCTCTGACCCATGCTCATATAAATTGTCATGTCATATCACTTGTATAAACCAAAAGGTGTGATGTGACCACAATAACAACAGCAACAGCAACAACAACAACAGCAGCAGCAGCAACAACAAAGAATGACATGATAAATGGCTGTGAGTAGTAATAAGCTAATATGGTGAAAGAACTTTACTGGTGACATGTATACACAATCTTTCAAGAAAGATAAAGTGTGGTAAATTCCTTAATATTTACGTTACTAACTAGTTTGTTATCTCGAAATCTGTGGGAATAAATTCTACTTTTTCCAGGCATGTTTTGTAAGACAACACTGCTGCAGATTTCATACTGAAAAATACTTTTATAGGTTGATATCTCCCTCGAGCAAAATCTACATAATTACTGTTGCCAAAATGTAGGTTCTTGGGTGCATGTACCATCTGATTAGCCCTCTAACAGAGTGTTATTTTAGTTAGAATTTTTTTATACCTGTATATGCTCTGAATTTCACTGAACATTTGGAAAAAATGTGTATTCCTATAACTCTAGGTCACATCATGACATTAATAATGTTCACAGTTCCTTTTTCTAGGAATCTTTTGCCCCCTTTCTCACTTTCGTTCATTAAACTTCATAAGGGATTTTAATATTTTCAACCAGACACTTTTAACAGAGCAAGTGTACTGGGATTTTTAAGTAATGTTCTTAAACAAAACATTCAAAACAAAAATATGTGAAAATGTCACCAAAAGAGATGAGTATAAGATTTTAATTAATATCTTTTTGTCAGATTCAAACATTTAAAATTAATCTGAGCTTCGTATAGTGACCAGTTGTTGCTTAAATTAGTTTCGTTTCACACAACTGGACTTTGCATACAATTAGGATTTGGAACTTTCTTCTCTCTGAATTTTCCTCAATCTTGGCCCCTACAAGAACAGCAATGATCAATAATGCAGGGAAATGGGAGAGTGACTGTGTGAAAAAACAATGTTTCAGATAGGTGTGGTTGGAAATACCTAAATTCTAAAGGGAAGATAACGTAGGATGCTCTCGTTTTGAATAATGACCAGTCCTGAGAAATCCAGTGGAATTCCTGATTTTTCTCAGTGTATTTCTTGAAAAGCAGGGATACAGACCAACCCTCTGCCTCTTTTCTGTTAAAACTTCAGAATTCCAGCTATTAGTACTCTGCCTTTGAAAACCCATGCTCATAAAATATAGGATGAAAAGTGACTTGGGAGAGAATTCAGCCTAAGGATTATGAACACTACACTTGTTCTTTAGACTTTGATGAAACATGGGGAAGGACTTCTGGGATTCGGGACTCCAGATTCCTTTTCTTCTTTTCACTAAAAGGAACTGGGAGTTCCTATTGAGAAAAATAAATCTTTACTAAACTATAAAACTTCAATCAAAACTCCTTTGTTAGCATGTGCCATGATCTTTGTGAATGATCCCCAAATATTTTTTTTCAAATTTTTAAATAATTTTTTGTTTCATGACCTAATTACATCATATTATATATCCCTTTCCTTCATCCAAACCATTCCATGTACACCATGCTTCATACATACCCCTATCTTATTTCAAATTCTGTTTCTTTAAATATATAGAGGCTGAGAGGAAATGAAATTTGACCCAGGAAACAATTTTCCAGACGCTTGTGAGATTAGGGAGCAGATTTGGTACCAATGAAGTGTGGTTCTTCTCACTCTTGGCTGCTATTGCCAAATACAGAAGAGTAGGGAGATTTTATTGGGACTAAAGGATACTGGAACCAAGCCTTGTGAACCATTTCTATCATAGGCTGTTAAGGTAAGCAGCTGTGATAAGAGTATCCTCTAATCTGGAGGCAATGTCAAATCTAGCTGGCAGAAATCCTAGATAAGTCATTTGGAAAATCCCTTCTCTTCCCAAAGCCCATTCATTTACCAATACTACTAGAGTGAGCAAATGAAAGAATCAATAAAATTTCTCTCTCTCTCTCTCTCTCTCTCTCTGTGTGTGTGTGTGTGTGTGTGTGAGAGAGAGAGAGAGAGAGAGAGAGAGAGAGAGAGAGAGAGAGAAAGAGAGAGAAGAAGAAGAAGAAGAAGAAGAAGAAGAAGAAGAAGAAGAAGAAGAAGAAGAAGAAGGAGGAGGAGGAGGAGGAGGAGGAGGAGGAGGATGAGGAGGAGGAGGAGGAGGA
>JANHMN010000004.1:76083221-76108289 GCA_030674055.1 Rhabdomys pumilio | reverse complement strand
GGGGGAGGAGGAGGAGGAGGGGGAGGAGGAGGAGAAGGAGGAGGAGGAGGAAGAGGAAGAAAAGGAGGAGGAGGAGGAGAAGGAGGAGAGATGAGATCAGTCTGTATTAAGATTGCCAGGTATGTGCTACAGAGCTGATAGGAACAGTAGATAAAAGTTTTGGTATCATTTCCTGCACTCAATAAAATGTAATAGGAAGTGTCTCAATAATACAGTCGTGACTATATTATTACAATTTTATAAGCCCCAGAAGGATAGTAGAATAAACAAAATAAAGGAAAATATAGTGATACAGAAGATGGAACTCTAAAATCTTCCCAAAATATATATCCATGAGATGACATGTAAGAATCTACAATCTCGATCATAAGAGTTTGTATGTCTGAGAGCTCAGTTGTCTGCTTTATAAGCATCCACTTGAGAATGTTAGTCAAAATCATAGAAGATAACAGCCTAGCCCCTAACAAATGAATGATTATTATAGTTCTAATGTTGGGAAAAGTAAAAATTTACCTCTCTTTCTCCGTAATCAGAGATTATATCACAAAAGAGTGCAAATTAAAATTCTATATCTAGAATAATTACATTTCATACATGAAAGAAAACAATTTTTACAGACAGAAAAGACTTACAAAATTGTCAGCAAGATTATTATTTGTTTCTGCAATATCATGCCACAAGTTAGTCTAGGCTAGCCTCAAACTTACTATAATTATAACCAGGCTAAATGTAAATGTACAATCTTTATGCATGGTCCAGGTTTCACATGCTTATATTATACACATACATTACCACATCTGGATCAACAAAATAATTTCTAAAAAGTGAACACAAAGTATATGTGAGGAATCATGAATACAGAAGTTATTAATAATAGGTGATAGACAATTATTAATAAAATAAAATATTGCTACCCTGATTTGATATTAATATATACACATATACATTTTTTCTAGGGAATACAGAGTTAAAATCCAAATTCTACACATCTGTTGGTAGAAGTCAGACACAAGAGTTAACTCAATTTTTCACTATACTAGTTAAAGGTTATAGGTGTGTCCAGCTGTGGCTAACCTTAACTGTGACTAAACAATAACTGAAAACAAACAATTTATGACAATACTAAATTAATGGAAACTAATGATATTCTTCCCATGGTATCGGTGAAGAAAATATTCCTAGAACCCATTCCTTTCCCTCCAGATACTGCATTCACAAATGCTCAAATCTCCTGTATAAAACTACATAGAATTCACATATAATCTATGTCCCTTTGCCTATGTATCTTGAAGCATATATGAATTTGCAATTGTTAACATGACCTAGTGTTCAGAAAATAGTTGTTATCCTGTACTGTTTAGGGCACAGTAGCCAAGATGAAAGTCTAAACACTTAAAGTATGCATGTAATAATTTATGAACACTTTCTATGTATATTTGCAATCTATTGTATGTTGAATTGATGGTTGTAGAGCTTACATATACAAATGAAGGACTATAACTTACTAAGATAGAATTGTGGCTTAGAAACAAAATTTATTAATTTTTCAGATGGAGGTATAGGGCCTAAAAGAAATCATTAAGTAGATTTAAAAAACCTCAAATGATAGCAAAAAAGGCCTGTGTTGTACTATTTCTTCAAGAGAAGAAATAGTATTTCTTTCAAATACTATTTCTTTCAAAATAGAGTGGAAAAACATATACCAGAAAATATACACCAAATCACAGTTTTATATCATATATATATATATATATATATATATATATATATATATATATATATACATATATATATCAGTTTTATATCAGATAAACAGAAATTTAAAGATATAAGTTTTATAAACAGGAAAGAATGTTTTAGAGAAATTAATCTGATAATATACTAAGAAGAAACATTTATGGTTTTGTCTCATTCTATTATTATCTATCTATTTATGAAGATTTTATAAATATGCTTCCAGAAAACAGCCAATCTTATAGTGATTATGTTCTCTCAAGCAAAAATCATTTGATTTCTTCAGTAATCATAAAAATTTGAAAAATATTTCTGTTGGATGAAAAAAAATGAAAATCAGGGATTTCAAAATATTTCACATTTTTCTAGCAAGATAGTGGTGTGGAGTCTGAAATGACTTGGCCAAGGCTATGTGACCAGTCTAGGTCTAGGTCTCAGTGCCAAATAGTTTTCTGATTCCGATTTTTCAAATCCTTATTAACAGAATCTATCAGCTAGAAATGCTTATCATCAATCTCCAACCAAAGTTAAAAGTTTATTTAAGTAAGACGTAAAGTGTAAAATGTGATTAAAACTAAAGCAGGTAATATTCAGCCTCTGCTGTCAATGCTGGGTTTCTACTCTGACATGAAGCCCTTTAATTTGACAATGAAACTCAGGAAGTCTGGGAGCACACTAAATCATGTGGAAGAGGGATGAGAAACGTTTTCTTGGTTTCCAATGCTTCAAGAGCAACTGTTTTACTTTGTCAGGAGATTATCACCCTTTCTTTTTCTTTTAGTAGTGTTGGGTTGATTAACAATACAAGATATTCTAATGGGAAAAATAAATACACATGACCCAAAGTAATTGACTTGACATTTGGAGACTCACTGCTGTCTTGGAGAGAGTCAGGTCCATAAGGAGAATGACATATGAGCCAAATGTGTCAAGTTAGTGGAAGAATATGGGGAGGAGACAGAAGAGAAACACAGTCAGGGTGAGTTGTTTATTATTATTATTATTATTATTATTATTATTATTATTATTATTATTTATTAAAATGCAGCACTTGCTTGCTTGCTTTTGGAGAATGGGGAAGAAAGTATATAATAGATACAATGTTCTTTTGGAAGAAGAAACTATGTACTGGGAAGTACCAGTAACTCTTTTGCTACTTTAGTATATAAGGGAACCACAAACAGGAAGCAGGAAACAACAATAGTGTGGCCAAGATGACTCCTTGCTGATGGCTAGGGGGCTATGGCAGGCTCACATGGTATTTTGCAGAGGTAAGACCCGTGGAAGGGCAAATAATGTTGGAGACAGTATAAATATAACTCAATAGACAGTGTCAAGCATTTGCATAGCTAGCCTTGCAGTGCTTCACTGGTCTCCTGTCTTCCCAGCTGGTTCTGTTTGCTCCACTGACTCATGCCAATTCAGTGGAGGCCTGGTTGTTTCTGTTGGATCATCCTGCTGCTGCTGCCTCTCATTTGGTGTCCTGACACTATTGAACTGGACTAATGGTATTCTGAGCAAAAGAGATTGGAATTGCTCCAAAGAACTACCTCTAAACAAGCCTACATCCCTGCGTCCTATTACTATGTTTTCTCCCTTACCTTTGGAGCGTGAGCTAGAAGAAGAGGGTGTGATGAAGCCTTTGAGAACCCTTATCAAAAGTAGGTTTTAAAAATTTTAAGCATACACTAGAGGATCTCATCTAGGGTGGGGCCAAAGGAGAAATTTATGAGTAAATGCAGAGTGCACTTTGAATCATTGTCATCATCATGATCTTCACTGATACACCATGAAGGACACTGAAGGAGCCTTGAGAGTTGTAAAATGATTCTAATGTCTGTTAACAGCATAGTCAAGAGAACCAAGATAAGAGAATACAGACACACACACACACACACACACACACACACACACACACACACAGAGGCAAATACTCTAAAGAGAACTGTGTTTTTATTTTCTGTAAGTCGAAGGCATGGAAAACACTCCATCAACCTTTACACTATAACTCTTTCTTTTTTTTTCCCAACCCACTTTTATACCATTTTAATTACACGTAAGTATTAAGGTCAGTTCTAGGTTGAGGAACTAGCAATACAATAGATGCAAATAGTCAAGGAACAAGCAAGACAATAAACACAAATAGTCAAAGAACAAGCAAGGCAATAAAAAGGCAATAAAAGTTCCATGAACACTCCGGAATCACTATATCTAAAAGCTTATCAGGATGACCAAAATATCTGAGCCTGTTTCCCTGTCATTTTCATTTTTGAGCCCAAAGTCATTTCATGCCTGAAGCCTGCTTCTTTGTTCTAGCCTAAGATTTAGATTCCTGCCTGAAATTTTGAGAGAAAATACAATGTTTATGTGAGTATCAGTTTCATTCATAAAATTGAAGTCTGGTGAATCAAGGATGAGCTGAAGACAAACAGGTAAAAAACAATTAAAACAGATCTGTGTGGCACTTGAGGATAGTTTATCTTTTGTCAATGAAAGTTTTTTTAATAACATTGTGTTGGGGTCTGCTAGCTGTAAAAGTCCAACTCTTTCCTTTGAATTTGTTCTCTTGTCTTCAAACAGATTAGACTAGACTAATTCTTTGGTGAGATCTCTTTAATCTTATTCTGCTCAGTATAATGCTGCTGACTTGTATAAATTTGGAGATTCATTTTAATTCAGTACATAGCAGTGGACTTTAGATAATATGAACAAGAATGTTGACATACAAAAATATTATTTCAAATAAATACATTTTGTTTTGCTTTAATTTGACATCAATATTCAGAATATATATTTAATTTATTTATCTATCTACCTATCACTTTTTATTTATCAATTTTAACGTGAAAAAAAGCTATTAATACTTATATTGCTTTTCTCTTTTAAGGATGAAAAATTAAAGTTTAATCTGTGTGGTAAGGCAGGTACAGACTTCAAAACTTAGTCCTTTTGGTCTACAAATTCAATCTTTCAGTCTACTCACTGCACTAGTCTGGCAGGTCACAGAACACACTAAATTAAAACATGGTTCAGGCCTAATTAAAGATGTCTATGTGACCTAGACTCTTTTTTAAATTGATGAAAAAACCATGTATTGGTGGCCAGGAAAGATAATATGGCAGCTCTCAGGGAAACATGTGGCTGATAGTCCAGTTTGAATCCCGCTTTCGAAACACCTGTAAACAATTGTTTCCATTTCTTCTAAACAGAATATCTACTGAATTATGCCGTCAGTGTGATCACTGGGCTAAAGAAAACTGTACCAAACGGACTTAAATTTATATGGATACACACATTCAGCAATTTCATGGAAAATTACTTCCAAAATTGCATCCCTAAAACAGGCTCCCATCAATAATGCTCCTGAGGCCCCATAAATTCCTTCCACATCTTTTGCTTTATGTAAATTAGATGCACTAGAAAGCATCTGGCCTCTTAGAGGTAGACCAAGTTAATGAAAACCTAGTGGGACTCTTAACATAATGACTCTAAGATTGCTGTGGACACAGTTCACGTTCTTCAAACCAAAGAAGAACGTGTCTAATGAGAATTTGACCTAACCTATAAAATCATCCCAGGGATAATGATAATAAACAGTTAAACTTCAATTTTCCATTTGCTAAATGCATCTAATTCCATGTGCTCTTGTAATGTTCAAAACAACTGTGTGAGGTAAATGGGAGAGACTTTCACCCTTCATTTTATGTCAGTGAAAAAAAAACAAAATTTTCAAACTGATTATTATAGTTGAAGGCATAGCTGGAACATAGTTTACTTAGATATTGAACTTTATTGGTTTGAAAGGAAGGAGAGTAAGTTTTTGGTATCTGTTGTGGATTATGACTCAAGTAAGAATGATCCATGTTCCTTCATTATGTGATACAATCTCTGTCACCAGTAGGCTCTTGAGTGTGCTCAAGAGGGAAGGAGAGAGAAAATGAAAGCAAGCTAGAGCTTGTTGTCCAAAGTTATATAGACATTATCAAACAATCAAGAATTGAACTGTGATGAGTTCTTAGCTTACTAAAATCATCGATGGGAAAGATGTACAGGTGCATTTCAGGTGTTTGTTATTGCTATGACATATATATTTGAATATCCATAGTCTATCAAGAAATAAGGTCAACCTAATTCACAACTTGGAGGATTGTCAATCCAAATGGTTTACTGCTTGCTCTGATTAGGGCTCCTAGGCATATTATCTAATAGAGAATATATTGTCAAAGAAGCCTGCACTAGAATGAGTGATTACATGAGGAAACAGAAAGCCAGAAAACAATCTAGGGGGTAGGTTTGCTTTTCTAGGTGCCCCCTCCTAGCACTTAATCTGATCCTGCAGTAACCACCACCAATTCTTCCCCAAAGACTTCACTATCTTCTATTCTGTTCTACTTCCTATTGTTCCCCTGGCTGTCAAAACCACTAAATTGGCACAAAAGTTGTAACACCTTAGGGGTACCCAGTGAAATCTTATTCAGATCATGATAATGAGCAAATTTAAGGAGAGAGATGAAAGTCAAAGTTCAATATGAACACAAAACAGTTTTATTCACTCCCCTCATCTGAATAGAGATGTTTATTTTCCTTTGTCTTTTTAAACAATTGATCCATCAGAGGTTACAAGTAGGCATTTAGAAGTCTACAGTATGACGAAAGACAAGAAATCCAATCAAATTCCACAATTATGGATCTTGGGCATGTTTGCATAAATCCACAAACAGAGTTCATATCAAATTGTCTTACTTTCTGTTCTCAGGCTGAAGGCTTACTTCTTGGAAGATCAGATGTGTACCTTTCTCCTCTCTTTGGCATTTGACACCAAATATCATGACAGTAGGTACGAAGATGATACAATAGAGAGCAAAAACAGCAATCTCACGAGAAACTAAGCAGAGTTCTGAACAATTTTTCAGTCTCCTTCAACCTCCTTGATCAGAGTGCCTTTTTAATTAGAGTCCTCAGAAACTTGAGGTATCATTAGTAACAGAATTCAAGAAACTTCAGGCGGGGGGAATGCCTTGTATATTTCTGCCTCATTGACTCTATCTCATTTCCAATCTCCTCTGAAAACATATCTTTTTCTCTCCTGACCACATCTGCTAATTGCCCTCTCCCACAGCTATTATTTAACTGGAAATATGTGATCACTTGAACAAGAGTGTTTAACTTCATGAGGTTGTTGAGATGTTTTTAATAGTATCTGGATGAAAGCATAAGTTTCATAAGTGGGGAAGGGCGTTATGAAACTGCATCAATCTCTTACTTAGTGGTTTTAATCTTTCAATTCTACCTTCTAAACTCTACACTGAGGAGCCTGGGGAAGTTTTGGATTAATAGTTTATATTAGAAAAAATAAAACCTTTTAAATATCAATATGGAAATATGCATTTGTATTATTAATGATGTTTTACCAAATAACACTGGATTTTTCTACTGGTCTGCCAAAATATCCAACATATTGTCCTACATTCCATTTTAAATCGTAGGTTCTATACATTGAGTTGCCCCTAAAGTCTAAAATAAACTACTTTAATATTTGAAGTTTTCTTCAAATTGGGAGCAATCTTTGTATCTCCTGGCCTTAAAACATCTTACAAATACAAAATAACTTTAGTCCTTTAACCTATGCAATTCTATTTTTTGTTTCACTGTTTTGTTTTTGTTTATTTGTATTGAGGCAGGTTTTCTCAGTGTAGGCATAGCTTACCTGGAACTCACTCCGTAGACACGGCTGGCTTCACACTCAGAGATCTCACTACCTCTGCCTCCTAGTACTGGGATTATAGGTATATCCCTCTACCACCCAGCAACCTATGCAGCCTTGAGTAAGAATCAAAGTGCCTCTTATTACACAGTGATGCAAATTCCAAGAGTGATGAGACATTGATTAATGTTTTTTTCCTAGCAGAATAGAAGGTAAGGAGTTGTCTGTGAATGACTTTATTTTACCATTATAGTGCTTTAAAATTTACAATGTGCTTACAAACCTGTGATTTTATGTGGTTCCCTAAGGAATGTTGTACACAAATACATAAAAAACTTAGCACTGGAAAATGAAGAAAATGTGATTTCAATAAATCTTGGTTCTTTGAGATATTGGATGGAGATCTCTGCTGCAAACTGCTCTACGGTTGATGCCACCAATAAACTGTTATGCCTGCTTATGTTTTCCAAATATATGCCTATTACTATTAGCAGGGGCAAATACTTAGATTTTTGCATTTTCCATTCAGAGGAACTTCCTATGGTGTCAAGTTGACTACTCTGTATCATTAAGTCCACAATACCACTGAGTAAAAGATTTCTTGAAATGGAATGGAGAGTGCTTTGTCCTTAAGATACCTCTTCAAACTTATCTTTGAAATAATTTTTTAGATGTTCTTGTATCCAGATTAAAATATAACGTTCGATGACTTCTTTGCCTCTTAATGCCTAGAACATACCATGCTTTTCTGTGTTCCTAAAAGTACCATATTTTCTTCCTAGATTTTTCTGATGAAAACATTCTCACCAACATTCTCTCTCTCACAAGTAACAATAATGGTTTCACAGTTATACTCTGAGTGGTCTCATTCTGAGAATCACAGAATTCAATGCTTTATGTGGGTGCAATTGCACAAGTCCCTGTTTAATTGTAAGTGATCATTTTATTCATAAAAAAATTAAAATTTATGGAAATAGGATTGTCTTGAATTGGCAACTTTCTATCACTGTGACAAAACCACTATGAGCAAAAAAACTTCTAAAGAAAGTTAATTGGGCTTATGGTTTCAGGGGTTAGAGTCCATCACGAAGATCATTAACATTGTTGCAGAATCAGTTGAAAGCTCACACCTTGATTCACAAGGAGGAGGCAAAAATGATACAACAGGGATAACAAAACTCCAGTGACACACCTCCTCCAAAAAGGATCACACCTCCCAAACTTTCCCAAACAATGCCACTAACTGGCAGCCAAGTATTAAAATGTAAGAGCCTAATGGAGACATGAAGCTACTTTCAAACTTTTTTGACCCAGAATTGTTCCAGTCAATAAGAAATGAGGGGACAAAAATGGAGCAGAGCCTGAAGAAATGGCTGACCACAGATCAGCCCAACTTAGGATCCATCCCATGGGCAGGCACCAAACCTTGACACTATTACTAATGCTATGTTGTACCTGCAGACAGAAGCCTAGTACTGCTGTCCTCCGAGATCTCTAACAGCAGTTGACTGAGACAGATGCACATACTTGTAGTCAACCATTGGACTGAAGAAAGAGCCTAGCAAACTAACCTCTGAGAGGCTCCACCCATCAATCAGTGAAAAAAGATGCAGAGACTCACAACCAAACCTTAGACGGAGCTCAGAAAATTAGGTGGAAATGTGGAGGAAGGATTGAGGGACTTGCAGAAGACAGGGACTCCACAGGAAGACCAACAGGGTTTACTAACTTGGATCCTTGGAAGCTTTCAGACACTGAATCAACAATCAACCAATGAATGAGAATGGGCTATACATAAGCCCCTGTATATATGTAACAGATGTACAGCTTGGTCTTCATATGGATCCAATGACTGGAACTTGGACTATTCCTGAGTCTGCCTGCCTGCCTGCCTGCCTGCCTGCCTGCCTGCCTGCCTGCCTGACTGCCTGCCTGCCTGCCTGCCTGCCTACTGATCATGTTCCCCTAACTGAGCTGCCTTGTCTGGCCTCAGTGGGAGACGCTATGTCTAGAACTGCAGTGACTTCATGTGCTTGATTTGGAGTGTGGATGTGGGGTGAGGGTGTGAGGGTGGGGGAATGGGTTTTATAGTGTGTGTGGGGGGGTGAGGAGATTGGGATGGGGAGGAGCTGCATGAGGAGCTAGTGGGAGGAGTGGGCACTAATATTAGAGTGTAAAGTGGATAGATAAATAAATAAATACAAAAAAAAACATAAGAATCTACGGAGCCATTCTCATTCAAACTACAAACACAGGATTAGGAAGCTGGGCAGAGTATCTGACTCTAGAGTGTGAGTACTTAACTACTTTGCTTACCATGAGTAAACTTCAAGCCTTTCTTCAAGAACTATATCAAGTTTAGTTTATCTCTGAGCTCATTCTTGACTTGTCAGACAGAAAACAGCTCAGACTTCCACAGCCATGTAATATATACGTCAAAGGTGGTCCTTTGTATATTTTTCCTTCCTTGAACAGATATTATTAGTTTAAAAGTTTATTTCTGATGTTAGTTTGCTTAAAAACACTAATTCAGACCTATATAAGAGCAGAATTTCTGAGCCTATTATAGGATCCAGCTGATAAAAGGTTCTCAATAAGTAAGTCAAGCCATATTGCGCTGGATAAAGCATTATATCGTGTAGGAAGACAAGTGCCAGTGAGAAAGTCAGGAGGACACCACACAATAGAAGGAGGTAGCAACAACTGGTGAAGGCTGTGTTTATCCTATGTTGGTTTGACCTGAATTAAGAGAAAGAAAAGATCAAAAATTGTTAGGAATACTGGAGACAAAACACAAACAATCTTCAAACTCTTCTCTTTGCTGTTTATGTTCTTATCTGCTTGTTCTGGCATTGTGCTGACACTCCAGCTGCAGGTCAGAACTAAGTTCACCTGGGCTTAATTGGAAAGTACTTGGGCTTCTCTTGGGGATACTCTAGGGAGAGCTGACCAAAAGACCTTTGCTATCAATTTGAAACATAGCTGTATGAGAATTTTAAAAATAAACAAAACTCCCCAACCCCCATTATGTTCTTGTAGAATGTCATCTATTTCTCATGGCCATGTCTGACATGTTATTTTCAGAGAAAGAAATAAGAATACTTGTTTCACTGATTTGTTTTAAAGGATAGTTTGCAAGTGATGCGCAAAAATTAGATGGATTATACCAGTGGACATAGTTATTTGTCTTGCGGATTTTCCCTTACATTTTCCACGGCCCTGATGTCATCAACAAAGAGCTGAAGTTCTGAGAACCTCTTTCTTCATTAGTAGCCCCTAAAAATTAGCCGATTGTCATTTTAACTGCCAATTGGGAAGTCAGCAACTTTGACACAATAGAGACTAAAGAAGTGCTTCCTTGATGGTTTGGCTTACTTTTGTAGTGTGCAACTCACTATTATCATGAAAATATGCAAAGTACAGTCTGCAGCATTTGTAAGAAAGCCAAGTGACTCCTGTTGCCATAGACCAAGACAACTGGATCTTCTGTTAGCCTAATGTTTCCCTGACTGTGTGAATCACATAGCCATATATGACAGAAGAATCCAGGTCTCGAGGTAACCCAGTCACAAAAGAACACACAAGGTATGCACTCACTGATAAGTGGATATTAGCCACAAAACTCGGAATACTCAAGATACAATTCACAGACTACATGAAGCTCAAGAAGAAGGAAGACCAAAGTGTGGATGTTCCAGTCCTTCTTAGAAGGTGGAACAAAATACTCAAGTGAGGAAATACAGAGACAAAGTGAAGCAGAGACTGAAGGAAAGGCCATCCAGAGACTGCCCCACCTGGGGATCCATCCCATATACAGACACCAAACCCAGACACTATTGAAGATGCCAAGATGTGTTTGCTTACAGGAGCCTGATATAGCTGTCACCTGAGAGGCTCCGCCAGAGCCTGACAAATACAGAGGTAGATGCTTGCAGGCAACCATTGGACTGAGCACAATGAAGGAGTTAGTGAAAGGACTGAAGGAGCTGAAGGGGTTTGCAACCCATAGGAAGAACAACAATATCAACCAACCAGACACCCCAGAGCTCCCAGGGACTAAACCACCAACAAATGAGTACACATGGAGGGACCCATGGCTCCAGCCACATATGTAGCAGAGGATGGCCTTGTTGGACATCAATGGGAGGAGAGGCCCTTGTTCCTGGGAAGGCTTGATGCCCCAGTGTAGGGAAATGCCAGGGCAGGGAGGCAAGAGAGAATGAGTAGATGGGGGACCACCCTCATATAACTAAGGAGAGGGAGGATAGGGTAGGGGGTTTCCGGAGGGGAAACCTAGAATAGGGATAGCATTTGAAATCTAAATAAAGGAAATATCAAATAACATAAAAATAAAAATAAAGAATCCAGTGTGGAGAATAATATTTAAAATAGTGGCATCAAATCTGGTTTGTTCTTATGGGGCCCGCTATGTTCCCGACTAGACAAGGCCTGAGGTCAAGAGTCACTGCGTGTGCCCTCTGCTGCTGCTCAGCTCTGACTGTGTCTCAGGCCGGCCAGCAGCACTGTCTCTGGCACCCACGAGGTGCCAGCGAGAAAGATGGCTCTGCCAATCTACCACACTGTCTCCACAAAGCTTGGCTGAGCCAAGATAATACCCACTATCCCGTGGTACCTGGTAGAATGAAGACTCTTAATACTTAATTGGTATCTAATTGGTACATATATTTGGTGATGCTCAATTATCAAGATGCCCACTCAATTAGCGTGGTTACCAATACATAACCTAGGTATTATAAATAGCTTAGACTGCTAGAGACACCAGCACATTTTCAGCTATCTTCTCCCTGTTTCCTCTCTTTTTCCTTGCTCCTCTTCTTCCTCCCACATTAGCTCCTCCCCAATCGCTCCACTGCAAACAGTAGCAGCAGCAGGAAACCATCTTGCTAACAATCCAGATCTCAGAAATATTTACATAATCAAACATAAGCAAAAGAGTAAGTAGTATATTAATTCTAGTTTCATAGATGTGAAGAAATACTATGGGCAAGAAGAATACATTCATTTTGTCTCTGTTTAGTTTGTGAAATTTTGATAAGTATGTGAAATATATAGAAAAACAAACGTAGAACCAAACATATTTCCTTGTGAGAAGAATCTTTGTAGCTACAGCAACGGTATGCACTGGTGTTTATGGCTAATTCTGGCGCTTTAGTGGAATGCTGAGGAAGATTTCAGAGAAGACCTTGACTCCAAGGTTGAAAAGGGTCTTTATAAAGTTCTGTCAGACATTCAACTCACCTGATGCCACTGAGGGAACTAAATGTCCTGAACTGGGCACAGGAATAGTCAATGAGAGGGGGAAGGGAATGAGGATGGGGCAAAGGGAAAAAGTGGGAACAAAAAAATCAAGATAGCAAGAGAGTTCATAATATCCTTAATATCCAGCATTAGAGATTAATATAAATCCTCTATCCTATTTTGTCTACTTCTTTGTTAATAATTTGAGGATATCACTTGCTATGTTCTGACTGGCCTACTCCTACTCTGTATGATTGGCCTTCAGGCCATGTGCTCACAATTCCCCTACCCCATGGTGCCTTCATCCTTCTCCTCTTCTCTCACTTATGGTCTCTGTCTCAGATTTCAAGCCTGGGATCAGAAGCCTGCCTTACCTCTTTTCTGCCTAGCTATAGGATGTAGGCATCTTTATACAACCGATAGTTTTATATTAAGGAACAACTTTGGCACAACAAAAGCTGTCATACTTGAGAATTCACTAGTCTAGAGGCAACTAGACCTTGGGACACGGAATTTAGCATTGCAATGCATAGCAACCGACCAAACCTCAACACAGCACAAGAGAAGACAGGATAGGTTTGCTAAATATCAATTTAGTTTCTCAGGTCCTGACTTTTCAAGGATACTCTACACAGTGCAATCCAGGATTACTACAAGTGACAGGAGACATGTCATAAACAACTTCAAATGAAGGCATGCAGTCTTTCTAGACTTGAACAATCTGTAAGAAAACTGGATTTGACACAGGTAAACCACACTGCTGCTTATGTCCTACCTTGTGACACAAGACAGCAGGAGACACACAGCTCATTTATTGTAATCAGATTCTTGTGAATTTCCAAAACTTCCTGTAACAAATGACACTACAAATCACCTATAAAATCTGGATGCTCAGAGATACTGAGATCCCAGTCCAATTACCATTTTATCTCCTAGCTTCCTGCTTGTGCCTATAGGTTCCAGTTTGTCTTTCTATTTCTCCACTTCACATCTGTCCTTGCTTGTTTATTATAACTCGACACAAGCTAGGGTCATTTGGGAAGAGAAATTCTCAGTTGAGAAAATTCCTCTTTAAGATTTGCAGATAGACAAGGTATTTCCTTAATTTCTTATTTATGTAAGAACTCCATTCCTATTGTGGGTGGTACTATCACTAGGCAGCGGGTCTTGGCTACTTTAAGAAGCAAGATGGGCAAGCCTTCAGGAGATAGCAATCCAAAAAGCATCATTGCTCTATAGCCCCAGTGTCAGTTCCTGCATTCAGGTTCTTGCTCTGGATTTCTTTAGTGTCTGACTATGATAATGTGGAACTGTAAACTGCAATAACCCATTCTTAAACAAGTTCTTTTTGTTTCTTTGTCTTTTTTGTCATGGTGATTTATCACAGAAATGAAAAAACTAAGACTTCCTCCATTTTTACTTCTAGAGCTCCAATCACATTAATTTATGATTTTAGATTAATCTCCGATAGTCCATTCCAAAACTCAGTTTTCACTGTAGGTATAAGTAGAATTCAAAGTTTATATAGCCAACTGGCTTAAAAGCAAATCCTTCATTGCAAACCATCGCTATTGATACTGCTTCTCTACACAAACTTGAGTTGAAGCTTTAAAGATGGGCTATATGACAAGCTCCTCAAAATGACAAAGACCATACTTAAAATCTTGATTATAATATCAAGCAATGATCAGCTTTATAAACCCACTTTATCAGTACTTTACTAGTTGTCTAGTATGTATGGCATGTAGACTAAATATGTATGCTTTTATGGCATTTTCTTACATTATGTATTTGGGTTAGTGTGATTAACCAATAGAGTACTGCAAAAGGCAATAGTCTATCACTCATAATTTCATGAAAAATGATAGCTTCTGTCTTTTCGTATCTTGATATATCTCTTCTCCGGGAAGGCAGCAGTTCAGACATCTTATACCCCAGGTCTAATCATCAGATCACATCAGTCCTAGTAAATGCCTTCTATGCAAAACCATACAAGAATTAGCTGCTAAAACATCTCACAGATTCCTAAGGAACTTTGAAAAATTGTATAAGAAAATATTTTGATTATCAGATAATGAATTTGGGCATACTTTGCTAGGTAGCAAGAAATAGCCAATCAGTAATACAATGCCACAATGTATAAATCGCAAAGCTGGGGATACGTACAGTGCCAGTTTCATGAGGTTATTGTCAAAACTGAGGTTAAAATGTATATTTAAAATTGAGATGAGTTTTTGGCAAGGAATACATAAACATTGCTCCTATGGATCCATCTAGTAGCAATAAGATTGGGCTAATGCTCTTATTCCAAGCATGACATTTTGTGATTTCTTTAGACTGTAGTAACCAATGTGGTATTCAATGAGGTGTTGAGTTTTGTATTACTTGCCACTGCAGATAGGGCTCTGTATATAGTAGATCACAAACACTGTACCTTGCCTCTATTAAGGTTGGTTTTCTATGCATAGTGGGAGGCCCTGAGGAAGTTGTCCAAAAGTTAATTCACAGGAGCCAAAAGTATCAGGTCATATAGATCAACCGATGGCCCGAGGAATGGATAATATCCCAGGTTGAGAATGAAAATCCGTCGCCTGCTTGATTCTCTGGACAATTAACCCAGGAGGATTATTGGAAAGTTAAAAGAATCCTGGATACCTTCCCAGGATTTGATGGGGCACACAAATTGAATGGCATTTAACATATCTAATTGTTAATGAAATAGAGTATTAATTGTGGAGTGCTAATTCTTTCCCTTCAGCAAGAAAGTAGCTCCTGCTTTGACTAGAAGCATTTGCATTTGAATGATAAAACACTGGAGCTTGAAGGAGTTTTCTAGATGAGCTCATTCTTCTACTTTCACAAAACAGGAAACAGGATTAGAAAGGTTGAAGGTACACAGGTAGATCTCAGAGCTCAGTCTTTGTGATTCTGTTTTCAGTGTAATAAGGACAAGAGAAGGAGAACATTTGGGAGAAAGTGAAGCATCTTTAGTTCCGACTTCATCTGGTACATGTCTGTTATGTAGCCCCTTGGGTGACTGAGCAAGAAGAGCAAAGTTTCTAGGCCAGCATGGACTACATAGTGAGATCCTTTCTCCAAACTAACCAGCACATGAAGTAAAACAAGAATAGAAAACCAGGGAAGAGAAGAAGGAAGTAAGGAAACATCACATGTAATTAGTACTTATAAGTAGACACGTTGGTATTACTTTATACTTAATCAAATTTCTCTTTCATTGTTTTCTGAATGAGTAATTTTCAATGAGCTAAATAGTAATGAAACACATTTTCTTAAGCTTCAATTTTCTTATGTGTAAAATAGAAATAAAAATATTCTGTTATCAAGTATTAAGAGGATTGTGAACATGCTAACACAGAGGATGTATGCCCTGACTGCAGTTTCAAACATTATTTTACATGTGAATCTTCAGTGTTACACCTGTATGCAGTAACACTGCTGAAGGCAAAAGTATTTTTCCTGTCCAAGAGGTTCACCTATATTGAGCTATACTTAAAATAATACATTTGATTTTTTTTCTCACTGAAACAAGTCACACAGCATTTTATCAAAACTAATGATGTTTCTTATAACAACTATTACCTTTGAGCATTGTGCTCTCCCAGGGACACATCTTGTTAATTACAGCCGATGTACTTATTTTATAAAGTAAAAGAAGATAAGTGCAGAGGCAATTTAGGATTAGGGTGGTAACTATTTATTGAAAGAGGTCATCAGTTTCTGTTTCATGTTTAAGAAAGAGTTTTAGAGTGTCGATCTGGACATATGCTTTTTTACTCTGAGTCCTGCTTTCCTTAATTTGTTCTTTGCCCATTGAAGCTATTCTTCCTCTAAAGAACTTTGGAGTTTTCATTTTCCTTCTTACTGTTGTCCCCTTCATTCCTTGCCCTTTTGGAGGTAGCTAAACCTGGATCTAGTTCACACCAAGATCAGGTAGTACTAGCTGGGTGTGGCCTGAAATCCTGGTATTTGGAAAGCTTGAGGTAAGAGAAATGAACATTTGAATCTAGATTTGTTTATATAGTGAGATCCTGTTTTAATAGCTAGCCCTCATCTTCATCAAAAACAAAGACCAAGAATGTATTTTATAAATGGATGGGAAGTATCATAGTATATATAAAAAATATATTCCTAATTGGTGTTCTAGCATAGTAACTGTAGAAGAGAAAAACACTCAGTGGTGGATAGTCACTAAAAAGATTTGTAAAATTAGAAAAGCAGTAAAAAAAATAGTTAACTGTAACGGTTTTTAAAATGGATTTTAAAAAATGTAATGAGTCAAAAAAGCACAAACTTGACACCCAGAGTCCATTAGTTTTAGCTACTCGTTTTGGGGAACAAAGAAATATAAGAAATTTTATTTATATGG
The DNA here is from genome assembly GCA_030674055.1 of Rhabdomys pumilio. NCBI lineage: Eukaryota > Metazoa > Chordata > Mammalia > Rodentia > Muridae > Rhabdomys > Rhabdomys pumilio. The sequence goes on along the minus strand of JANHMN010000004.1, from coordinate 76,091,205 downwards.
TCTCTATTCATGGGACAAGTAAACTTATATTAATTTTTTATTTCCCAGTTTAAGGCTTTAAGGACTCAACTTTTACATACTTCTCTGATGATTTAATTGTGGAAGAGGAGTTAGGAACTAAGCCATCTATAAACAGAAAGGTGGGTTATCAAAACTATGCATGAATGGGATTGAGGATTACAGATAAGAATAAGCTTTATTAGTTTATTAGTAATTTAACCTAATGGTTGCACGTTATAATAATGGTGATGAGCTTGTAAGAGGCAGCGAGGCCTCTTACAAGTATAATGAGCCATAGAATTTAGATACAAACTGGAAATTTCACTCTTCCTTGGGTATCACCTCCTCTTGCATCATGGTGGTCAGTGTCACTGGATTTTTATTATCTGTATTTCAGAAAAGGTTCAGAGTTACTTTAAAACTTCAGTCTATTGACTCCAAATGGGTTATAGTTGCTCATGGTTACTATCAAGTGCATCTTTGTTCTCGTTTTCTCAAAGCCATGAAAGTGATGAAAGGCATTTAGGAAGACACTGAACAATAAAATTAGACCAAGAGTGGTTAACTTCACTCAGTACAAGTGATGAGAGTTGAGTAGCTTCAAAAAGGCTAAATCGGAGTCCTGGTTCTGCTTTAACCTACAGTATGGAGAACTGGCATAAGGTTTCATTTCTTTGTACTCTCCCCAACCCCGCTTTTTACATAGGGTTTGTAGCCTTGGATCTCCTAGATATTGCTATGTAGACCAGCTGGCTTCCCACTCACAGAGATCGTCCTGCCTCTACCTCCCAATATTGAGATTATATACATGTACCACCCAATAACTGCTCAGGTTGCACTTACTAATCTTTAAAGGGCAGAGCATGCTTGCTCTACTTAGTTTCATGAAGTTCTGGTTAATTAAAATCTTGTGTGAAATAATTTTCTAAATTCTCCATGCACATATGGAAGTTAGCAACTTTCTATTAGTGTCAGTGGACAAAATCACTAGTTGTCTATAAGACAGAGAAATCCAAGGAAATATACATTGGGATTTGCATTGTGCACTGAGCCAAGACGACTGCAATAGAATGTGTAGAACAGTGAACGGGAGGGTGTCTGAACTTCCTATCATTGCTTCTACTTATGATATTAGCTATGTGACTTCAGGCAGTTATTCCTTCACTTCCCTGATCCTTAATTATCTCCCTTGCTAAATGGGGTAACTAATCTAAAATATAGACGACAGTTTCCTAACTATGGCTACAAACTGTACTCCTCTGGGCTTTTTTGGAAAGCAAAGTCACAAGAGGCATCTCAAATTAACTGAAGTAAAATCTCTGAGGACAGTAATAGGCAGTGACTCTTTTGAAACCCTCCAAGTGATTAAAAAATGTAACCTTGTTTAAGAACCACTCATCATTCTAGATGACTTTTGAGTCAGTTCTAATCTAGTACATTGATTTAACTATTACTATTCCAGTCTGGTTAATCAACACATATTGCGTAGGTAGAAAATGCTATCAAGGATTATACTTCTTTCTGTATAGAATACTACAGATGGGGTAGCTCAAACATGAATTTCTCACTGTTCTAGAAGTTGGAAATCTGAGATCCTTTAGTGGCAGGTTGATTTCTTTGTAGGGATGAGGAGAAAACTGTTCCCAACATTTCACTTAACTTACAGGCTTTCATTTGCATTTCTTGGCTTGTGAAAGGATTACTGTGATCTCAGCCTTTATCTTCACATAACAGTCTCACCATGTGTGCTTATTTGTGTCCACATTTCCATCATTTATAAGAAAACCGCTTATACTGAGTTAAGTTCAGCATAGTTAGATTCAGCATAAACATATATTAAGCAAGAAAATTAACAATGAGCTTATTTCCAAATAATGTCTGAAGGTAGGTGCTGGGGCATAAGACTTCAAAAATCTTGAATTGATTCAATCCTTAAAAAGAATTCCATGGTATATTTAATTTTTGACAGTTATAGCTATCAGTTATTTGTTATGTAACAAAATACTTGACTGAGACAAAGTATTTTCAAACCTGTAGTTCAAGAATATATATTTCATCCTGATGGTAAAAGTAGAAGCCTGGGTAGTATTATTGCACCTGTTCTCAGGAAGCAGAGCAGAAACAGGAAGTGAGGTAAGTTTTTGAAATCAGTAGGCCTGTATCTATGGACTCACTCCCTTCAGCAAGATTACACCTTCCAAAAATTTACAGGTTTCTTAAATAGCGCCACCAACTGGGGACTAAGTGTTATAACTTTGAGCCTAAGGGGATAATTCACATATAAACTACAATAATCAGAAAATATATGACATGCAGAATGTGACCTTCTAAGGTCTCTACCCATAGCTGACTACAGTGGGATTGTAGTGAAAAACTGCAAAAGGCATAGCAGCACACTTGCTCCATTCAAGTGTCCACTAGTCTATCAGTCACATTAGAATTCTCTTACCTTCTTCTACATATTACCCTTTGATAATTCCTTCCCATGACAAGAGACCCTGACTACTTCATTTGCCAGGGTTGGGATTTTCCATTCAGCCCCTGCCAACTGCCTCTAGTTATTAAAATGCAGCTCAGGATGTCTCACTCTGGCTGTTACATTATCATTCCTCGTTAGAGACTCCTCCAGGGCCTAAGACATCCCTGCACTGACTGTATAATTACAAAGTCAATTTCTAAACAGGCATTTGCAAATAAGTCAATTTAAATACCGAGATTTGCAAACAATAATTAAGCAGTAGCTTCTTTTTTAATATTGCTATATATAATTAATGCCTGTGGGCTTTTCATTTTACCTTGCAACTGGGTAGTTTGCAAGTGTTTGTTGAGCTAAAGTGTTCTCTGAGAGCAAATCAAAGCACAGAGTAGATTTTTCAAGTGATTGAAGAAAGTATTTTCTTTTATTTCCATCATACTTGCTTCATTTGACTGGGCATGTTTGTCTCATCAGTTGAGACAGTGATTAGGTAAGGAAAGGAACTCAAAGAAAAGTCATTATCTACAGTAAAAGCATTAAGAAACAACAACCAAGTATTCTGGTACATGGGAAGGTGGTTAATCTGCCTCCTTAAACCTGATAGACAGTTGTCCAAAGCCTCAGCACCTTCCTCCTATTGGAACATTTTAATAGCTAAACTATACATCTGCAAAGCTAAATTCTTCCTTGGCTTGCCTTTCAGTCAATTTTATATTAACTTATTTTGTGCCAGAAAACAAACAAACAAACCACAAAATCATCAGGAATAAGGGAGTAATGGAAATAATGCTGTTGATTTAGGACAATTAAGCACAACTCTGAGAAACGGTTGTCTTTATAGAAGGTGCAAGCTAAAAGTGGAGGAGTTGGATAAATGTTAGTGTGATCTGGAGGTGGAGATGGTTTTCTTCTAGAAGACAGTATCTATGTTTAAAGAAGAACGAGAACATATTAACAGGTAGAGAAAGGAGAGACTTTTGTAGTAGATTAGAAATACTGTAAGGAAGATGTAAAAAGAATACAGACTATAAAGCAAAATATGCCTAAAGTCAAGATAGCAAATCAAGTGTGATATGAATGTAAACAGAAGCAATAGATAGAATCTATGAGATCTTGCAGGTTATGTTGAAAAGTTTGACCTGATAGCTTAAGGGCAAAAAGGAGCCGTGGAAGATTTTAAAGAAGAAATATGCAAGTTTTAAATTACAGTGCTCCATCTATGCTTTTAAACCACTCCAAGCAACACTTTTAAGACAACTACATATCCTAGGGACTCCAGACATCTTTTGTAACTCTCTTCCAAAGCTATGTTTCTTATTATTGCAGCCTACCTAGGTTGCGCTCCCTCAGAATCTATTCATGGGTAGAACAAAGATAATGTATTTTCAGTCTTAGTAGGACTCTGTAATAAGAATCAACTTTTCCATAATAGGTGTTCCCAAAACATTCTGTTCACATTTCTACTACAATAATTATGTTATGCATATCTATTTTAATGTATTCATTGTTTTACAGATTGTATATATTAATAGTATGTTGAAAATTGATTAGTAGAACCATCATAAATTTGGGAAGCAAATAAAACTCAGAGTACTTTCAATAGGAAATTTACTGTGGATGCTGTGGCAGAGGATAGAAAGTTTTGCCTGTGTTATATCCTCAATTATATGTGGCTCCATTCATTTCTGCAGAAATTAGCCCAGAGAAAAAGGGGTTTCTATGCAAATTTTCTTAAAGTAGAGAGTAGTGAATAATGTTAGTGTAAAGGGTCAGTAGACTGACAGCCCTTGATCAGGAGTTCATACTCTCAATGTAAACTAGAGGAAAAGATATACACAGAAGCAAATTATTTGTTTCAACTTTTAAAAATTAATGTCTTTCCCTTTTTCTGTCCATTTTATTAGAAATACAGCTCTAATCTAAGCCTAAAAACTTCTTCACAGGAAAGCTTTCTATATGCCACTAGAAACAAGGCCAACCTAGGAAAGTCATAAATTTATCCAATGTGGGTCTACTTTCTGATAGCCCCATGTTAAATTTTAGGATTAAACCAACAAAAAATAGGGTTATGTGACTTTAAATGAATCACATGCTTTCAAATATAAGGCACGAACACATTGTATCTGAATTCCCTACTTTTTTCCAATGTATGTTTTTATCTGTCCAGGAAATGTCTTCCAGAGCTTTGGTGATTATTGTTTATCATGTTCTCTGGGGATACCTTCCATCTCTAGAAGGGTCTAATGCTGAAAGGATTGCATCAGTTTGGACATATAACATCTCAAAGACATTTAATTTTCCACTGAGAAACAAAATTATAAATGAAGTTTAACTCTGACCATCATAGTTGTTCATTTCAGGTGTTAAGTAATATGTTAGGTTATAGTCCTGATGCATGAATCAGGGGTAACTAGAACCTCTGAATTTCACTCTTGGTAAATCTAAGATTTTTCAATTGTAGGTATATCCAAATTTTTAAAAATAAATTAAAAGACCTATCTAGTAATTTGTTTATTTGCTTTTAATAATTATTTGTTTGTGCTTTTTTGTCTGCATGTATGTATATTGAATGTATGTAGTGCCCTTGACAGACATAATAAGACATCAGATCCTGTGAAACAGATAGATGGTGAGCTATTATATGGCTGTTGGAATCTGAACTCAGTTCCTCTGCAAAAGCAACAAGAAGAAAATGCTCACTAACTGCTCAGCCATTCCTGCCTCCCCCTCTTCTACTCTTTCTCCCTCTTGCTCTCCCTCTTGCTCTTGCTTTCTCTCTGTCTCTCTCCATCTCTTTCTCTCTGTCTCTGTCTCTATCTGTCTCTCTCTGTCTCTCTCTGTGTCTCTGTCTGTCTCTCTATTCCTCTCTCTCTCTCTCTCTCTCTCTCTCTCTCTCTCTGTGTGTGTGTGTGTGTGTGTGTGTGTGTGTTTGAGATAGTCTTGCAATATAGACAAGGGTGTAATACAAGATGATATGAACTTACTATACTTTCTAGGTTCAACTCAAATTCACGATCTTCCCTGACTTATGAAAAACAGGAGTTTGCCACTGCTTCTGGCTCTACTGAAGACTTAGGCATTGGAAGAAACCTATCTTAGTACATCAATCACTAGTCTAAGTGACTACTGAGTGAAAACTGACTTAATACAAATGATGAGCCTAATTGAAATGCCTGCTCACAGAAACTTCTCCAAACTGGGGATCAATTTCAGAAATGAGGAGACAAGTATAGCTGGATGACAAAATTCAGTGATTGGTTTTCTATAAGTTATAAAAATATTTAGTAGTTCAACTGAAATGGATATGGCACAGGAACATGACTCTAGTTTTGACGGCTGGTTACTTAGAATGAAGTCTGTGAGAGCACAAATCTCAGCAGGAAATCCCACTGGCATATTTTACCTGGTTTTGTCCCTAAATAGGCTCTTCACTTTTACTCATCTTTTTTTCATCTTCTGGTTTTCTTTGATAAATTCCACAGAGTTATAAAATAATGCCGGAATGGGAACCAAAAGAATGAGCGTAATAATAACAGTGTGGTCATGATTGTCTACGTGTAGTCCTCATGGGAGTGGCTTTACCCGTCTATATAAGTAGTTGGCTTGATTAGAAATGATGTCATTTCATCTTGTATCCTACTATTCCAGTATTTTGTGATGTTTTACTGTAGTTTGTCTTTCATTAGTTTCACTCTTCTTTTTCTTGCCTCTTCTTTAGATTTTTTCTTTTTATAACACTTTTATATGATATTATATATTCTATATAATACTTTAAATGGTCATTTTGATCTCTTTTTGGATTTAATTTTGTTCCAATTTTACATTTTCAGTCATACAAAATCAGAAAGCTGTGATCCAAGAATTCAATACTAATGATTGATGGAAATATTTAGTTCTTTCACTTTACTGGGATATCATTTTTTCTCCTCTACCCATTCAATGTGGGCTTCTATGTCCCTCTGTTTTCAATTTTTTTCTCAGTGTTTTTCTTTCTTCTGCTCAGATTGGTCTCATAGTACATTTTCCTAGCAGAGTTTGAAGCCTGAAAAGTAAGGCATAGATATTGTCTCCCCTTGCTTTGTTTTAAAGTATCTATTTCTGAGTCCCCTGGAGCCTTAATTCATTATCTGATCCCAGACAAAGCAGCAACATTTTTTTTCTATTCCCTCTCATCATCATGTCAAGTTAAAGGTTAAGTGGGCAGAGTGCATCTGAGATAAATTTAGAAATCAAGTCAAGATTTTTAAACACAGAAACCATCTGCTCACCACTCACATCTTAAAAGTATCTAAGGGTGAGACATAAGCTTGACTAGATTCTATATATCCTCAATGTAATTCATTTTTCATATTATTTGTTGATTGATTTATTTTGTTAATACCTAATTACGCCTCAGTTCTTCCATAATAACCATCAGTTAACCTGCTGCATTTACGTATTTGTATGGCTTAAAAGACCTATGTATTTATCATAAAGACATACCACTAATTTCCTTCATCAAGTCAGTTACTTAGTTAATTACTCCACATGGATCTTTTTTTAAAGTAAAAATAGAAAGCAGAAGAAATTTTTATTTAAAATATTAAAATGAGCCATTAGCACCTGTCACATATTTAGTGTATTAATTACTTTTTTGTTGCCATGATAAACATACAATGACAATAGAAATTATTGTCAAAAAGTGACTATGTTGGCTTACAGCTCCAGAGGGTTGTACTTTAAAACAGTCTAGGAGGAATGACTGTAACCAGCCAGGTTAGGGAAACACAGAGATTTTTGACTTCAACCACAGAAAGCAGATAATGAACTAAACTGAGGTGAGTCTCTAAACTCCCAAAATCTCTTCCCAAGGATATTCATCCTCCAGCAAGGCTCCGCCTTCTAAAAGTTCAATAATCTGCAAATGGCAGCAACAACTAGAGATCAAGTGTTCAAATGCCTTGGATGTTTTTCATCCAAACACTCACACTTACATTAATCTCACCTACTTTACTTTTCTGAACCTGTTTTTTTTCATTCATAAAATGGAACAGAAATGTCCTCATTTAACCAAATTCTAATTTAGCTGGAGTTACATTTGCTTTTTCAACCTTGTCAGGCTGTTTTCCGTCTTATTAACAATAAAGAACAAATGCCGAGGGTGTAAATGTTGCTTAGGGAAGAAGCATCCATTTTGCTGCTTTCGATTTTACTTAGCGGGCAAGAAAGCACCATCAATATCTGTGACAATTACATACACCTCTTTCTTCCTCTTTATATGTGTGTGAGACCCATAACTTAAAGTCTTTGCTGCTATTCAGCACAAAAACAAATAGCAAAGCAACTCTATGTGTGATGTATTTTAGCAGTACAGCTCAGACTTGCCACTATTCTGCTAAATTATGAATATCTATTACTTGATGGAGTCAACACTTTTGTTTGAAATAGGGAAGGAGGTAAAGTATATGCAGTTGCTGCAGACCACACACACACACACACACACACACACACACACACACACACACACAC
>JANHMN010000004.1:76052135-76083211 GCA_030674055.1 Rhabdomys pumilio | reverse complement strand
CACACACACACACACACACACACACACACACACACACACACACACACGCACACGCACGCACGCGCGCGCGCGCGCGCGCGCATACATGGTGCATTTGCTGAAACAATTAATAGTAGGTATACTTCATACAAGGTTTAAGGATGCTGATGCAGCTAAGACAAATGTTTGTGTTTGACCATGGTGGAGATGATGACAGATGATAGGACCTTGGCCTTGAGCCTTAACGCAATCCAATTCTAAATAAATCGTAAATCTAAGTGGGTCCTGGCAAAGTGGAAAGAATACCAATTCAGGCTAGGTGGTACTGCATGGGCAGTGGTAGGAAGGATTGATTGTGGGTATGAAGTGATCAGGGACAGATGCAGGAGTACACTTGTAGAGAGCCTGATGAACTCCTTTCTCTTCTAGACTCAGATGGCTCCTGACAAAGCTGCCAGACTTCTGTAGGGTAAATGAGGGATTGCTGCAGAATTAGCCACAAGGACAGACATTCTGCTGCCTCCTAAATTTTGTTGGATGAAGGAGTTTTTCATCATGAAAAAAATGCTGAATTGCTAATGTTTGGGCTGCTTTCATGATTTTCTCACTTGGAAGAACTCAAAAGTCAGTGTGGATTTTTCACAGGGCTAATGGCTGCCTGCGACGGGAAAAGATGTGACAGTGAAAACACTTAAGGAAAGAATGCTGAGTTACTCAGAAGGGAGTACAAGGGAACAAAAGAACATTGTTCATATGCATTGTTCATAAATGGCCAAAGTTTCTGCTTTCTAAAGGAAAGAGGTAGTTAGAAAAAAACACCATGAAATAAGTCCCCACAGCTAGAATGGTTCTAACCAAGGAGGGGAAAAAGGAACAAATGCTAGGAAGAATGGAGATGAATGAAAACTTCCAAATGATTCTCATAGATTATTTGAGGTAGTATGACAATCTTCACTGTATAAACAACTTGGGGGCTGTAGCTGCTTGTATTACAAATGCTAAATATGTCTCCTCCCCAAACTGATTCATGAGAGCATCTACACATAGCTTCTGAGAACCTATACCCAGTTGGTTCTAAGTGGTAAATAAATGTGCCAGCAGCCAATAACTGAAGAGGACAGATGGAGGCAGGGATTTAAGATTTTCTTGGCTTAGAAAAAGGAGAGAAGAATAAGGAGTTAGATCCCTCACACGAGGAGAGTGTAGAGAAGAGGATAGAAACCATCCCTGTGAAGAGTGCAGGGCAGAGAGGCATAGCTGCCACGTGGAGGTTCTGGGAGAGCACACAGCCCAGAGGGCTACCCAACTGGGTCCAGAGCAGCAAACAAAGAACTTAGAATTAATAAGTAATAACGGGATTATTGGTTGGAGGTATATGTTAACATCATGGAGGTTACGGAGTGGCCCAGCTATTGTGTTGTTTAAGGCAAATTAAAATATAAAGGTTGTTTGTATGTCTTTCATTCAGGAACATAAAGAATTGAGGCAGATATTAGACCCATCACAGGGATTTATTAATTTAATATTTCAAAAAGGGCTCCTTAAAAAATACAACTAGACATAGAATTCAATAGTCCAGAAGTCCCTACACTTGATATATACTCAAAGGAATTAAAATTAGCATGTTGATGGGGGAGTTTCACTTTACATATTTTATTGTAGTACTAGCTGTAATAATCAAGGCAAGTAGTCAACCCAGGCATCTATTATGGCTGGATGTATAAGGAATATGTAACACATGTACATCATAAGATTTTTTTAGCAGTCAAAAGAATTTATAGCAACATAGAGTTTGAGTAGGGCTTGTATGTATCAACAATGTTTTTCATCAGAAACATGAGTAATTACATGACAATCTCAGTATTGTGCACACATTAATTTCTTACAAGTTATTTTTCAGGGAGATCTCAGTACCACTCAAAATAACAAAAGCTATCACTATTAGTCTTGGTGGCCCATCATTACTAGTTGATAAGTCTCTGTTGCTAAAGACATATCACATATTTGTTAAAGTACATAGAAAAAATAATAATCTTGAACTGACTGGAAGTCTCTCTACTGGCAAAATTTAATAGTACTAAAAGGTGCTATGCAATCTGCTTGAAAAAAAAAAAGGTATCAAAAATTGTAGTCTGCACTTACCTGTGGAGTCTCTAGCATAGTGCTCAAGAAGAAGCAGAGAGGCCTACATATAGACCAGAAGGCAGCAGGAAGTGACCTATCTTGACCTTCTGAGACTTCAAAATCCTCTTCTTAATGATATACCTTCTCCAACAAAGCCACACATATTCCAACAAGGCTGTATGTCCCATGTTTTACTCCTTTTGGGCCTATGGGGACCATTTTCTTAGAAATCATACAACACTGACCCACTAGGTAAAAAGTAGCATACGTGCAATAGTTGTAGACTAATATGGTTATGACAAGACACTTTATGTTTGAATTTGATGCCTGCTCCACAGAAGAAAATTCATGTGTTACATAGTAACTTGACCAATAGTCTGTGGCTAGGTTGACCATAAATTGTAGTAGGAAACCACATGTTGCTCTATTGCTAAATGACCATATTTTCAAACTGCCTTCTAAATATGTTTTTGACCATAGATTTGTGAAACTTTTAATTCTGGTCGGAGAGACTTGTTTTTGCTTTGGGAAAGTATTAATGCAGAGACTTACTCCTATTTAAACTGCTGAGTATAAGTGACTGACTTCTTAGATATACAGATGAGATATCTATCAAGTTTTTCCTAACCCAAAGCTCAAGGAACATCTCCAAAAATGAGACTGAAAGAATCTAAGAATAATAGGGTGGTGAGGAGTGTTATAAATGTTGTAAAGTATGCATACTATATGGATGATGTACACATGAACCCTCTGTCTACAATTACTTGCACAATGCTTGTACAACATCAAGTGAGCAAGCATTTCCAGCATGATGTATTAGGGAGGTACTACTAATTTCTCGTTTGTGGTTGAGGTGCTAATAGCACCTGATAATTTCCAGAGAAAGAAGTCAATTTTCTTTGAGGTGTGACCACTAGTATATTACAAATGCCAAAGTAAATGATCCCATACCCATGAGGAGATGGATATCATTAATTAGTCTCAATGGATTATAAACAAAATATAGTTTGAATGACATATTTATTAGGAAGGCCAGAATGTTAGGAGTAGAGAAGAATGAAGGGTAAATACAGTCATGATAAATTCTATATTTGTATGACATGTTTTAAAAAAATAGAGTACTTTTTTTAAATTGACATTTAGGAAAATATTTAGCTGCTGCTCTGTTTTAAAACTAGAAATAACTGTAAATTAAAATATACGATTTTCTTCAAGGTTATTGAATGTCAAACTCAAGTTCTTAAATAATTAAAATTCTAAAATAATAATGTAGGTCAACTATTTGGTTTTATTTTGGGAGGTACATTTTGTTTGGAATTTGAGATAAAAGGTACTATGTTCAACTCTGATCCAAATAAAAATGTCCTCATCTTACAACTGAGCTAAGCAAGAGTCTACTTTTATTGTGCCTGAAGTCAATGGACTTATAGTTTTATGGGGTAAATGTGAGCCAATAAAAGCAAGTATTCTTGTGAAATGTCTTGAAGTCATCTTCAGCTATATCCTGTGTCATAGCTCAACTAATGTGTCATTAGGTGTCATGTGATGTTGAATATCACTCTTTAAGGTCATGGTCATGTGATTTACACAATAGAGATTAAATTAAGATATTCATTACATAAACCCTAGTGAAAATTATTATGGAACAGTGAATATGATTCATCTGAATTAATAGTGCAGAATATTCGTGAAATATGCTGTGGGTGTGTAAATAGCAGAAGGCAAAGAAAGCTCTTAAATTGAATTGACAGATCTGACAGAGGATATGATAGAAGAAAACAGAGTCAGGAAAAAAGGCTCAAGGAGATTCATGAGGAGACAGGTCCCATGATTTGGAAGCCATGCATGAAGAAATACTAGTACCAGTTAGGCCCACTTACTTTCTAGAAGAATCTCATGGGAGCTATGGCCTCAGAGAAGACTGTTCTACATGAAAGCCACAGATGGGATCATTCACCAGCATTTTTACCAGCAGAACTCAAGGGTTCCTTTCTCCCTCAAATCTTTGCCAGCTTTAGCTATCATGCAATAGTACTTAAGGATAGCCATTCTAATGGAATCTTAAGGCTAGTTTCCTTTTTATTCATTAATGACTAAAGGTATTGCATGTTGTAATTTTGTGCATTGGACATTTATGCTTCATATTTTGAGAACTGTACTTACTTAATGATGTGGGTGGGAAGTTATGTTCACTTTAAATATTTTGTACCTTACAGATAATATTCCCCTGGGAGCTGTAGTTAGTAAATACTTTCATCCTATGACATAGGTTTGCTTCAGTTAGTTGTTTCCTCTGTTCTGCATGTAGAAGCTCTTTAGTCATAGAATCTTATTGATCAATTCCTGGAATTATTTTCTGAGTGCCTGGAAATTTTTCAGAAAGTAGTTTCCCATGCTTATATTTTGTAATATTTTACCTATGTTTTGATATGAATTTAGTATCTTATAGTAATATCTTTGACTGAGTTAGAGTTGATTTTTTTTCATGGGCATCTAGCTTCATATTTCTTTATATATGAACAACTACTTTTCCTGATACCATTTGCAGGAGAAGTTATCCAATGTCTGTTTTAGATATCCTTGACAAAAACCAAGTAGCTATAGGTGCTTGAGAGATAGCTCAATGGTTAAGAGCAATATCTGTTCTTCCTAGAGGACTGGGGTTCAGTGCCCAGCATCTATATTGTGGTTCAAAACTGTCTATAGTTTCAGTTCTAGAGGATCTGACACCCTATTTCACCTTTCTGGACTATAGGAACATATATTGCATATATCTAAATTTAGGGAAACACATATACATAGAATAAAAAAATAATTTTAAAAAGATGAAATCAGATGACTGTAGTTGTGTAGTTTTATATTTGCATATTTGCATTTCCTACTCTATTCCTGCTCTATTTCACTAATCTACATGTCGCTTGTTTTTTGTTTTTGTTTCTGTATTACTTTTTTTTTGTTTTTTTGCCTGTACTCTTTATATTTTTGTTACACTGGTTCTGTAAAAAATAGATTTTGGTGGGTATTGCACCAAATCTATAGATTACCTTTGATAATATAAATCATTTTCATGAAATTATTTCTACCCACCCATGAGCATAGATCTTTTCATATTCAAGAGTCATCTTGATTTTTTTCTTTCAATATTTTATAATTTTCATTATAGAAATGTTTCACTTTCCGGGTTCATTTTTGATGTTATTTTAAATGGATAAGTTTTCTGATTTCTTTCTCAGCATGCTAATTATTGGTGTATAGAAAGATAACCTATTTTTGAATATTGATTTTTGTATTCCACTATCGTGAGAATGTAGCAACTGAAAGAATTTCCTTGGGAGTTTGCAGGGGGGCATAATATAAGTTAATTTTGTGTCATTTGTTTATGCAGTTAATTTGACTTCTTCCATCCTCCTTTGTTTTCCTTTTATTCATGTTCAACACCTTAAAAAAGTTTATCCTTCTATTGAGACAGAAAAGTGGTCAGTGGCTGACACAGACTAATTAAAGCCTTGAATATTAACTGATTTTAAGAATTAACTCCTGATAATTAAGGAGTTATGCAACCATATTTTGCATGCAATGTAGTAGGCATTTCATATGAATTTGAACTCTGAAAATTAGGTACAACTTCATATAAAATACCAGTAAGTCTTAATTTATGAACAATAATTAACACTGTATGACTCACTCAAATTAAAAACAATTCATCAAGACTTTAATAATTCTGAAGTATCTCCATGAATTACAAACTGTCTGTGATAAGGCTACAGAGAAGTATGGCTTTTGTTGTTCAGCAGGAAGACCCTGACAGTCCCCATGAAGATTAATCTTTTATTATGAGGTGTATTTTAAACATCCATGGCTCTACTATTTCTCCCAGGAACTCAACAATGTACATCCATGACTATCTATAGTAGCAACATAAAAAGAGAACACACACATATACAAACACTATAGAGTTGTGTATAAAGTTTGCAGGTAACTAGAGGCTGAAAGGTACAGGCAATATGCTGGTAATTATGTAAGTCTACTGGGTACAGGGTTAGGGTTATTTACACAATATAATTTGGTGTGGCCTGTCTGACTAAAGTTCCTAGGAAACTGGAAAACAAGAATTTACTATTTAGTTGATAGCTTCGCACTGACAGAAAACTCATATGAATTGCATACTTCTCCAGAGAACTGGGGGTTTGGTAGTTGGTAATTGGGCAGCAGGTGATGGAAGACACCTTGCAGGATCAGAAATTTTTAAGTCAGGTCAACGTAGTTACAATTTATAGCCAAGAGTTACAGAAGTTTTTACACTTTCCCACCTATGTGAGTAGCAGTCTGGACTGTTGCTATTAGTAAAGATAATTAGAGAAAAGGGAAGGCAGGGTGAAGAGGTAGTGATAACATTTCTCTAGAAACAAATTAAGAAGTAAGTCTCAGAGTGATATTCCAGGTAGAATGTGAGAATACAAAGATAATAAGTAAGGGTGTACTACATCTTCCTGATTTCTTTTGCCCCAATGTGACACAGCTAGGCATATTTATATAACTTCCATTCTATCACTGTGGAACTTAATAGAATCTCCAACATTTTTCCTTCTAGAAAAAAAAAAAGTACTAGGACTGGGAAGCGATGCTACATGACAAACAATGTTGCTTCTCTGGAATTTCTAAGTCTATTATTATTGGGTTTTTTAGAAATAACGTGAATAAATAGATTATTAAAGGATAGGCCCTAGAAGATCTCAGAACTTCTCACTCAAGGACAAGAAAATATTAAAAAGAAGAATTTGTTCAAGACTCTGAACAAAGAAATCAAAGACAACATCAGAAGACAGAAATTTCTCCCATGCTGATGAAGCTGCAGGATTAACATAGTAAAAATGGCCATTTTGTTGAAAGCAATTTACAGATTCAATGCAGTAACCATCAAAATTCCAACTCAATTCTTCACAGAAACAGAAAGAGCAATTCTGAAATTCATCTGAATTAACAAAAAGCCCAGGATAATGAAAACCATTCTCAACAACAAAAGAACTTCTGAGGGAATCACAATCCATGACCTCAAGCTGTACTACAGATCAATAGAGATTTAAAAAAAAAAAAAAGAAAAACAAAACAAAACAAAACAAAAACCAAACCAAACCAACCAACCAACCAACCAACCAACCAACCAACCAACCAACCAACCAACCAAACCGACAAACAAAGAAACACCACATGGTATTGGTACAGAGACAGGCAGGTTGATCCATGGAATAGAACTGAAGACCCAGAAATGAACCTACACACATGGTCACTTGGTCTTTGACAAATAAGCCAAAACCATCCAGTGGAAGAAAGATAGCTTTTTCAACAAATGCTGTTTCAAATGGCAGTGACATGTAGAAGAATTCAAATTGATCCATTCTTATCTCTTTGCACAATGCTCAAGTCCAGGTGGGTCCAGGAAATCTATATAACACCAGATACACTAAATATGATAGAAGGAAAAGTGGGAGCCTCAAACACATCCATATAGGGGAAATTTTCCTGAACAAAAAACTAATGGCTCAGGCTCTAAGATCCAAAATTGTCACATGGGACTTCATAAAATTGAAAAGCTTTTTTAAGTCAAAGGACACTGTAAATAGGACAAAACAGCAACCTACAGATTGGGAAAAGAGCTTTAATAACCCTATATCAGACAGAAGGCTAATATCCAAAATATATAAAGAATTCAAGAAATTAGACTTCAGAGAATCAAATAATTCTATTAAAAATAGGGTACAGAGATACACAAAGAATTCTCAACTGAGGAATCATGAATAGCAAAAAAGCACCTAAAGAAATGTTAAACATCCTTAGTCATCATAGAAATGTAAATCAAAAGGACCCCAAGATTCCACCTCACACCAGTTAGAATGGCTAAGATCAAAATCTCAGGTGACAGCAGATGCTGGCAAAGATGTGGTGAAAGTTGTACAACAACTCCTCCATTGTTGGTGGGGTTGCAAGCTGGTACAATCACTCTGGATATCAGTCTTGTGGTTCCTCAGAAAACTGGACATAGTACTATCTGAGGACCCAGCTATACCACTCCTGGTCATATACCCAGAAGATTCTCCAACATATAAAAAGGACATGTCATCCACTATGTTAATAACAGCCTTAATTATAATAGCCAGAAGCTGGAAATAACCCAAATATCCCTCAAGAGAAGAATGTATACAGAAAATGTGGTACATTTACAGAATTGAATACTATTCAGCTATTAAAAACAATGACTTTATGAAATTTGCAGGCAAAAGGATGAATCTGGAAAATATCATCATGAGTGAGGTAACCCAGTCACAATAGAATAGACATAGTATGTACTCTCTAATAAGTGGATATTAGCCCAAAAGCTCACAATACCCAAGATACAGACCATATGAAACTCAAGAAGAGGGAAGACCAAAATGTGGATGCTTCAGTCCTACTTAGGATGGGAAGAGAAATGGGGAACAGGATAAAGTGTGGGAGAAGAAGGAGGAAAAGTGAAAAGGATCAGAAAATTGAAATGAGATGTATAGCAGGAGGGATTGGAGAACTGGGGATAGCCACTAGAAAGTTCGAGAGACTAGGGAAACAAGAGGAAAAGAACTAGGATACAAGGACTCATCCCAGGAGATGACATTAGACAAAATACACAATAAAGGGGAGATAGGACCTGTAGAGACTATATCCAGTGGATAAGCACAACCTCCAGTTGAGGAAGGGACCACCCACCCATCTAACAAATTTTAACTTGGAATTATTCCTGTCTAAAGGAAACAAAGGGACAAAGAGTGGAGCAGAGACTAAAGGAAAACCCATCCAGGGACCACCCAACTAGGGATCCATTCTATCTGCAGACACTATTGCTGATACCAAGAAGAACTTGCTGACAGGAGTCTGGCATCTCCTGAGACACTCTGTCAGTGCCTGAACAATACAGACATGGATGCTTGCAACCAACCATTGGACTGAGCATGAGGACCTCAATGGAAGAGTTAGGAGAAGGACTAAAGAAGCTGAAGGGGATTGCAACCCCATAGGAAGAAAAACAATATCAACGAATTGCCTCCTGCCTGCCCCCGCTTCCCCCTAACACCCCCCAACCCTGACTGAGCTCCAAGGGACTAAACCACCAACCAAAGTGTATACATGGAGGGACCCATGGCTCCAGCTGCTTATGAAGCAGACTATTGCCTTATCTTCCATCAATGCAATGGGAGGCTTCTTGTCCTGTGGAGGTTCAATGTCTCAGGGTAGGGGGATCCTAGGGTGGTGAGGTGGGAAGGGGTTGGTGGGAGAACACACTTATAAAGGCAGAGTGAAGGGAAGATTGGATGGGAGGGTTTGTAGAGGGGAAACTGGAAAGGAGTACAGCATTTAAAATGTAAATAAATAAAATAATCAATAAAATAAATAAATAAAATATGGATGGGAAGGATCCACAGTGGCCAAAAAAAAGGTGATCCTGTCTTTGCAGAGATCAGAATGGGTGTAAATGAAGTTTGATGATTAACCATTAGTATCTGACAGCTTTTTATTTTCACTTCTTCAAACAGTAAATGATATGTTGAACAGAAGCAAGAAGAAGAGATATTATCATATTTACAGCTGGAGTGGAAAAGTAATTTATTTTAGAAGGAGAGATCTATGGATAGAGGAGAAAAAATAGGAGAAAAATCCAGAAGGAGATGGATACTGAAAAATGAGATTTCTAGGAAAAAAAAAATCATTTATAAACATTTACATTTTACTGAAATAAGAAAAAAAGTTTGTTCAGAAAGATTTGTTAAAATCTAGCTTTCTTTAATATTAACCCTAATGTGTTTTAGGGGCAAGAGAATGAATGGAGATATACAGCATCGGTGGATGTGAGAAGGGGGTTCCTCTAGAAGTTACCAGAGACCATTGAGATGAGACACTCTAGGAACTCAATGAGGATGACTTTAGCCAACATGTTCAACATTGTGGAGAGAAAATTCAAAGAGCCCACCTCCAGTAGATACACAGGGCTTCAAACAGTGGGACAGGGTCACTGACCCACAGTCAAAATTTCTTACCCAGAACTGTTCCTGTCTAAACGAATTACAGGGACAAAAATTAGAGAAGAGACTGAGGGAAAGGCATTACAATGACTGGCCTAACCTGGGGGATCCATCTCATAGGAGGGTACCAAGGCCTGTCACTATTACTGATGCTCTGATGTGCTTACAGACAGGAGGCTTGCATGACTGTTCCCTGAGTGGCCCAACCAGCAGCTGACTGAGACAGATGCAGATACTTACACCCAACCATTGAACTGAAGTCAGAGACCCCTATGATTGAATTAAGAAAATGATTGAAGAAGCTGAAGGGGAGAGTGATCCCATAGGAAGACTAGCAGTCTCAACTTACACAGACCCCAGGGAGCTCCCAGAGACTGAGCCACCAACCAGCAGCATACATGGCCCAGTCTGTGTCCTTTGGCACAAATATAGTAGAGGTCTGCCTGCCTGGTCAGGCCTTAGTGGGATAAGATGCTCTTAATCCTGGATAGAGGCTCCAGGGAAAGAGGAAGCCTAGTATGTGTATGTGCCTGTATGGGGGGGTGAGGGCAGGGCGGGAGGTTAGTGCAAAAAGCACCTTCTTGGAGTCAAGGCAGAAGAGGAATGGGATAAGGAACTGTGTGGGTCCAAGAGGGGAGTCAATGATGGAAATGTAAATAAATAAAATAATAAAAATTGGAAAAAAAACAAAGAAAAAATTAAAGATTTAGGAAGTTTCTGAATTTGAAATACTTATGAATAGGAGATCATCTTCTTTTTCTCAAGATGACGTTGTGGTAAGACAACTCCCCAAAAGCTCCAGCTTTATTTTGGTTATGCAAGGATAAACTGTAGTTGAGCATTGTTTTCCCCAAAAAGAATTACATTAAAATATAAATTGTTTGATTTGTACTCTTAACGGTACATGTTCATTCTAAAAAAAAAAAAAAAAAAAAAAAAATAGGAGAGACTATTGGAAATTTATATCAGTTGTAAAAAGGGTCATAAACAGGATGCTGAGGGAAACCACAGGGTGAACAGGGCCTACAATGATAGCCTGGGGACCACAGGCACTATACAAACCACCAAATTTCACTTCTTAACCAATCAGCATTTGCCTTTGCAATCTGCATAACAAAAATCTCTTCCTTAGAACCCTTCCATTGTTGAGGAAAGCTCTACCAGGGAAGCCAGATCTGAGTTTAGACTGTAATTTTACTGTACTTCTTATATTTTACCAAAAGTAGCTGTCAGTGAATAACAATTATTGTTACTTGTTTTATTTCCTGAGTACTACTGAACCTGGTTGATAATTGTGACCCTGGCATTTATGACTTGGTTTGGTACAAGTCAGAACATGCTAAAGTGCCAGGAATAAATTCCAAATCATAGGTTTATTCTGACAGTTAACAAACAATGTGTAGGATCAATAATATAATTGCTTGCATATGTTATCATCTTTTTATCGCCAAATACTACACTATTATTCTAATGTTTCAAAATTAAATATTACCACAATATCGAGACGAGGAGCAAATGATCCCAAATGATCTCCTTGTTCAAATTTGTTCTTCTGGCATTATATGATCTAACCAATACTTCTCTTTCTCAGAATGTGTCTCTGTCCCTTTCCTCTTTGATTGTTTTTTGCTGTGGCTTTCACTCAGTAATACCTTTGAGTAATTGCGATCCCGTGACTGTTGCCTTTTCATTTTATGTTTAGTTTTTAGCAATTCATTCTTGATATTTTTGTACTGTTTGTTTCAATACTACAACCCAGAAGGACTGGAGCTTGAAAAGTAACCCCCTTCTTACAGCACCCCTTAATCTTGGAGCATCAAAACAGTTTTGATGTGACCAATGAGAACAGCTGAGTCCTTTTACTAGATGTATACAAGAAGGCATTCTTTATCTTCTTCACAGATATTTTCTCAGTTTTACATATTTGAATCAATAGAAAAAGTTACTACAGTTACTGGTTATTGTCTGTTGCAAGGGCTCAGCTGTTTTTCTGTATTCTTTCTTTCTTTCTTTCTTTCTTTCTTTCTTTCTTTCTTTCTTCCTTTTTTCTTTCTTTCTTTCTTTCTTTCTTTCTTTTTTTTTTTTGAGACAGGGTTTCTCTGTATAGCTCTGGCTGTCCTGGAACTCACCCTGTAGACCAGGCCTGGCCTCGAACTCAGAATCCACCTGCCTCTGCCTCCCAAGTGCTGGGATTAAAGGCGTGCACCACCACCGCCAACTCTGTATTCTTTCTTATGGAAGAAATTCTGTGAGTCCTTTGTGTTTAGGTATCATGGTAGACAAGGCTCAGATTTGCCTTCAGGATAGTGGCAGTTTTCTGCTGTTGGAATGCTATTAACAAAAAGCCTTCAGCTCTGATCTTCCTTATGATCTGTCTCTACTACTGAGAACTGTGTTGATGAGGTCATTTTTGCCTTCACATGATCACATGTGGTGATTAATTGAATGGAGATGTGAAGATCTGACTATGCTCAATATAGAATCTGTGATGGTCTGTGCTCACACCAGAGATCTCTGGCATATGGATGGGAGATTTGTGGGTTCTATATCACAAATCATCTTCTGCACATTTCTACCTTTGTCTTTCCTTTGTCTTTCTTTCACAGGTATTGTTTCTTAAAAAAGTCCATGCTTCTCCAATTTTATCTGTCAATCTTTTCTGGGGAAGTGAAGCAATAACAAGAATGAATACTGTGTTTTCATTGTTTTTTTTTTTTCCTCATTTAGAAGTCCCTCCAGCAATAAGGGAACCGTAGTAAATATAACCTATGATTTTTTCACTATGTAATTGATTGAATTTGAGCTGATAGTAGCCATAGGGAAAATGTTTAAGCAAAATCCTTAAATGTCACTTGAGGACATTGGAATCATTGTCAACTTCCTTTTCCTTGGTGTTTTATAGTTTCTTAAACTACCAAATAGTAGGTCAACCATCTTGCTGACTTAGATATTAGGAAGGTACAGATGGGTATGCTCAGTGAGGAAGGATAGTAAGAAGATACATTCCAGATAAGGGAGAAAAATGAGACTTTGTCTTTAACACACACACACACACACACACACCGGGAGAAGGCAGGATTAGAAGCTCACAAAACAATATACATGAGCTCACAGAGCTTTGGACACTGATAACATAATCTCAATACTTATTGTTGGAGACACTTCAGTGGTAATACTGAGAAATAACAGTCCCTGTGTGATGCATGGCTAGAAGACAGAAAACAATAGTGCCCGTCACAACCATCACCTTTGCAAGATCAAAAACTCAATGGAACCTGCCTGTGTGTGAAGGTCATCAACCGAATGCTCCACGTTCAGAAAATTGTTTCAACAAGATCTTGAAATATTTTTTTTCCTCAAAAGAAGACACCAGTGAGTTTCACAAGGAAACTAAGGGTGTATGATTTACAGTAATGAAATTAATTTAGGTTATGCTGAAGTGTTGGTAATTTATAGTAGTTGTAATAGCAATTTTAGTTTGATTTCATAACCTCAGAAACCACATACTTCCTGGAACCAGGAGTTTTTACCAGGTACTACAATAACAGTACAGTCACCAAAGAAGTCTGTCCTCTCTCTCTCTCTCTCTCTCTCTCTCTCTCTCTCTCTCTGTGTGTGTGTGTGTGTGTGTGTATGTGTATGTGTGTGTGTGTGTGTGTGTGTGTGTGTGTGTGTGTGTGTGTGTGATATGTGTGATTAAGTATGCTTCCATGGCACAGACAGAAGTACACTGAGCTCTGCAGAAGGCCTGATATATTTAGATTTTCATTAAGATGAGCTGAAACATAGACTCTCTCCAGTTATCCAAGAAATGTAATTAACTATTTCCATAGATTTCTACTTAATCAATGCTATTTATCCCTATATTTTGTTAATTGAACTGTCACCCTCCACTAAAGTTGCTAGTGTGTGTGTACTTTGGGATAGGGGCATTCAAATTCAAGGTCACATTTCTTCCAAAGTAAATTCTTCATTTTAACGATAATTATTCCTCTTCAATAGGAATTATGACTTTAATTAGCAGCCATGCCTAAAAATATATTTAAAATCATGATTAAAATGTGATGAAGTGTCCAGGTATTTTTTTCATAAAAACATAAAATATTGTGGAATCAGAGATCTAAACTTAAATTTTTATCCAAGAAAATAGTAGATAAACTTGAAAAAGTTCTCTCTAATTTTACTTTTTTTTTGTCTAGTGGAGTTAATATTGATTTTTCCTTCATAGTGCTGTTAAAATTTAGAGGTGTTTCTTGAGTAGCAAGAGACACAGAGTAGATGTTTAGCAGTTGATATTCTATTTTAATTATAAATATCACTTCAACTCCATAGTTTATAAATTGGTGACAAATATAAAACTATTTTCACAATTCCCTCAATATGAAATGATTCCATGATTCTCAATGAAAGGTTGTTGGTTTGTGTTTGGAAAATGTATGAAAATAGGGAATAGCTAATACGTTTCTCAGCCTGTCCTGAGCAGAACTGCACTAATCCAACTTCCAGAATAACTTGTACCTTCAGTATCTTTGACCTACACATTGTGAGAAGGGCTGTTGTTTACGTTTCTTCCTAAGCCATGCTAATGGCATAGATAAGACTTCATTTTAAATTCTTAACTAACCAGGAAAAGGAGGGTATATATATTATACATGTAAGAATTTTACATGTATACATGTAAGAATTTTACATGTATACATGTAAGAATATATATATATATATATATATATATATATATATATATCTTCTTTCAACAGATTTCTAGATAGCTTCTAATAAACAAGACTTGCCTAGATATTGGAGAAGACCTGCCAAGACATAATCTTCAGTCTTGAAAAATCACAAACCAGGATAAAAGACTGATATGCAACACAAAATTATGTTTGAAAAGCAGGTGTTGGAATAGCCCATTCCTTCATTTTAATTTACCTTTTACATTTTTTACTTATTGGATTGGAGACAAATAGTTGATCCTAAACTCATTTTATCATATTTAAATAGAAACAGCATCTTTCCACATGCCATAGGTCATATGGTCAGAAAGATCTCACGGCTTCATATAGATGAAGTACCTCAAATGTTCTCGTAATGCGTGTAAAGTAAATAATAAGAACAGTATTGATTATTAAAATATTATTATAACAAATAACCACTAGTGTTATCAGTTTAAAGTATGTCAAGCACAGAGTATTCAAGATGATTGATAACCTAGAAAATTGAGACAGAAGATACGAAGGTCAGATTATCAAGGGCTTCATGGAGCCTCCATGGGCAATGGAGGATTATTACAGAGTTTTAAAACATGGAGTTTTAAAAAGGAGGAAAAATGTATCCTTCAACTTCTAAAAGATCACTTGTCCCTGAGGTGGACTTTAAAGTGCTTGCAAGTCCAGGATTGGTCAGCTCTCTTATTCCTCCCTCCTTCATGTGTCATGAAAATTAAAATGAGGACAGTTCAGTTAACTGAGTGTCTGTTAAATTAATGAACCCGTTTGCCTTCAACACCTGGTAATTATATCTTTCAATTAAACCAACTCTCTAGCTGTCTATGATCTTATAAATTAACTCACTGCTTTATATCTTTCTAAGTAGGCAAACCTTTGCAGGCCTCAACCCCAAGAGATTAGAAATACAGAGTAAATCAGAGTAAGTCACATTTTCACCTCTCTTTTACTGTAACTCATAGAAATCCTTTTGTTTCTTTGCTTTTGGCATCACTACCAGAGCCAAAAATATGTGTTTTCTGTCATATAATTATGGTAATTAAGTTTGGGCATATTGATGTATACAGCATGGTTCATTTAATAAAGAAAACTTTACCAGGACAGTCTGGTGTCAAATATTGTTCAGATAATTCTTTTCTTCCCCTTCCTTCCTTCCTTCCTTCCTTCCTTCCTTCCTTCCTTCCTTCTTTTCTTCATTCATTCATTCAGCTTTTGAGATAAAGGAATGCTAGGAATAAGTAAAGTGGTATTCTTAATGTAATTACAGAAAGATGAGTTTGGAGTAACATTCTAAGAACCTGCATCGAAAGACAGTAAGTATTGATAGGCATACTATATAAACCCAACTCAGAATAGATCCAAGACTTAACTGTACACCCCAAATTATGAGGCTACTAAAAAACAAAATAGAAGAAATGATTCAGGTCTTTTCTTTTAATAATAAGAACCACATAATTCAGGAAACAAAAGGTTGTGCTCATAAACTTTTCACGCAGTAACAAAACTCTACTGGGAATTGGATAAGAGGTCATTCATGTTCATTCTGATAATGAATTTGCCATTTTGTCTGTATCCTGAAACAGTGGGCATCTGAGCTTAAAGGTGACAAACTAGTTAATCTGGTGAAGGAAACTTTAAGACAAGTTAGCATTCTAATGTGACATAGTTATTGTTAAGTTCTAGAAATTGTGAATGCAAGAATATATTGAAAACCAGGAGAGGGAGAGAGAGGGGGGGTTAAAACATTTCATTTCAAAACTCAGATAAGAATTGTTTCTGAAGAGATTAGCACCATTGAAAGAAATCAAACAGCTAGCATTGGGCAGCACTGAAAGATGAACTGAGAGTAGCTCAGTGGTTGGCCAGTTGTCACTGATTGCAGACAAGATCAAGAGTATGAAATGTGACCTCATTTGTAATAGTTTTACTTAAAGAAGAAAAGAAAAGAAGAGAAAAGAAAAGAAGAAAAGAGAAGAGAAGAGAAGAGAAGAGAAGAGAAGAGAAGAGAAAAGAAAAGAAAAGAAAAGAAAAGAGTTCCTCCACGCCTTTTTTTCCTGCACAGAGCCAGTTAATAAATTGATAGCCAGGACACATTTCATTTTGCCCAACCACCTAGGTACTCACAGTCCCATATAACTTTGATCCAAGGTACTCAAGCTGTTGTTTTGAACTAATTTCAAACATTCATGTCGTATATATGATGCCTGTTTTTTAGGAATGCACAATGCAAAAGTTATGCAGTTATGGATGCTGTCCCTGAGATTTTAAAGAAAAGCTTGTGAGGCCAGGTATTGTGTGATAGAGTGAGCATTGGCTGATCAGTAAGTAGAGAATTGAATACAGATGGAGCACAGAATAATCAGAAGAGATAATGTGATACAATAAGAAAGGATAAGGCTATGTGAGGTTTTACAATGGTGTTTGGGAGTTTAAGGTTGTATCTTTCAGGTAAATGAGGGTCTTAGAATACTGTTTAGGAGTTTGAGAAATGTCTTATAAGCAAAGATAACCCACACAATTAGATGAGACTAAGGAGATTTTCTGTGTGTTTCAGTGATAGTAATTTTATGAGCTCTTTAAATGATGACTTTACATGTAATATAATGAAGTGACATATAGAAGGAAGGATAAAGGCAAGTTTGAAAATATTTGTGAATGTTCAAGGTAACTAGAATAGGATTGAAGATATGGGGAGAAATGCAGAGATTAGTGCACCAAAGATAAAGTGAAATGATTGACTCGTTTTGGATAACAAGGAGAAAAAAAAAATTTAAGATGTCAGCTTGCTTTCAATCAGTACCTCTGTATCATTTTACTTTGTACTCCACATTGTAAGGCATCATAGTAGTAAACTCCATAGAGGTGAAGTAAAAGACAAGTGTAAAATATTAAAATTTGATCAAATGGAGTCTAAAGTAGGATATACACACTTATATAATATCAAACATGTTATATTAAACATATATGTTTATAAATGTTTGATATACAAACATGTAACTGTATATACAAACATATAAAACCTGAGTTATGACACTGATTTTAGTCTCAGTATTTAGTTTAATAATATATAATGTATAAAAGCACATAGAAGTAGTGAAGACATGTATTTAGAAAATATAAATAATAACTTTATAACTCTTGCCATCTGTTACAGCCCCTAAGTAATGTCTAATTCTAGTGCATAGAAAAGAAGTCAGAAATTTTAAAAGTAAAATAAATTGGAACAGAAGTGTTGTTAAATTAGCTGTTGCTAATTCTGCTCGTGGACAATTCACAAACTTAAAAATCAATTCATCATAAGGTACAAGGTTTCAAAGAGGCCTTTGAAATGAATATTATTCATTCAAATATGTTATGACAAATGAATTTTAGTCATATCAAAAAGCTGAATTATCAATTCATAAATTTGAAGATGAGAGGATAAAAATGTCTTGGAGAAAAGAAATGTATAGAACTAATCGGGTGATTTTAATATTTCGAATAGCAATGTGAACTAGGCAAGGTTTCTTGGAGTAAAGCTGAAGAAAGGGGCATTTCTAACCCTCCATATCATATAATTTCTTTGTATATTTGGTTTATTTTTGTTGCCATTTCATTCCAATAGCTCATAGACCAGCACAGAAAAATTTGACATGTGGGACACTGACTCCAATGTCATTCTCTGCTTCTAGAACCTCCATGATATTTTCTTTTGTTTCTTTATTCATTAGTGCTGTCTGAGACCCATTTTCCTTATCTGGTTTCCATCTCAGGAAAAATTTCAAAAGCTCAAGTTTTTGATCCTTTGCATTCAGTGCCAATGTGGGCAGGAAATTCAGCAAAGGTTTTTATTATTATTTTTTTATTATTTATTTATTTTTTATTGAACATTCTGTGACTGAAGACTTAAGTAGAGCAGAATGTGGAACCCCAGATCCAGAACCCAGAGTACCTATCTAGATGAAATGCATCATAAAGGAAATGAGGAAAATATGGGTAAATTAAACAAAATTAAATATGTACAATCTTCTCTAATATCAATGGCTTTGAAGTCAAACACATCTAAGTTTCTATCTTAATAATCTCTGCTCATCATACTAAGGTGATCAATTATTTGCTTGGTTTCTCATGAATGTAGTTTTCCATCTAAAGTAAAGAAACATTCAGTGTAAAACAACAAACATGAAGAATTTGGTACAATCTGTAGTACAGTAATAATTATTTTTTCCCTGCAGATTCACTCTTAGACTTGACCACTCCCTTCACAATCCATCCTTATTTACCTACAGAAACAACGTTTTAATTGTTAGTAACAGGCTTGATTTAATTTTAACATGTTATTGAAATATTATGACATTAATTATACAAACATGGTTACCATGTGTTATTCTGGATTAAGTGAGGCACTTAGTGTTTCATGTGTACTCATCACTGGTGGTTGTAACCAAGCTTGCATGTTGCCTTGCAACTGTTATCATTCTCATTTTAAAATTTGTTTATTGCATGCATGCAGCTACCAAAGTACACAAGTGGAGGTCAAAGGACAATTTTTATGAATTACTTCTCACTCTTCTCTCTGCCCACCATGTATGATCTGAGATCCAACTTGGTTTGTCAAGTTTAATGAAAAGCACTTTTATTTCTGAAGTCATTGTACTCATCCCACCCAAGATAAGGTCACCTGTTATGTAAAGTGGCAAATGCAATACTTATCATTATAAACTTTAAGATAAAACAATGGTACTATAAATTATGGTTCTTGAATTAGTCAGTTGCTATTACATAAAGTAAGAGTTTTGTAATAGCTTAATAATGTTTTCTTTTTCTTTTATTTTCAGTTTTGATGCCTGGGACCTTTCATTATAAATTAGAAATCTGGAAAGCACATCAATAAAATGAGTTTGAGGTATATCTTGTAAGTATTCCAATTAAAAAGGTGGCTTCATGGAAAGGGTAATTTTTGTTTTTCTGTAAGAAAATCCTTCCATAGAATCATTCTAAGCTCATGGCAAATACTACTTACCTTGCAGAGCACGTGTTCTGTGCAACCACAAGTTTTACAAACAGATGGCATGTGTTCAACTGTACATGTCAGAATTACCTGTGGGAATAACGTCTGCTCAGAGTATAAAAGAAATTAGGAGGTGCAACAAATTAAAATGGGGCAAAGGGCCTATGCCAGATGGAATTCATATCTCTTGTAGATACAATGTAAATGTGTGTGCCCATGTGCATGTGAGTGTGCATTTGTGCAAGCCTCTGTGTGTATGTGTATGTGTATGTGTATGTGTATGTGTATGTGTATGTGTATGTGTATGTGTATGTGTATGTGTATGTGTATGTGTGTGTATTGAATGCTGCCTCAAGGCATAAAAATACATATATTTACAAAAAAAGATACCTACATATCTAAGCATTCTGGATTAATCAAAATGATTATTCTATATTTAAGTAATCAGACTAATAAACCTATCAGACTTTCAGTCCAATTTGAAGAGGCTTGGGAATATAGAATTTTAAGAAATTCATTTAACATTTTGTTAATTTTTTATTAGATATTTTATTTATTTACAATACAGATGTCATCTCCTTTCTCCAATTCCCCTCCCTAGAACCCCCTATCCCATCCCTCCTCGTTCTTTATGCTTTTATACCATTTTAATCACATGCATGTATTAAGGTCAGTTCTAGGTTGAGGGTCTAGCAATACAATAAATGCAATAGTCAAGAGACAGGCAAGACAATAAACACAGATAGTCAAAGAACAAGCAAGGCATTAAACCCACTTAAGTGAACACTCCTGTGACCACTGTTTCTAAGGGCTTATCAGGATGACCAAAGTATCTGAGCCTATTTTCCTGTCCTAGGCCAAGGTTACTTTCATGTCTGAAGCCTACTTCCTTGTTCTAGCCTAAAATTTAGATTCCTGCCTGAGATTACTTCTTTGTTCTAGTCTAATGTTGTATTCCTGCCTGAAGCCTACTTACTCGTCCTTGGCCAGTGTCATATTCTTGCTAAGCAGCCACAAAGGCTCTTCGCCTCTACCCCCTTTTTATTTCATTAACAAGACTGAGCCTGTCTTAGGTCATAACAAGAATGCCTTTCTTACCCACCATAGAATATGCATTATCAAAAGCAATGCAATTTTGTCGTAGGTTGGTAAGGCTCTGTGCAGAATCTTATCTGTCTTTGGCTTTCCAGCCTGTTCATTTAATAACTCTGTCTGGGGGTCCATTTTCAGTTTCAAGCCATGTACTATGGCTGCCAGCATGTTGATGTTGTTACAGAAAAGCTTTAACACAATGGGAAGGAATAAAAGTATTCCCAGGACAAAAAGGGCTAGCATGATCAATCTATATATGCCATTTTTGAAGCTTGACCAAAATCAAAATGCTGACCTCAGGCCATGGGTAATTTTATTTACAGTATCTAACACATCAACACTCAACAGAGCAGCATTCTTGAAATTTCTAAGCTCCCTATGCATTGTTAAAACATCCAGAGAGGTGTTAGAATTATGCCAAATACACTTCAAGTGTCATTAAATTTCTTTCTAATTATAATGACTACAATTGTAAATTGTCAAACTAACATGAATCCAATGGTATTTGGCATGACACTCAAGATGGCTTCTTACCCTTAAATTCTGAACCTCCTTCCAGTAATTTGAATAGAATAAAAAGCATCAATCCGTTCTTCCAAATGCCTATCTAAATCCTCTTGTATATTCAACACATTAGTAACATTTTTTGCTAAATGATTAACAAAAGTAGCTGTGTTAACATTTTGTGTCACAGCAATTGCAGAAGCAGTGGTGCTAGCAATTAATATTTTGAATTAAATGGTTATCCAGTACATAAAAAAAGCCATCCAGACAGATTTTCTTTCTTTTTTTCTATATCTAATACTCCATGAATAAATTCTTTATATCTAGTACTTTCTGAATCAAGGCATTTAGATATGTTAAGTACTTTATATTATAAAATAATCATGAATCTCTAGACTTTGTCTTCTTATCCTCTACATTTGACTTTGCTTTATGTATTGAGGGAGACTTGAACATACAATCTCTTTGGTCAGTAGTTTGTCTTATGATTAATAAGATATCAATCCCCTAACTCACCCAGCAAAAGACTTTTAGTGTTTCTGTTTCCACTTTCTCTCACTTAGGCATCAGGTATGTTTGTAGGAGAACAACTATGTTTATTGGGCTAGATGACAAGAAATTTCATCAATGTGAGTTAAATCTCAGTAGCTAAGACCCCTAAGATAAAGGCAACCTGTAGTCATATGTTAGTGACCACAGTTGAGTGAATGATCTCAAAATAGGACCAGAAAAATATTTCATCTGATCATGGACGAAATTACACATCCACAGAAGTTTGTGGTAAATGAAAATTCTTGGTAATCCCCAAATACATAATGTTTTATTATAGAGCAGAAGCAGACATTTGGTTTTATAATGTATTTCCAGACTTCTTTCTGATTTCATTTCTTCAGTAAAATGGATTCTAGTTATTTCAAGCTAATTTTATCATATTCAGTTTTTAATTATGATATACAGTGGTGAACTTTTATTACTAGTTTTATACAAGAAAGTTCTTTATTACATATAGTAGTATATATGAATAGATAATTGGAGAATATACATATATTAAAATGACTTTTTCCCGTAGCATGAATACCTAAAGGTTTAGTAATCAGATTTTTCTAGACTTTTTCTTTATCACTATATTTCACTTTTATTTTCATAAGTAAAATATGTACTACTGATAGGAGAGTAGAAAAAAGAGAAAGCATTATTACTCTAGCAGTAGGTGATGCTGGGCTTTCAAAGAAGGTATGTGGCATTTTTTTCAGTGGTTCATATATATCCTGCTATAAGTTACTTAACTGTAGTTCTCCAAAATATATACACTTGGTTGAAATTATTTAAGATTCTTATACTTGATAAGTTCCAAAGAAGTATTAGAACTCCGCCTGACCTTTTTGCCAATGCCATTTCTGTATTGATAAGGGAGAACCTCTTATGTCCTAGCCTACTCAATGAGCTCTCATGGACTAGTACTGTCAGATTTTTATCCTAGAAACATAGCAGGTATCTATGATAGTACAGAAACACATACACAATAGTTGTTGATAAGAAGGTTATTAGAATAAACCATACAAAATATGTAACAAATCACTGACCAAATTGGCAATATATGAATTTTGGAAGACATAAACTCAAACCATAGCAGAATCTGAAATGGTTTCTTATGAGTTTAGGATTTTTTAAAATTTATGTGGAAAATGGTGATTTTATAATGTTAAAACAAAAATCTATTCAGGTATATTAGGTATGTAGGTATCTTTTATGTATATACACATATTTGTATGCCTGAAGGCAGCATTCAAGGCACACACACACACACACACACACACAGAGAGAGAGAGAGAGAGAGAGAGAGAGAGAGAGAGAGAGAGAGAGAGAGAAAGAGAGAGAGAGAGAAGAGAGATCATTTACATAGTATGAATTTTTATTTTACTTTACTTTTAAATATGTTTTTCATGTAAATGTAATAATATCACTTTCCTTTTCCTTTTGTCCCTCCAGCTCCTCTCAGATACCTTCCCTCACATCCCTCCCATGTCCTTGCCTCTCAAGCTGATAGTCTCTTTTTCTTTGATTGCTGTTATTACATATGTGTGTGTGCTTGTGTATATGCGTATGTAAATACAACCTTCTGAGTCTGTTTTGTTGATAGTGTATACATGGTTTTTATTCAGCCCACACTCGATTGGACAGTCAATAAGAAGCACATCTCTGAGAGAGGCTAATTCTACTTCTCCAGCAGCCACACTTCCCCCT
Organism: Rhabdomys pumilio; assembly: GCA_030674055.1. NCBI lineage: Eukaryota > Metazoa > Chordata > Mammalia > Rodentia > Muridae > Rhabdomys > Rhabdomys pumilio. Next base: position 76,059,506 of record JANHMN010000004.1, on the reverse strand, counting down.
GAGTACATGGCAATAAGGCCCATGGTGTATGAAAACACTTGTCAGAAAGTCATACTTTGCAATACTGCCTTTTCCTTGTAAAGGTTACTACTCATGGACTGCTACCACAACATGATGTCAGTAAGCTCTGCTTAACAAATCTTAGCTGCTCCACTTCCTTAAATGAACGTATCCTCAAATTTTATGGTAGAATCACCCATAGGACATTTATTCTTTCCTAGATAGACTCTTGAGTTTCAATCTGCCTTAGTGTATTTATAAATTGATTAAGAGTGATTTCCAAGTCTTGACAGATGGATTTTTATACAATAAACTCATTGGCTCTATATTGGTTTTTTTTTTTTTAAATCTGTCATTCTTTTATTTTCATCTTTGTTTGCTCAATGCCACCGAGGATGTGTTTCCATGAGGTCTGAGTGTCATACGTGAAACTATAACACTAGTATCAAGCATTGTTCTAAGAACTTAGAAAGGACTTAATTAAGTTATGTTAAATAATTTGTATGAATACACAGAATGAAAAGTACAATATTAAAATGAAAATATTGTGGTGGATAATCAAACTTATAACAAGGTTTTTAATTGAATACTGACTGGAATAATCAAAAGTAATAATAATAGTTGTGGTGGAAATATTTGTACTTTTCAACATTGACTACATGAAAGTCATCATGAAAGAGTAGTAATGTATTAAGCCAATTAAGACAGCTTCCACTGCTACCCCACTCGAGTTTTTAAGGACAATTGTAGCTTGCAAATGTTGAAGGAAATGCTCAGTACTGTACTGCCTGATAATTAGTCAGATTTCAACGTTAATTCTGACAGTCTCTACCCTTATCCATTGACCTGAATGACAGTGTTTCTGTTACCAATGGTTACTAGCAAATATGTGATAATAAGAAGCTAAAGTGTTATTAATTCAAATGGCTAAAGACTCTAAGCCCAGTGAATTAGATAAGAATCACACCAAATCACATTCTTGTTCTGTGGATGATATATGAGTCTTTATCTCTCTAAATCAAGAAATATCAAAAGGCTTTTATGTCCTTATTAGGGTTAAAGTTCATTTTATGTATTTAATTAACACTGGCTTTCTTCTCGTTTATTCCTTACAGTGCTGTGGAGAAAACAGATTCTGTATATGTAACCTGATCTCCTTTTGTACATGCCATTTTCTATGGTTCCTATACCCTTAGATAATGATGATTGTTATTATTAATTTTACTAAAGAAAAGCTATGATATCTTTTTATTGGAAACATTCTTGTTATGTACCAGTGAATTTAATAGAATATTTAAAGCATACAGATGTTTTGGAGTCACCACCAGGATGGAAATCCCACTGAAAACATAAACATTGATGCCACCTCAGTCAGGATAATAAGATGCTCCTCTTGTGATCTAAGGTAACCCCTTGTTAACTAATCAGCATTTTTTCCCTTTTTAAAATGTTTACCTGTTTCTTCATTCACACCTTAAAGAACCCAGTTCTCTACTGTTTTTCTGCTTAGATTCTACTTTGTCCAACGAAGGTGCATCCCTATTCATGAATCATATGTAAAAGCCAATTAAATTGTAACTAAATCTGCCATAATGTTATATTGTATCAGGCTCCTGGGACTTTTATGGTCCATGAAGTCCTAAATCTGTCTGGATAGCTAAGGATAATGTAATGGGATGTATTAAAGCTAAACCCACATTGATCCAGCGACTTCACTGGATAATTTGGAAGTAACTTATTGGCCCTTGAGATTCATCATTATAAGTGTCATAAGGACACTTTACTTAAGAATCCATTCTTAAGTAAAGAAAGCATCATGAATTGCGAAGTTTCAGATAATAAGACATAGATTTTATCATTGCCTGTAGGCTTAGAATGATCAACTGTTCCAGGTGCTATAGTGTTTAAGACTATGATCTTTTTAAGTAGCTCAACAACTCGTGGTGCTTGTTGCCAAACAGGACAACCTGAGTGAATTCTCAGGCTGCATATGGTGAATGTAGTGGACAAACTCCTTCACAACACTCTTTAACCATCACAGTACATGCCTTGAATCACACACAAATAAGAATGTAATGAAATTAATATACAGAAGTGTTAATTATTGAATAAGATGTTTTTATATAGTTAAACCTAATTTAATATTTTATTATCTCGAATTGCTATAAAAGGAATCATTAAATCAAAAATGTTTTATATACATATTTATTTTGCAAATATTTAATAATGTTCCAGGAAATTAAGGTAACATAATGACAAAATATTAAGATTAAGAAAATATTAAGATTAATATAACAATTAATATAAAAATTAATATTCTTAAAATATTAAGAAAAGAAGTAAAAAACAAGTTTATAATCCTAACTGTTAAGGAATTACATAGTGTATATGTTGGTGGAATTTTTATAATAACATTTTTCCAATCTATAGTATCTAATGAAGGGCTTAATTAACTCAAAAGCTAAATGTAATTTAACCCAACAAGTGTTTGTTTCTTGCTCCAGCACACACTTGGTGAGTAGTGAGCAGGGGTGCTGTGAGGAGGAGGATCTCAAACATGGCATCATTTATGAACCACATCTGGGCCCAGAACTCTAATTTTCAGTCCTTAGCCATGCATGGCGTTCAAGATTAGCCTAAAGGAAGCACTGGGCAACAACACCGTATATTAGATGATGCCTGACATGTTGTGGGCACGCCAAGAGAAGCTAGCCTTCAATCACATGGCCTCATTTAAGCAAAGGTAATAAGGGAGATGTAATGTTGCCATGTGCCTGAAAGGGAAATGAAGCAAGCTTGGCAAACTCACGGATTGCCTCTATCATAGGAACCAAATGAGATAAAGTACCTGGCATACTGCCTGGCACATAATAAACCTTCAATAAATGCTATCTATGGCTAGCATGGGGATTTTAATTTGTTAGAATATAATGTGCTTTGACTGGATAGGTATTTATGAAGGAGAACATTTTGTTTTGTGTCAACCCATTTGACTATAAGAATAGCAACACCACCCTGCACATGCATTACCTCTTATTTTTTATGAAGCTCTTAGAAATGATTCCATTCTATTTTTATTTTGCCTATACTATGATGTGGGCAGATAATATTCCTAGTGATAATATGAATGAAAATGCACATGCTGGTCATGCTATAACAGATAATAAATGACAGAGACAGCATTTGAGAAGGAGAGATGGCTTAGCAATTAAAAGTTCTTGCTGCACTACTATGAGAGCCTGAGTTCAGATGCCAGCCTCCGCATAACAAGCCACAAGGTAGCAAATATGTGTTACTTTAGGTCCAAGTGATGCAATCATCTCTCTTTGTCTTTGTGCAGAGACACTGAACACACACACACACACACACACACACACACACACACACACATGCACACTCATAAATTAATCTTAAAAAGTGAAAAATAAGATCTGAGTGAGAATTTAAATGCTGCACTTTTCCTATGCTGCCCAAGTCACTAAAGTGTACAACTGCTTCCCATGATTAAGAGTTTACCTATGATTCAAGGAATATTCAGGCTGTGAGTTACTATGCTAGTTCTTTACTCTAATCATGAAAGGTTCTTTAAAACTTTCTGTAGTTTCTTACTTCAGGAGGATGTAGAGCTATGATGATACTAATAGCTTACTTACTTTGGAATACATGATGACATTATTTAAGCATTTTGGATACTGGATCATATTCAGAAAAAGTTGAGGTGATATACATCTGTAAATAATTTCAAATACATAATCCTTGATGAAACTGGAGATATTATTTCAAGAAGAGAAGATTAAGGAGAGATACATATATTGCATTCAAGAATTCGAAAGTCTACGGTTTTCTCCCTCATAATAAAACTATCTTTTCTCTAGACATTTTAGACATTTAAATTATTTAAGGATTTTTTTTCTATCTTGCAAATACAGTTACTTGGTCCAGTGATTGTTGCAGAAGAGGAATTCAGTGATTATTTAGGATTAGGAGCAGAATAATTTTGATGTTCAGTTAAAGCTATCAGTTAGACATGATCATTTTGTAAATGTATTCTCCATGCAAGGAAGTCCTAAATGTAAAGCTGTGACACTAATCTACTACAATAGAGTGGTTGAGGCTGAAGTGGGCTCTAACAAAGCAAGAAAATCATGTATAAAATTACTACATACCAAAAAAATAAAAAGATTGCTCATCTATCACTGAGACACTTTCAAGTCTAATATTTCCCCATATTTTGACAAAGGTGTTCATAAGAGGCACCAACGTGGTCATGTGGAATAGGGACCTTATTCCTTGCAAGCTTTATTAACAGGACATGGCAAACTTCTTGAAAAAAAGACAGATACCTTGTTAGAGCTCAGCCTTTTTGCCACTAGACTCTTGTGTTCTTCATGCTCCATATTTTCATTTTCCTCACACAATCGTATTAACACAGAACAATCTAATAATTTCTGAGGTATCTCTTGTGTTCTCACCCAGAGTACTATAATCTTAGGGCATCTCCCGGTAGTTCTCATCATATCGTTATGATTATTTCTCTATCATATTTGAATAAACTTTTCAAAATATCTAAAATCCACATTTTCATTTCCCTAGGTACTAATAGCCTCACATAGAGAAAAATCAAATTTTCTTTTGATTCCTTTTGTCATTTTCAATTAAAAAATGAACCACATTTGGGTAGAAATTATCATGAATATCATATCAACCTTCAAGATATTTACATAATTTTCAAATACCCAATAAATGTCTTATACGTCCTCTTAATCATCCCATACTACATGAAACAATTATTTTTGATGAGTTATTTTATTTTTAATTATACATACAAGAGTATTTTTGTGTTAGAACATACACAGGATTATAGGTATTCATTTATTTTATAAAGGCTGTCATATCCCCTAGAGATACAGTAACGTGATTGTGAGCCTAGTGATATGAGTGCTGGGAGCAAAATTCAAGTTCTCAGCATGGGAAGTATGTGAATAATATCTCCAGCTCCATAAATAATGATGAAGGATTAAGGTATGTAACATTCTGAACCCATTTAGCTTGACTTTTTAGTGTTAATTTTTCAATGTGCGCCAGACATTCATGCTACCTTCTCTGGTTGTCTGTGCAGCAGCTGGAATATCTGCCAATGAGTAAATGAAAGGCATCAGAATGAGGGTTTTGTGGGTGTCTTTCATGGCCTATTTCTTACATTCAACATAATATAAAGTTGTCTGACTTGTGGTCAGGGCACCCTGATATGGAAAAATTGATTGTATTGGCCAACTCCTTTCTGGCTCTTGTTTGACTTAGGCTGAGGTTTCTGGCAGTAACCTGGTGCTGGGTAGAAGACAGAGTGAGGTTCATGAACAACAAAAGCTTTCTGACTGGTGAGAATAATTGTTTTCACATCTTATTTTTGACCTCTGCTTTTGTTAACTTGGGTTAATTCTCTTCTAGTGCATGTGTGGTGACCTTTGCTCTATCTTCTCATTGTATATCTATCTGTATTCTACCTGGTTACATGCCTTTCTTCCTCTTCTCTCTGTTGAAGGCTCTTCTTTTTGTCTCCTTGGTTTCTCATCTTTTCTTCAATTCAGAAATACCACATTCACAGCATATGGCTGATGAAGTCAAACACAGATAGTAACTTAATAACTTGTTTGAGATTCTGAACTATTTAAGCAGAAAGCTTCTAATTAAACTGAGAACAGTTTCCCTATAGTCATAAAATGGTAAGTAAAAATTTATTTCTAAGCATCAAAACCAGTGTCTCCATATCTATCACAGAGTAAAGAGAGGCTGGCTTCAGAGGAAAGAGTGATTGTTGACAGTGTTCCTAAGATAGATGGTGGAAGATAACCTGATTCTTCTTGTAATCATCTCCACAACATAAAGTTCACCATCTTAGAGATTATGCTTACCCCTAAGCATAAGTCACCTAAACCCTCAAGGGGAACACAGAAATTTTTCCACAGAGGAAATGGTCCTGAGTCAAGTAGATAGAACTCTATCCAGTCCCTGGATGGCATAATACATTTGACAGAAAAGACATGATGCAACTGATATGAGGTGATGAGCTCAAGATTTCACCCTTCATCTGTCTACAGTATGGACAATATCCATCCTGCCTTGCTTAAATGTATTCCATTCTATTCATTCTTCCAGATACATCAACTGTGGCTACTGACTATGTCTTGACACATTCTTATAATGGTCATTCATACATCCAAATAAATCAAACACTTTCTTAGTTCTCTAACTGTGATAAAACCACTCATTTCCTTTCTGATGCTGACCATTTAAGTCTAGACATGTCTATTGTTTTAAACTTGAGCTACTTTATATTCCACTGCAGCCTTGATGTAAACATATGTCTTGATTGAACCATTTTCTCATTTGGGAAACAATCACTTGGCACATAACATGTGGCAAACATTATGCTAGTGGGTCGAGGTCACATCCCAATCCATTGTTTCTTGTGTAAAATGGAGTACAGCATACCCAGGATTAGCTCTGTTGTGCTGCTTTGGATTCCCCGAGGTGATTAGTGCTTGAAAATTCAAAACTAAAAGTGATTCATAGAAGCACTGAACTGAAATTAGTTTCTACCTTATTATCCTCTTTGGGGTGCTTCCATATAAAACCCTTTCTTGACAAAGTAACAAGACAGGACAATAAAGATAGAAATGGCCAGTGAACTGAGACAGCAACCCAGTTATTAATTATGGATTGGTCTTTCCATCCTTATGTTCTTTGACAATTTACCCCTAGTTTCTTTCTCTGCAAAACTGCTGTGGATTCATAATATTTTCTGTCTGATAAATATACAGATAATGCAGAGAACATAGTGCATACAGCAGGTGTTCAGGAAGGGTAAAGTACTAAGATAGCAAATGATTTTATTTTCTCTGGGCCTCAGATAGTTAAGCTACTCTAAAACTCACAGTTCACAATCATTGTGTAATTTATTATTTCTCCTGTGCTTTGATTTTTTATCTATTTTTTCTCCTGATGGAGACCTATACATTTTCTATTTAAGTATGTCTTTCCAATAGATGTTTATAAACATATGAAAGCCTAAAAAAATATATGGCTTGCTGCATCAGTCTGTGACATTTAAATTATAACAAAATTGTATTATATTATAATTATTGGTTTTTATAACTTTTTACCTTATCATATTTTAGAGAACAAACATTACCACATATAGATACAGTTCAGGTTTCTGATCATGATATAATATAAATCACAAATATGTATTTTATTTTATTAATACATTTTCTTATTGATAGGCTGTAGTTCTTTACTACCACATATGAAACAGGAACAACATACACACACACACACACACACACACACACACACACACACACACACACA
>JANHMN010000004.1:76030611-76052125 GCA_030674055.1 Rhabdomys pumilio | reverse complement strand
ACACACACACACACACACACACACACACACACACACACACACACACACAAACATACATATACATATACACATATACACATATACACATATACACATATACACATACACATACACATACACATATACATATGTGTGTATATATATGCATATACACACACACACATATTTGTACAGAAGTGTGTTACTTAATGGCCTATACACATAAGCCCAATTCTTGTATTTTAAATTGTGAACAAACATGGGATAAATTGCATATTGGTTTATAAAATGTGACTTCCTAGCCTTGCTTCCCTACAGTAGTTTAGTATGTTAACACACATACCAAGCACAGAGAGTTGTTCTTTAAAACTTATTTAGTTTTCTGCTTGATAATTATATATATGTATAATGTACAGTCTGATTATTAGCATCTCCTTAATCTCCATCATATCTATACTAGCACATTTTCTACAAGCCCACTTTGGGGTTTTGGTAGGTTGTTATTTTTATTCTGATTTTGACTCACTGTTTTTACTGTTGTGGTTTTCATTATTCTAATCACCATTGAAGCTGAGTATCTTTAACAAGAAAGCAGTCTTCGCAATTTTTCCTAAGATGTGCATAAAATAATTTGATTAATTTTTCTTTTTGGCTGTATCTCTTTTTCTTACTGTTTTGAAGGCATTTAAATTAATTATCTCTTAGAAATTAAATAGGTAATTATCTTTTCTGAATCTGGCACCTGCCTGAGAAATTTATTTATGCTGTTTTTTTGCATTAAACATTCATAATGAATTTTCAGATATGAATCTGCGATAGGATCATAGCCTCAAGTTCTGGGAGACAACCAAGGGCAATGACATTAGTGTATAATACTTTGAGAGTCTCTTAGACACTTCCCTCCTCTGTGATCAAAAATAACTTGAAGGCAGGTATCCCTTTCCTAGTACAGGGGTTTTTTATTATTCTATGGCTATTGGAGGGAACATGGTTATGTCATGAGGCATAACTGCATATATGTATATGTGTGAATATAAATATGTACATTTAGATTATATAGGTATTTTAAACTTGTGTTTTCTCTCTCCTTCCTCCATTCTGTAGTACCTCAATCTTCTTCCCAATTAAGTACCTTTTTTATAGTTTTTTTCTTTCTCCTGCATAGGACGTATATCTGACTACTACCCTCTTCTACACTCCTGCCACATCCCCCTTTATTTTCCACTGGTTACTCCAGGCTTTCTACCAAAATATAAAGATCTCAATCTAGGATCCACAAGTAAGAGAAAACATGCTGAAGACAGCATGCATTTTACCCACAGGACTTGGATAACAGGAGCTGGAATTGATCTTGAAGCTTTTTTCCTGAGTAATAACTCTCAGTTTCTGAAGGAGTTAATTATGCTCCTAAGGCAGGAAAAACAAACAAACAAGCAAACAAACAAACCAAATAGTCCAACCTAGCTGCAATACCTTAAAGCACAAAAATGACCAGAGAGGTCAATTATTTAACAGTGGCACTTCAGTCTTGAAGGTAATTGACAGCTACCTAACTGGAGCTATGGCTTCTCAATGTGAGGAAATTCATGCCTGCTACTGTAAAACTAGAAAACTACCAGTGGTTGGAGGGATTATAGGCTCTGAGGGAGAACTTGCAAGTGTTATTTTCCTAACTCAGTAGTCTCTAACTATTCGCAACACATAGCCACAGTTGTATTTAGTTCTCATCCTATTCAAAGAAACTCAATTTTTAGGCTATTACAGATATTGAGAACTTGTCAAAATGTAGATATTTGACTGTGTGCTTCCTATCTTCAACTGATATATATACAACAACCTCAACACTGAAGGCCCTACACTAAACACATATACATAGGAGCACGGTTTAATAAAGTCAGTAGACTCTCTCTCCCCCCCCTCTCTCTCTCTCTCTCTCTCCCCCGTCTCTGTGTGTGTGTGTGTGTGTGCACGTATAAACATGAGCTTATGTATGAATTATGAATTTGAGCGTGAGTATTAGGAGGACAAAAATGGGTACAAATAAAACAAATGCAAAATTCAGATTCTCCAAAAAATCAAAACAAAGGATAAGGTGAATAGGTCTGAAAAAATTACTTTACCAATGTTAATTTTAATAGTTTATTATTTAGAGTTCTTGATTTTTAGAGATATATATCTTACATTCATATCAATATACTTGACTAAATGTTTAATATTTGTGTCCTTCCTACTTGGAAACTGTGTTTTACTTTGGTTTACTCTGGTGTGAGATCAGATACAGAGACCATGCTAGTTTTCACACTGATGCTGTGCTCCTGACTTTAGAAAAATAGAGAAGCATGTGGTGTGTGGCTCATGGTATGTAGAGAGAAAATATATTTATTTTACCCATCTATCAGTAAAATTCCCTCTTTAATTTGACTTAAATTAACTGTAATTTAATTTTTACATCCAAACAGGTTTAAGAACCCCAAGATTGTAATTTTTAATACTTTTATAAGTTTTAGCAATTGTGTGGATAACACAGCTTTAATTTGAAAGTAAAGAATTGGGTTTTTATCAGTTAGTTGACCAGTAGTTACTGTTTTAAAAATAGAGGTACTCAAATAATAGTGCAGAGTGACTTGCTGGTAACATAGATCTCTGATTCAGAGTATAAAGATTCATCTTTCAGTTCTGGTTCAAGTCCTCACTGCTTTAGTACAGTTCTCAAGTTTCAACTTCCTGACCTGGCAAACAATTACTGAATAGTTTAAATATCCATGACAGTCACACGAGAGTTATTTATTTATTTACTTCTATTATTGGAGTTAATATTAAACTTTTTTTTAAATTATTTCTCAGCAAGCATTACAATAACAGATACAAAATAGATTGATAACATTTATTTTTTATGTTATAAGGGGTCAACCTAAATTTTATTTCACTAAAAACTACTTCTATTGTTTAAAAATAAAATTATGGCTAAATATTGAAATATATACAAGGAGATATTTAAAATTTGTTGCATTCTTAAGATTCTTATAGATCAGGCAGAATGGCAAGGTCCTACACTCACAGTACTTGAGAGATTGAGTCAGGAAGATTATAAGTTCAAGGCCAGCTTGTGTGAAGTGGTGAGACATTTTCTGAAAGATAAATTTGTTTTCATGGTAACTGTTGGTCAAAGCATGAAGAAATAGCATCACTTTACAGACAAAGAAATTCAAACAAAGAGAAATGTGTACTTGGCCAAGAACTCATGGCTAATTATGGAAGGACCTGTAATGAATACACGCAATGTGATTTCTGACTTTTTCTGTGGCTGTGATAAAACACATTGACAATTCACCCTTAAGGGGTGAAGGATTATTGCAGGTCACAGTTCAAGGTACATTCCGCCATGGTGAGGAAATCAAAGAAGCAGAAGTTGAAGCAGCTGGTCACAACACATTCACTGTCAGGAAACAAAGTCGGCTGAAATTTATGTGTTTGGCTCATTTTCTCCTATTTTATACAGTTAAAAATTTGATGCCTAAGAAATAGAATGAACCCTCCACAATTAAAATAAGTCTTTCAACATCAACCAACCTAATCAATACAATACTCCGCACGCATGTTCAGAAGCTTATCTGCTAGTTGGTTCTAGATTCTGTAAAATTGAAGGTTTGTACCCAGCATCACTGTTTCCAAGGCCATTAATTTTGGTTACTGTTCTTTTATTTTTAAAAGAATTATTCTTTTCTCATAGAATGCATTCTAACCACAGGGGGAAACACAGTTTCCCCTGCCTCTACTGTGTTTAGTTTTCTCACATACTTCTCCTCTCCCTCAGATCCACTGCTTCTCCATTTCTTTCAGAAGTCAAATATGCCCGGGACATCAACCAAAGAGGGCATACCAAGATACAGTAAGACTGGGCATAATCCCTCACACCAGGGCTGGCCTTGGTAACCAAGAAGGAGGAAAGGTTACCAAAAGCAGACAAAAGTGTTAGAGACACCGAACTCCTACTGTTTTAGAAGTCTCACAAAAGCTTCAAACTTCCAACAAGGGGAATTAGCATAAACCCATTTAGGCTTCATGATAGCTGCTTCCATCTTCATGAGCCTCTGTGATCCCTGCCTAGTCGTGGGCTATGTTATTTGGTATCCTCAAACTATCAAGCTCTAGCAATCCATCTTTGCCTTCTTCCACAGGGGTTTCCCTGAAATCAGAGGAAAGAGACCAAATGGAGATTTCCAATTTTATCTCTCACTCACCCTAACATTTGGCTGTGGTTCTAAGCATCTGCTTGTGTCAGCTGCCAGACTAGGCCTCTTGGAGGATGTAGCTCTAGACACCAATCTATGTGTGCATCAGAATATTATTAGGAATCATTTCACTATTTTTTTCTACTCCAGGCATTTGTGCTATCCGGCCTCTGGTTCCTACTCATGTAGGCAGTGTTAAGCATTAATTTCTTTTTGTGATGTGGGACTCAAATTAGACCACTATTGGCTGGTCAGTCCTATCAGTTGTGAGCCACGGTTGCCCCACCACATTGCATGCAAGACCAATTGTAGGTTGAGTGTTTTGTATCTCGGTTGGTTTTCTAGTCCCAACAATGGAAGCTTTACATGGTTATAGAAGATGGATGGTTCAGGCTTGATATCCTCCATTACTAAGAGTTTTCACTAGGGTCATCTTCATAGATTCCTGGGAGTTTCCACTGAATTCGTCTTCAACATCATCCCTTGCCAAATGCCCTACAATTCCACTCATCTTTTTCTGTAGTATCTCCATCCATCCATCCTCACCCCTCACCTGGTTCCTCTTATTGCTATTCCCACTGACATCATTTCACCTACAAAATCTATTCCATTTCCCTTATTATGTTTTTGATTTACTTTAGTTTGTACACAATATATAATCATTGAGGACCTAAAAGTTGAATTTGAATAACAACTCTGTACCCCACTTGTGTCTCTTAATTCATTGCCTACTCCTTATGTATTTAATATACATAATCAATACCAACATTATTATATAAGCATGTGTATTCAATCTGCTGAATTGAAAGAACTCAGTAAAGTATTAAACTTTATTCTATGTTAAACATTCCAAAGTTAATTGCAAACATAGTATAATAAACTATTTGGTGAAAATTCGTAATTTTTATAATAGTTTAAACAAATACTCATATAATCATCATCTCTACTCTGAATCTTCCACTTAGGATATACTTGTGATAAGACCAATTTATTGTGTCTGAGCATCTGTAAAACAAGAGGTAATGCTGTATTCTCTGACTATCGGTAAAGTATAGAGAGCAACCATGTGAGAACTGGTTGTCTGGGTGGCTAAGGGGATTATAGCATTTAGAAGATGGTGTTAGGCGAGTTTAATTCTACGTTTGTGATTAAAATAGCATGTCACAAGAGCTCTATGTAGTTTCTCCATCTTATTTCTGCTCTTTTTCAGCCTTACCCCCACCCCTCACCTAAGGTCATCTTGTTCTTTTCGGGGTCATGATCCTCTTGTTATTGACTTAATGACTGCTGCAGGTTGAGAGTAAGCTGTGAATGTGCAGTGTCTGTCAGCCACTAAAAGCCTGGAAATTACTGTTTCCTGCTCTGTCAGACAGCATACTTTTATCACAAAGTAACTTATCTTTAAAAAAGGGCTAACTTGTCACTAATATGCTCTGTTGCCTTGGCCTGATATTTTATCATCAGACATGCAGAATAAAAGGGCCCTATCTATTTCAGGTGGGACATCTCAATTTTCTGTGTCATGACCAGACCATTTCCAAACCCAAGGACATTTAGAAAGGTGGGTACTTGGGTTCTTTTTTTAAAAAGACTTGTGTGTGTGTGTGTGTGTGTGTGTGTGTGTGTGTGTGTGTATGTGTGTGCATGTGTGCGCATGTTTGTGTGTGTGATATGAGGGTACATGAGCTCATATCTATGGGTTGGTCCTCATGTAGAGGTCAGAGGAAGATATCAGGTATCTTTCTTTCTTACTCTATTGCTTCAAAATAGACTTTCTCATTGAACAGGAAGCTTGACATTTCAACTAGACAAGGCCAGGGAGGTAGGGATTTGCCAGTCACTGACCCATAACTGCAGGGTTATATGCACTTATGGTCATACCTGAATTTTTATGTGGGTGCAAGTGTATCAAACTCAGGATCCTATGCTTCCAAAGCATTCACTCTTACACACTGAGCCAAATTCCTTTCTCTGATTGTTCTTAGCTTCAAAATAAAGCAGACTTTTATACAAAAGAATATTCCTTAACATGCTTGTACTAACCAAGTTATTCTTTCCAGTATTCTCACTTCTTTCCTTATACAGCTTCACTTTGGTGTCCTAACTCTAATGCACTGTTACATTTACCTTAAGCTATTATCTCAGGTTATAGTAGCATAAGATTTTGTGCTATTACAAAAGTATTTCAGCAATCACTGACCATTCTTACTATTGTTTGCGAAACACAATGTTTTTGGAATATAGCCATTGCTCATAGAGTGTTTTCTATTACACATTGTCTCAAGCCATGCAAAATCCATAGAAATTTATTCTTCTATGCATTGGCCTATCAACCAGACAATATAATCACACAGTTTTTCTGTTTTGTGGGGAATGTTGACAACACAAAAAAAATGGTGAAATACTTTAGCACTCCGTTTTCTCCAATTTTAGTATCTGTGGATCAAAGAGAAGTGAAAATTTTGATCCTGTAGACCCCTTTTACAAGTGACCAAGATAGAGGCATGGTCAACAACTTTCAGCTGCTCAGACGTATGCTTTTATTTTTACCACCTGATATGTTTGACTTGACTTTTCCAGACTCTACTCCTCTCTAGGTATGTTTTATAAGAAATAGGAATTGGTTATGTTTACAAGAATTATCCTACACTCTTTGTCTTATTTGGGTGACTTTCTGTGCTTCCATAGGGAGGATTCAACATTTAAGAATTTGTCAGTTCCTTGGGAAGATCTCAGTGTTCTCAAATCAGTATACATATCTTTATGTTTTCATGTAAAAGTGTAAAATTCCCACTTTTGTAGGTATGCAAGAAAATCGATGTGCAAGTATCTCAGGTATGTTCATATATGCTAGTTAAAGATATAGTATAGTTAAGTCAATGACCATTTCCAAGTGCTATCATTTATGTGTTTAAGAACATCCATATTAATTTCCTCAGTGATTGACCTAATTTACAGTCCCACCAGAAATGTGTAAGTGTTCACTAGAGTCAAAAGCTGGCTCAGAAGGTTAAGCATCTTTCTGTGAAAGTCTGTTGACCTGGGCTGATTCTGGAACTCTGGTAAGCATTCAGTGACAGAACTGATTCTACAGTCGAGTTTTACATGTGTACTGTGGCACACACACACACATACATGCACACACACTATAGTGATAATTTTAAACTAAGTTAATAAAGAGATCCTTATTCCTTGAGTTCTCATCAATGTTCACTCTGAAATAATTTGAGATAGTCGTTCTGATTAGAGTGTGATGGAACGTCAATGTAGTTGTCATTTTCATTTTCCAAGTGGTTAAGCATGATGGACATTTTTAATGTATTCGTGTACACTGTATATTATGAATCTGTCTATATATAATGTTAGTCCATTTGCTGATTAGATTTTTTCTTTTTTGATCTATGTGTTTAAACCCCTTTGAGAATATTTTTGTTGTTTGTGTGTATGTAAATCCAAGGCTGATTACTCTTCATTGGACAATTAATAATAAGGATAATACCTGCAAAAGGCTAATTCTGAGAGATGCTGAGCAGTCTGCATTTAGACAGCCAATAAGGATGCTCATGCTTCCCCCATTGCTCAAAAATTTTTAATTTTAAGTTTATATTTTAAATATAGGTGACATAAGTGGTCAGTAAACACAATAAAGCAGATTAGACATATGAAATAATGTGGGAAGGAAAAATATTATATTTGACTGTACTACTTGATACTACCTATATATTTAGACTAAAACTGTGACACCAAATTTAATAATATACAACCTTAAACCAAGTTATTTGTATCACAGGTATATTTCACTGATATATTTTTATTTCCTAAAGATTTTTGTCCACTGGTTAAGATAAGAGGTGAGAATCATTACTGTCTATGTAGATGCATGCTTTCCTCTCAAGAACATGAATCTGTTCCAGACTTGATTGCATTACCTTGTGCAGACCCCAGCTCTTGCTAATCCCCATCATCTGCTTGGTTTGAGCCCTGGGAACAAATACTAACAATCCTTCTCTCATTGTATTTTAGCTGTAACTCTAGCTATTCTAGCTTAGTAGACTTCAGATCTTCAGAGACCAATCATCAGCTACACACAGAAGCTGACCTGTCTGGATTCTCACTCAAAGCTATCCTGTCTTTTCTGTGACAAACAGCATTAATAGGCTTGATTTGACTCACTTTCTGAGGTCACAGACCCATCAAGCAGATGATCCAGGAACAATGGATCTGTACTTTTAAGTTTTCTAGTTTCGATGAATTTGACTTTTCTAATTAAAATAAAATCACATAAAAATTGAACAATTTTAATAAAACTCTGTGGAAAAATATATGTAAACCTCACGTCTTAACATTATGTAAGATTATCATTTTTTGTGCTTATCAAACAAGAATACATAGAACAAATGTTAATGTCATTTGACTGCATGAGAACACTGTTTGATATGTAGTTATTGCTCATTAAGTATTTGTTTTCATATATATGTGAATATATATATATATATATATATATATATATATATATATACAGAAATACACATGTATAAATACTGTGTGTGTATGTATAAAAATTCTTAAATATATTGTCTTTCATGAAAATTTCATATATTTTATAACATTATTGTGATTATTTACATGGGCTTATTCAATTAGTTTTTAACAGAATATTTTGTTATGCTTTTCATTTGGCAATATTGCAATATCATTATTTTGTATTCTAAATTTCTATAATAGGATCATTATAGGAAGGGATTTCTGTTAACTAACTTTGGCAATATGATCAAATTGTCCTTCATAAATACAGCCTATTTTTACATTCCCACTAGTACGAACAGAGTTCTTAGGCACTTTGTCTTAAAATATTTATCACAGCAAAGAGGTGTCATGGTTAAGAAAATAAGTGGGTGTTAAGAGCAATACTTATCTTTTCAATTTACCCCCTAAAGTTTTGTGTATCTATAGCAGAGTAAGTAAAATGCCTGCTATGTATGAATGAAGAGTTAGGTTCTGATTCTTACTGCCCTTGTGTAAGCCTGACATGACGTCTACAAGTCTAGTATTGGGTAAAGAGAGATATGCATCTTCATAGAGTTTGATGGCCAGTCTAGCCATTTGGTGAGCTGAGTTCAGTGAGAAATTTTCACAAAAGACAAGTTGCAGAGGAATAGAAACAAATAATGAACTTCAGCCTCTGGCCTTCATACCCACATAGACACATACAATTTTGAGTGTCTGTATGTGTACATGCAAACCCACATGCCTTCCTCTCCTCCCCCCTTTGCACACACATAGGTACTGAACTGGCTCTGGAGATGTAGCTGAAGGAGAGAGAAAGCACTTGCCTATCATGTCCAACACTTCAACTCCATCCCAGGAACCAACGCCCACCCCCAAAATCAGTATGCCCAATTAAAATAACAACACAGAAATTTCCACAGAATGTTACCATATTTTTCAGGTTTTGATAGTGTCCAAATAGAATCTAAGATTTAAAAAAAATAGATAGTTAGAAATGACATGTATTTGTTTTTTGTTTTTGTAAATTGATAATATTTCCACTGTGATGCTTTTATACATTTAATGGACTGTATATGCAAAGGAAAGTGGACCTATGGCAAGAAAAATGCGTTACATTTTTTTTATGAACGTTAAGTTTAATCATTATGTGCAATGAGTGATGCACTAAAATTGAATGAAAAGGTAAAAGACTCCACCAGATAGCTGTTTGACATTCAGCAACACACTTAAGCTTGAAAAGAGTCCACGTGTGAAAGCAGACATGGTTTCCCATAGGGATATAACATTAAAATCGTCTGTGCTCAGGATCTCTCTGCTCTCAGTCTGTTTTGCCTTGTGGTAAGGAGAGATTTCTAAAAACAATAAAGTGAGATTGAACTTCTCTTCTTGAGACTCTGGTCTTCAACATATTCAGTGATTTACTGAAATTCTCCATCCTCTAATTCTTTAGCAATCAAACCAAACCAACCGACCAACAAAAAATAACAGTCAAATAGCAATAATAACCAAAAATCAAGAGAATCCTTTATAAGACCCAGTTATGATCTTTTGTCTGTATTCCAAGTTAATAAAATAAGGTCCTAACAAAAAAGATGCATATTCTTGTTCAATAGCATGTTACTTATAGTATCTGAAAACATAGGCATGACTTTAATTTCTATTTAGTGGCAAATGAATAAGAACATTATGACATTCATTTTTTGATAAAATAACATTCAGCAATATACAAAAGAAAATATTGGCAACTAATGTTGATAAGCTGCAAGATATTATGGTAATATTAACTAGTTAAACATAAACACAGAAATATTGTTTGATTTTACTTATTGATAGTTGATGAAATAGTGGAATCCACTTAGCCTGACAGTAGAACATTGTTGCTAGAGCTGCCTAGTAGCCAAACCATGGAAAAATTTCTCAAAGGAAATACTTGCTTAAGTATATTAAGTTTTGACTAGACAGATGGTTCACTGGCAAAGAACACTTGCTGTTAATGCAGAGAAGCTGGGTTCCATTTTTATCACAAACAGAAATGGAGAATGGATAGACTATAGTTTGATGATAGATGATAGATGATAGACATCTGTGAAAGCTTAGCTAGAGATTTTTTAGTCAATGAGCAACACTGTACTCTGAATCCTACATTTGATTCATAGACACATGCATATTTAGCTACATTAAGTTCTCAATCTGCTCAAGAGACATGGTAACATTTATAGATTATCCTTTGGATGAAGCTAACTTGTTTTATAAGAACATTGACAGGTAGAAATGTTTCAACAGAAGTCATTCTATAAGGGTCTTTAGTTCAAGATCTTAAAAATACATTTACTTGTTTTCTATCTTTTATTTCTTAGGTCACATTTATATCTAATGAAAGCTTTATGGTTTAGATACTATTAAAATGACCTTCTAAAAAGAGTTAAGTTGAAATATTCTGGTTGTTTATTTCTTTCAAATGATCTTTGTATTACCATGTTACATAACTTACCTCAGACCCTGAATATTTGGAAAGACTGACAAAATAAATAAAATACACTAATGAAATGACCTTGTCTATTAAAAAAAATTGAATAAGAAAAAAATCAATCCAGAAACTTTTAAAAATAGTTAAATGCTTTTCTGCTGAGGAAAACAAAGTGAGTCCAGTAGAGTATCTAAAGGCCAACCCAAATATAATTATCCCTGAAAGTTCTGGAATTAGCTCTTTCCTCAGACCTTCTCCTCAAAGAATTCTATAGGATATTTAAGGATCCTAAGGGTAGCAGCTTTTAGTATGACAAAATGGCACAACTTGGGTTCAGTTTAAACTTACTTGAGTATTCATGCAAACCCAATTAAAAATGAGTAAATGTAAAATAAATAAATAAGAAAAAATACGGAACTTTGTTGGAGCTTTAGAAGCAAACAAGGCAGAGATATGGGTTACAGATAAGCCACAACTATTTCAATGCCTTATTTTATTACAAAGGAGCTGAATTAAACAAGAATTGGTTTATCTTTCCTTTAGAACATAGTCAAACCTCGTTCCTTCACATATATCTTTCTAACTTCTTGTAAAGAATTTGTGACAAATAACATTATTTTAGGCTACTCCTTTATGAGTCTCTCCCCTTGGAGCTCAAGGAACACTGGAAGAGGGAAAGGAAAGATTCTAGGAGTCAGAGGGGATAGAAGATACCAAGACCATGGCCCAGTAAATCAGCTAAGCAGGGTTCATATGGACTCACAGAAACTAAAGTGCCAAGTAGGGCACCTGTATGGTTCTGCATCAGATCTTCTGCATATATGTTATAGCTGTTAGCTTGGTGGTTTTGTGGCCTCCTAATACTGTGGGCGTGTATGTCTTTGACTCTTTTACTTGATCTTAGGACTCTTTTCTTCCTATTAGGTTGCCTCGTCCAGTCTTGGTATAAGGGTTTTTGCCTTGTCATATTGTTTCTTGTTTTGCCATGTTCGGTTTTGTCTCTTGAAAGTCTTCTCTGTTTTGAAAGGAAATGGTGGCAAACTAGATCTAGAAAAGAGAGGAGTTGTGGGGAGCTGGAAGGAGTGAAGAGAGTAGAAAGTGATGTCAGCATATATTGTATGAAAGAAGAATCTATTTTAATTTTAAAAATAAAAAAGAAAGTAAAGATACTTATTAGTCATTTTCAGGTTGAAAAATAGTTTCAAATTTTTATTGCAATCTACATCACCATTTGGTAACACTCAAGGTGCCACCTCTGGTAATTAAAAGGCTTCCATACCCAGACACATATAGTAGACAAATATGGTTGTCTATTGACTCATCTTGATGCTACATCTCCTTTCCCCTGCATAATGTTTTGGGTATCAGCACCTCTGAGTTAGGACTCAGGGGAAAATGGGTGTTGGTAATCAGTGCTGTTTAATTTCTTCTTATCAGACACCACATATGATCTTCACTTCTCATGAAATACTTCAGAACTCAAAGCTAGAAATCCGTTGGAAAGTTCTTTACTACAATTGACACATCAGTGAGAAGCAGAAATGTATGGAATAGGAAGATATAGACACACAGAACAATTCAAAATTCAATTATGCATTATCATCTACGGTCTCTTTGATATTGCTTCTTGTAGAATTTAGAATGGTTTCATCAGCTACTTCAACAGAGTTTGTTGTATTTAGCCTTCTCTGAAAATAGTCTACTCCCTCTCTTAAGTATAGAGATTCCTGGCACCTTTTCTGTGGCCCTTGACTTCTTAGATAAAACAAGGATAAAGAATATGAAATTTTGACAACTCATGAAAAAAGCCTTATGTTATCAGGATTTGAAAGTCTATTATGAGGCCTATTGTGGATTTTAAAGGGACAATTTAAGTGATTGCTGTAAATGAATATAAACTCAGGGCTTTGGAAAAATGTATTAGAGGTCAGACATCTCTCTCAAATGATGAAAAGTATTAACCTGGATGTTGATGATGAGAATGTAAGCATTTTGCTTTTCCCTTATCTACTACCGCCACTACTACCACCACTTGCCACTTCCTACATCACAGTAACATAGTCCACTTAATGAACCAGCATAGGCAGGGCTGTAGTGTTCCAAACAAATCAAACGGCAACAAACAAAACTTCACTAATTTATTTAGTAGTTCTTCTGTTTCCTTTGTCTTCGTCTCACTATCCCTTTGATTTTATTTTTTCTTCCTTTCCGAGCCATTTCCATTACCCTCTACTTCTTTTCCTTCATTCTGCCTTCCTTTTCCCCTTTATTTTAAATTAATTCACTCTAATAACTGTTAGTCAGAAGCAGAGAAAGCTCTACAGAGAGAAAAAGCCTAATTCAGGGCAGAAAGACACAAGAATGGTGGCTCGGTGGGTGAGTAAATATACACATTGGTCATGATATAGAAGTGAAGTTACTCATATGGAAAGAGGGAAACTAGGAGTAAAAACTGTGGTGTTGGACTGTATTTTTTAGAATCAATATAAACTCATAGTACAACTTGTTCTTTGCCATCTAACTGGTGATCAAAGTCTTAGTAACTTAAAACAATATAATGTTTTATCTTCTTCATATGCAAATCAGAAGTCTAGCTTGGGACCGATTGACCAAACATTAGGGAGTTGGCAGAATTGCATTCTTTTCTAACCTCTGTAGAGGATATTACTTTCTCTGATTAACAGTCCCCTTCACCATGTCTAGATGATCTAATAATATTGTAAATCTATTACAGCTATTTCTTTCATGTCATACAAAATCTACCTTTATATGGAGATAGCGGTTGTCTCCATCTTTAAAGCAAATCTAATTAGGCTCATGAATCATCTGACCAAGGGCCACTGAATCCACAGGAAGATGGGTTTACTTTAAGCCATACTAAAAAGAAAAGAATTATCTCTTTAGTGAGATAATATACTTTCCCTTCACAGAAAGTTAGTTGGCTTCTAGTGTAGCTACTACAGAGTTAGCATGCATTTTTTTAAATTTGATATTTTATTTATTTACATTTCAGATGTCATCTCCTTTCCCCATTTCCCCTCCCTAGAAAACCCCTATTCCATACCCCTTCCTTTTTTTGATTTTACACCATTTAAATTATGTGCAAATACGTCTGTCAATCTATCTGAGTCAGGCCTCAAAGTGTACCTCTTTTCCTTGTCTCTCAGTCTCTTACTTTGACACTAAAGAAAGTCTAAGTATAATTTTCTATGGTACTTTTGATTTGTCTACATATTTCTCTTTGAGAAGCCCTGTTGTTTTTATTTAAACTAAAAAAAAAAAGTCCTAAACCTTTCTTCTGAATCAATTGTTAAATTCTTTTATTAATAAGACAAGAATCCTAATGAGGGACCCTAGGTTTCCAAGAAACACAAAGCACTCCAGGTAAAAGTTTTTAACATCCACCACATTGGTACATGCTTTCAAGCTGGAGTCTTGGTCAAATGTTTATCATGCAACCTTCTGAATTTCTTTGACTGTCATACCTTCATCTTCCCAACTTTTTAAGCCTTTTCTTCTGTTGTTAACCAGACTTCTTATTAAAATGAGAGACAGGTAACTCGAGTTAACCTCCACATTCTAAGATTAGTCAATTTGCAAACACAGTTCCATCTGAAACTCATCTACATTTCTGTGAATCTAACAACATTTTAGTTGCTGGACTTGTGGACGTGTCTGTAGAAGCTGATTTTCTACTATAATTATGATATGCTATATGGGTAAATAAATACAGACATGATGAGGTAGATGTTATGGGTTTTCTAATGTTCCTCACCGAGTGTGTATAGGTATTTCTTTCCATGTCGGAGGACTGCATGATGTTTCTAAGAAGCAGACACTATGTCTGATGATTTATTTCTGGGGGTTTGTTATAAGAAACATTGTAAAAAACAGAAAAAGAGATATTGGACAAGGAAAGAAAATAAGTTATTGTGGAAACATAGTGTCATTTGATGACTCACCAGAATTCTTTGAAACTCTGATTTCTTTCTTTTCTTTTTTATTAGATATTATATCTACATTTCAGATTTTATCCCCTTACCCCATTCCCCCCACCACCCAGGAACCTCTTATCCCATCTCCCCTCCTCCTGCTTCTATGAGGATGTGCTCCCACTTACCCCCCCACTACCACCTCCCCACACTCCAATTCTCCCCCACTTGGTATTCAGCCTTTATGAGACCAAGGATCTCCTCTCCCACCTATGCCCTACAAGGTCATCCTCCCCTATATATACAGATATACATATACATGAGTCATGGGTCCATTCCTATGTGCTTTCAGGCTGGTGGTTTAGAACCTGGGGAGATCTAGTTGGTTGGTATTGTTGCTCTCCTCATGGGGCCACAAACCCTTTCAGCTCCTTCAGTCTTTTCTCTAACTCCTCCATTGGGAAACCCTTTATCAGATCAGTGGTTAGCTGTGAGTATCTGTCTCTGAATATGTCAGACTCTGGCAGACCTCTACGAAGACAGCTATATCAGGCTTTTGTCAGCATGCACTTCCTGACATCCACATCAGCAGCTACCTTTGATGACTGCACATGGGATGGATACCCAGGTGAAATGGTCTCCAGACGGCCCCTCCTTCAGTTTCTGTCCCACACTTTGTTTTCATATTTGTTCCCTTGAGTATTTTGTTACTCCTTCTAAGCAGAACCGAGGCATCCACACTTGGTCTTCCTTCTTCATGAGTTTCAAGTGGTCTGTGAGTTGAATCTTGGCTATTTCAAGCTTTTGGGCTAATATCCACTTATCAATGAGTAAATACCATGTGTGTTCTTTTGTAATTGGGTTACCTCACTCAGGATGATATTTCCTAGTTTCATCTATTTACCTAAGAATTTATTGAATTCATTATTTTTAATAGCTGAGTAATACTCCATTGTGTAAATGTACCACATTTTTTGTATCCATTCCTCTGTTGAAGGACATCTGGGTTTTTTCCAGCTTCTGGCTATTATAAATAAGGCTGCTATGAAAAGAGTGGAGCATATGTTCTTGTTATATGATGTAGAATCTTCTGGGTATATGCACAGGAGAGGTATAGCTGGGTCCTCAGGTAATGCTATGTCTAATTTTCTGAGGAACTGCCAGACTGATTTTCAGAGTGGTTGTACCAGCTTGCAATCCTCTGATTTTTATTGGAAGCAAAACCATCTACCCTTTAACTGCTGCCTCAGTCAAAATTTTAATGGCAACAAAATAGCTTTACCTTTTAGACAATTTCTGAAATGGTTTAATATTGGAGGACTACTTTGGAACAGCACTGTGGCATCTGAGACGCGACAGTTCACATCATGTCACAAGCCATAAGCAGAACATCTTACATCAGCTCTTAAAGGTCATGTTTTATAAACCACTGAAATGAATGAGAGTCTTTGAAAATCTAGTTCACTCTAAGGCTCAAGAAATGGAGTATCAGTCATAAACAGTTGTTCTCAACATGTTGCTCACATTCCTTTTGGCAAACCTCTTTTACCAAAAATATTTATGTTCTGATTCAAAACAGTAGCAAAATTACAGTTATGGAATAACAACAAAAATAATTTTATGGTCAGGGTATCATTCAAACTGAAATATTTATATGTGATTCAATAAGAACACAGACATTATTTTTATCTTTTGCTTACCCTAAGAAGGCATAACTGGGATCTAATTATGTGTTATTATCAGATAAATATAAATGACAGAATATCTTCTAATGTAGTGATTTTTATCCTGTAGGTTTCATTCCTTTGAGGGTATAAAGACATTTTCACAGGGGTCTCATGAGACCACTGGAAACACAGATATAACATTTAGAGTTATATCTCTATATAAATAAGCACAGCTCCAGTTATAAAGTAGCAACTTCACAGTTATATGAAAATAATTTTATGTATCAATTCACAGCATGAAAAACTCTATTACAAGGTCACAACACTAGGAAGTATAAAAACTATTGCTCTAAAGGAATTTTATCTCTTCTTTAAATTTATTAATGCCATGAAATTCAAGTAAACCTCATTAAACGTTTCCCAACTGATGGAGACAAGAAGATGATGGAGAAAATGTGTAGTACATAAACATAGATTGGTCCAGGTCTCCAGGGCTGAGTACCTACTGTGAGTCTGAATGCTCTGATTTTATGGTCATAACACACTAGGGATAACATTCTTATATGTTAGAAAATGTGCTGAAGTTTTCAAGAGTAATGAAACAGTGGGTCTAAATATCATTTTCAATTTCTTTAGTGGTGAGTGAAGTTTTTATAGTTTAACTTTGAAATTTTTCTGTAGAATGAAAACATTTACAGATAAAAAGTTTACATTTTTTAGAAAATATGACTTTAAATGTAAAGAAAATCTATTCCTGACATTTTGAGGTAATCATTATAAACACTGAAATATAATGGAAAAATCAACGGGATAAAAGTCAATTACTTTACAGAAAGACATATAAACTATTTGGCAGACCTAGAATTGTATTTCTCCTTGCTAATTGTTTAAGATCTCTTTTGTTCTTTGAATCATCATGATAAAGAAAGGAAGGGAGAAAGAGAAGAGAAGGGAAGAAAGGAGGAAATGGAAAATAAAAGGAGAGGAAAAAAAGAGGAATTTATAGAGATACATAGACAGATGGTAGATAGATACACACACACAGTGCACACACACACACACACACACACACACACACAAAGCACTCATTCGTGACAGCTTTTCAGGTACAATTACTTCGATGTTAAAGAGGAAGCCCTGATCAAATATGAACATGTTTAGCAACAGTGTTTGATCCACAAGCCACCCTCATCCCCCTGTGCTCTAGATGGAAGGGTAATTACAGCCCATTACTGAATTACTTGCAGTTATCCTTTGATCTTGTAGTTAATACAGTGAACTCTAATTTGCATAAATGTTATTAGCATATTTCATAGCACTTTCTGATCTTCTAAAAGATTGACTGCTGCCTCAATAAAGAAGACCAGCTTAGAAATTTGTCTTTCTTACTGCCATTTCTAGACAAAATGGGACTTTCATACCCAGTGGCAGATACAGAGTAAGGCAGGTGCATAATGAAGCAGAGCTATGTTAACTTATGAACTATGCGATATTTAAGGGGATAGAAATATTTTTATTTATCTGGGTATTCACAGGATTCACGAACAACAATTCACAAATATTTGATCCATTTCTTTGAGTTTCTTTACTAAAAATTCTCAATGATAACTCACAATTTGTCTGATATTAAGGTCAACATTCCAAAATATCTTTATAAGGTAACAACCACAAGCAACCTAATTATTGATGCACAAATCATGAATGTAATGTTCAAATGTATGTTACTAGTCACCTCATTTCATATGTTGACACTCCATCCTTCCAAATTCAGTCTATCCATTGAATAGAGGCTCTAACATATCAGGTTGACTTTAAGCTCTCTATGTAGCTAAAGATGACCTTAAACTTCTGATTCTATTTTCTTTTATTCCACAGTGCTGAGATTATGGATTTATGACACCATGACAAATTTCTATGTGTTGCAGCTTTGTACAAGTTTGACCAACATTCAACATCTAAAATAGATCTTCAGTTCCAAATTTCTGGAAAATCTCTCAAATCTATCACCTTCTACTCACATCTCTATGTGCAAGTTTAATCTGTATAATAATAATCCATAGATATATTATGGCAAATATATATATATATTTGTAACTTAAAATTTTTGAATTAACTTATAATTTCATGTTATCTTGAACATGGTTTATGCCACTGGAAGGTTACATGGGAGAAAAAAATGTGAGATGAGAATATAACTAAATGAAAGCCATCATAATCTACTGGGATTTCAAAGTGAATTTTTCCCCTTGGTCTACACAGATTATGGTCTAGACTGGTTTCTCTCTCTTATATGACTTTGCTTTAAAATTGTTATTTTTTTATGAGCTGGGTTTTGATTAAGTCATTCTTTGATGTTGTTCTTATTCTCAAAGGCATTAACTTTAATCACGAAAAAAAATCTACATTTTTTATTGACTACAATTCTTAGTTTTCAGAAATAGACAGTGGACTGTCTATGGACTAAGTCACAAGACTAAGTCCCTTTTGAAACTCTAGAACACAGTTTAGGTAAAAAAACCTCCTAACCAGAAACCTTAGTTTTCTAGCTGCTAAAGTAAATATGGTACTATTTGCTATTATTACAAATAAGAAATAAATTTTATAAACAATGTAGGAAAGCTTTGAACATTCTAACAGAGTGCCAAAATATCTAAACATTAACTATAAACTATAAATTGTAATTATGTAAAGAGTTCCTCCATAAACAAAATGTTGGATCTTATTACCGAAGCTTCCTGCAGATGTTATAGAGGAACTTACATTTTTAAAACAAATTTTCCAGGTTAGTGATCTGTGTCTGGCCCATCAAGTTTGTTGTTTTTAAGAACTGTTTTTACAATGTGTACTAAAAAAAACGAGAAATGAGAACATTTGAGAAAAATGACATAAATGTTAATTTTATTTTCCATCTGGTATCTTGATAAGAGATCCTGGACTAGAAGTCAGCCTAGTAAGTATTTCAGAAGCAGTGACCTGACAATGCATGCTGTCATTCAATTGAGCTTTGGTGACGTCCAGAAGTTCATGTGCAAACCGGCACTGAAAACAACAGCTCATTCTTAGTGCAGGGCAGAACCTCAGAATTGATGTTGTCCTTTATAGAGTTCCCTGCTTTGAGACAAGCTATAAGACTTTTAATGGACTTAAAAGCTTGGCTCTGATAAATTGCCACTTAACACAAATTAACAGGTCAGATGAATGATCTCAGAAAACCAGACTCTTTACTTGGCTTTTGATAAGCTCCCAAGTTGAGAGATGTGAACAAAGAACATGAAAGGGGGGTCAGTTAAGATGAGACATATCCAATTGTTCCTATTTTAAATAGTGTCATTTTGATAGTTTCTCAGTCACTGGACACTTAATGCTGTCCTGTTGTAATCAAGGTACAACAGCTACTGAAGTCACAGGCATTGTCTTGAAGCTGTTTACACGCTAGTCAAAAATATGTAGCACACTCATACAGTGTTTAATCATTTTTTATAAAGTTATTAAGTATTGGGAAACTATTAAATGAAGACAGTGATGTAGAAAGTGCCATGTATCTATTTTGTCACTTCCATAGCAACTGTGTTGCCACAATTAGCACTGTTTAGTTATTCAGTGCCTCTGGAATCTATGGAAGGTTTACAACTTATACAAGAAAAATGGATGATTCACTATATCCAGTTTCATAAATTAATACAATACCACCAATATCCAAACATAATACAAGTTAAATCATAGCATCTTGCTCCATTTTTATAAATACTCACACCCAGTCTACTGTAATTCTTTACGTGGTGGACAACAAAGTGCCAAGGCCCTTTTCTGTGGTTATTTCTTACCTCTTTTCCCCTTTAATAAGGCAGAGATTAATGATTAGGTCAGTAGAAGTCAACATATGTTATAGAAAGAGGTAATAATAAGTAGTCATTCCTAGGTAAAGAAGCAAAAACAAAAGGATCTGCAAAGACTCATATAATCATGCCCATATGATTTTTACCACAGATGCAATCTGCAATAATTTAAATCAACAAATGAACAAACTAACAAACTAAAAAACAATGCTAAAAGGTCGTGGAGAAAGGAAGAATTTGATTGCAAGTTTCTTTCATTTTCTTTATATAGTTTACCACTTTCCAATTGTCAAAAACTAATCCCCAAAATATTACAGAGGGATAGGAACATGCAAATGAAAGTAAATAACAATTTAACACCTAGTGAATCTGATACGTGCTTGACAGCAAATGTATTATAAGAAGTAACCTCAAAGAATAATTCTAAAGAAACTCAAATACTTAAAGAAAAACACCCAGAAAGCTCAAAAAGAATAAGAACAAAATATTAACAGAAACACATCAACCCTAATGAGCAAAAATGATATCTCAAATTGAAAAAAAAACATTAGTAAAATAATAAAATTTTAAAAAGGAATAGTATGAGAACAGAGAATTAATAAATAAATCAATTTAAAAGATCAAGCAACGAAAAACAATGAATCATACAAGTAGAGTGTAAAAAAAATCTACTGTGAAAAAAATAAAATACTGTTTCTGTGATCTGTAAAGATCATCGTCTTGACAATAGAAGTCCCAACAAAAGAAGGCATAGAGCATATTTAACTAAATGTCTAAATGGTTCTTAGATTTAAGTAACATACATACACACACACACACACACACACACACACACACACACACACAGAGAGAGAGAGAGAGAGAGAGAGAGAGAGAGAGAGAGAGAGAGAGA
>JANHMN010000004.1:75953859-76030601 GCA_030674055.1 Rhabdomys pumilio | reverse complement strand
AGAGAGAGAGAGAGAGAGAGAGAGAGAGAGAGAGAGAGAGAGAGAGAAAGACAGAGAGACAGAGAGACAGAGAGACAGAGACAGAGAGAGAGAGACAGAGAGACAGAGAGACAGAGACACAGAGAGACAGAGACACAGAGAGAGAGAAACAGAGAGGAAACAGAGATATGTGTATGTACTTTACAACTAGCAAAGAAAAATTAGGCTATAAATATGAAAGAGAGCAAGGGGGTATATATGGGTTGATTTGGCTGGAAGAAATGAAGAGGGGAAATAATATAAATATACTATAGTATAAAAATAAATTTTAAAACTTGAAAAAAAAGTTTTATTTATGTAAGTATTCAAGTAGCTCAATGAACTTTAACAGAAATGAACTACAAAGATTCCAGGCCAACATGGATTATAATCAATACTTTAAAAGAAAGGGACTGAATCATAAATGCAACGGAAAAGAAGGGACTTTAAAAATAAGATAGAACAAAACAAAACAAAAAAAAACCTGAAACATAAGAAATAGATCATATAAATAAAAGAAAAAGACCACCCCAAGAAAAGGAAAAATAAAAGCATGAATAGTAGTCATGTACATGTTTGCATACATAGGAGTCCGGTAAAAACAAAAAACCAGAAGCCATAATATATAAGCAAAAGACCTATAAAGTAAAGTAAAACTAATATAAAATAATAAAATAATTTCTTAAAACTCCCATCAAAAACTTATGAGACAAAAAATTCTCCAAAGATGCCATTGTGTTTCTTTTGTTAGTCATCTACAGCTTAGCATGGCAGCCTAGCCTTCACAGTGGTTTGTATTTCTCGTGAGACTTTATTAGAGAAAATTGACTTTCATTTGCCATTGATTACAATTTAACATGGCTTCTTGGAGAGGGGAATAGGGGATTGAATCCATTTCCCATGTTAGAGCTAAGACACCATTTTTTACAGACCCATGTATGACTTGTGTATGCTTCAGTTTCTGTGACTTCATATATTTGTCAGTTCTGCTGTATATGGAGAGCCTTGTTTCCTTAGTGTCCTCTTTCTCGTCCAGTTCTTACAGTCTTTCCATTTTCTCTTCCACAGGGTTTCCTGACAAATTTCTATGTACTGCAGCTTTGTACAAGTCGTTGCAGGGAGGAAGTTGATGGAGATATCGCATTTAGGATTAAGTGTCCTAAATGTTTCTCACTCTTTGTACATTTCCCAGCTGAGTCTCTCTGTATTTGTTCTCATCTCCTGTAGGAGGTAGCTTCTCTAATGAGGGCTACACAAAGACTAATCTATGAGTATAACAGGATGTCCTTAGAAGTCATTTTTATCTTGCTACATTCTTTTAGCAGAACAACAATATTTAGTTTTCCTCTAGGTCCCTTGCTTATTCTTTTTTGTTTGTTTGTTTGTTTTTGTTTTTTTTGTTTTTTTGTTTTTTTGAGACATGGTTTCTCTGTGTAGTACTGGCTGTCCTGGAACTCACTTGGTAGACCAGGCTGGCCTCGAACTCAGAAATCCGCCTGCCGCTGCCTCCCAAGTGCTGGGATTAAAGGCGTGCGCCACCACCGCCCGGCCCTTGCTTATCTTGTCTGAGGTTTTATCTGCCACCTGAGCAAAGTTGGAAATGAGTTCCATCTCATGGAATGTTCATAAAATCCAATCAGATATTAATTTCTCCTACAAGATTTGTGCCAGTATTGTAGTAACTTATCTTGCAGGCATGTTACAATTGTAGCATGTAGACTTTATAGTTTGGTTGGTGTTTTCTTTCTCCTTTTTTTTATCATTTAAAGTACTGATAATTATCCTTAGCATTAATCCACAGGGGTAAAGGTCTTAGGTAGGTACCAGTTATTTTCTGTGTTCAATGCATTCTGCAGGTATTGACTACAACACTAGGACCTTATCATCAGTTTGTGGAGAACAATCAATTGCCTTGGCAATACCCTGAGTTTGAGGAAAAGGATTCCCATGAAACGCCTTAAGCTAACAACTCAATTAGAAGTAATCTATTTCTCCATTACACTGGAAGCTTCGTTTGGAAAAAAAAAAGTATAGTTGGGGCTCCACTTCCCTGTTATTTGGCAATTTCACTCAGATTAAATTTACATGAGTATATTTTCGGAAGTTTTGAAGAAATTAGGTTTCTACATAACCCTCAAATGGCCATTAATTTTAGTTGTTTCTTACCATGTTCTACCAATCATCTCCCTCTTCCCTTGCCCTCCTCATTTAACCCCTAGTTCCTGACCTCACCTCATCCAACCATTACTATCTATTGTATTTTTTCTTCCTAGGGATATCCATCTTTCCTCCATGTAGAGGTTATTCTAAGTGTAAACTCTAGGATTATTTGGATTGCAGCTTGCTCACCAAAGACTTAACAGATATAATACACTTAAAATTAAGAACAACTGTATTTTGCTCTCTGTACCTAGTTTACCTCACTCAAGATGATTTTTTTAGTCTTTTGTATTACATGAGCAATTAATTATTTTTAAAAGAGCAAAGTAATATTCCATTATGTATATGTGCTACATTTCTTTATCCATTCATACCTCAATGAACATATAGTTTGTTTTCAAGTTGTGACTATTATGAATAGACCAGAATGAACATAGTTGAGCAAGTGTATCTCTACTGGGATGAATGAACTCTTGGGTATATACACACGTGTAGCATAGCTAAATCTTGGGTATATCTAATCTCAGCTTCATCGGGAATTGCCACATTGATTTCCATACTGGCTGTACAAGGATTCATTGTCACTAACAATGGGTAAGTAGTCCCTTTATTCTGCCTCTTTGCTAGTATGAATTGTCATTTATTTTATTGATTTTGGTCATTTTGACAGAGAAAGATTAAATCTCAAAGAAATTTTAAGGTGCATTTCTCTGATAAGTTGTTAAAGAGTTCTTTCATTTTTTCTCAACTATTTTTGTTTATTTTTTGAGAATTATTTCTTTATATATGCACTCCATTTTTAATGGGGTTCTTCAATTTTGCTTATAGTTTGTTTATATGGTAGAAACTAAAACAGGAACTTCAGAGACAAACTTCACTAACAGAATAAAAGAAATAGAAGCTGGAAATTCAGGCATTAAGGACAAATTAGAAGAAATGAACACATCAGATAAAGAAAATTTTATAGTAAAAAACAATTCTAATTTTAGGCACAAAACATCTGGTAAGTCCAAGTCTACAATTAGTAGGAAAGGGTTTGGGACTCAAGGCCCATATCCCTAAAGGCTTCAATGATCAGCTCTCAATGATTACAACAGTACACAACAGTTTCAACCAAGAGAACGGCCTTTAATGCATGGCCTTTGGTTTGGTACAGGGTGGGTAGAGGACATTATACTAAAATGTAAACTACAACAGGATGTTGAACAAGAAAGATTGTTTTCTCCACTGTTTTAACATCTTTTGTCACTTTTTCTTATAATGGCCCAGGGTGAGCATCTGCATCAGTAATAAAATGGGAATGAAAATATTGACTTTATATTTGAAATGAGGTAAGTTCTTCTCCAGCATCACTGTTAGGATGAGCCTGTGGTTTATGGTGACACTGGGGAAATGAAGTCTCATTAATTTTAAGGTGATATCTGAAGAAAAGAAAATTATAAAGGAAACATAAATCTAAAAAATTATGAAAGATCTGACTGCGTGAACTATATGGTATAACATTGGATAACTGAAGGTTTGGAGATGACATTCTCTAGCAAGAATTTTACAGTCTCTCTCCCTCAGGATTAAATGGCAGACTTATTAAAGTAATAGAGTCTTCTGGAACTAAAGCCTCTTAGTCCAGCACATTTTTATTTAAGGTCCTAGAAGGAGGATATGGAGAAAAACTAAGTTTGTTTGGGAATCCTGAACTGCGGTGACAGTGTTGTCAATGTTAACCTCCCCAGCAATCATGTGCAGATACAGAGTCCCTCACACAAGAACATCATGCTTAATTTCTTAGTCTAATGTTTTACTGTTAAGGTCTTCAAGTTCAGAGTGAGATTTTAAGCTTAATTCTGACATTAAGCATGAAAAAACAAGTCTTTGTGCTGGACTGAACTACTATTTTGACTCTATTAAACACAGAGAGTACAAAGTTATGTGGAAGATGTGGTGTGTTGCTGGTCATGAAAGTATCCCTTACAATCCTGTAGAGAAGATGACAAGGACAAACAACAACAAGAAGACAGGGCCTTGATCATTAGCCAAAGAAGGATACATTCAATTTATCAAGACCTAAGAGAAGAGCAGTACATTTTGCTGAACATTATTTAGATAAAGCTTTGGCTGGGGCCCCAGAGGATCTATGTTGCTACTGTCTGCTTAATGCTTTTAGAGAAGGTAGTTTTCAGAGCTTTCATTGATCTAGGTTTGTTTGACTTTTGTTATTTCCAAAACCAAAAAATTAGGAAAGCACCCCAAACTTCATCTATTGTAATTGGGGACAAAGTGGAGTAAGCATTGATAATTACAAAACCCTTGGAGAAATAAATATTATAATCCATACAAAGTCGCATAAATTATAATTGTCAGTTGCTCATTGTTCTCATGTTTATGGGTTGATGGAGTTTGGACAGTAACATAGTTGTTAGAGATACACGACTTGCCATAAAATGAGGAGGCCACATCAGTTTTTGCCTCCTGGTTCCATAACATTGAATCAAAATACTGAGTATGTCACCTGGGTGTTATCAGATTTATCCTTTAGACAGAAAGTAGATGTATAACAAATTAATATTATTTTGGAATTAAAATGAGTTACTGGATATAAAGGACATAGTAGAATTCTATTACATAAAGCATTACTAATAGCAGTTTGAAACCATTCATCTTGAAATGTCTTGGAAAGTATTGGAAATCAGATCCCTTCATCTATGTGGTCTATTTCTGTGCTCTAGATCACTTCTCAGATTTCTTTGTTGATTAGTTTTGGATTTTGAGTGAGGAATAACAAGAACAAGGAAGTATTTGCTTCAATCAAAAGAAGGGACACTTCATTTCAGATTTAGGGCTTTGCCCAGTGAGCCTAGCTATGCATATTCACAGCATCCAGCTGCTTGCTCTGTCCAGCCCAAAAATGAGTTATTGCCCAGGCCTCCTATATTCTGCTCTCAAGCTGTCCAATCTCTCACACCAAAGCTTGTCTGGGACCCTGGCAGAAGGTACTGGGAGGTTGTTTAAGGTTGGAAGGAGGCTGGGATAGAAACAGATGGTGTTTTGGCAGAGTGATTAAAACATTAGATATCTTTTTTAATGAATTGCCCATCCAGCATATAAAATACTGCAATAGTGAGACCCAGTCTCCTCAGCCAGTAATTGTGATCTTATTTACAAAATATGTTTTCTCCTGGTGGAACCATGTGTTTTATGCTGTGACTTCAAATGTCAAAACTTTTGGAATTTTAAGAGGAGAGATAAGACACCTAGATAAATCAGGAAAACAGATTATAGATTAATAAGCTTGCATGAAGACATCTTCCAATCAACAAAGTCCAATATTCAGTCTAATTTTCTGTGTGATCTTTGGCAAGTCACCTAACCTCTCTGGACTGACTTTTCTCACTTTGGAAAATAAAGCTGACAATCTGGTCTCCTAGCTACCACATGTTTAAGTAACAAAAAGGAGCTGAAGTTCAGATCATGATTCACTTTGGAAGAAAGATACTATGGTAACCATTAAAACGTGTGGCAAAACGACCAGCAGAAAAGGAAAGTAATCCAATGTGCAACTATTGACCTTCAAGCTCAGAATAATTTTTTTATGCATTTCTGAGCTAATACTTCCACCTTCAAATTAGAAGCTATTACAAGTTATAATGATTTAATGCCCTCTACTTAGTGGGAGGACAAGAAGAAACCCACAGACATTTCCTTGCCTGCAAAGACAATTGGGAGTTGTATATTAATTAACTGTATTGATGCAGAACAAACCAATCAGAATTATAAATCCCAGGTTAATTCTAGATTGCCAACATGGGGAGGGGCTGTGAAGTAATTCTTCCTGGATTTGACAGTTTCTAATATTTCTATTTGCTTTTACAGACATTCTAATTTTAGAATAACCAACTTATCAGTAAATACAATTTTCTAAATTATGGCATGTACTTCAGACTGATTGTACTTAAGACTGATTCTTTATAAAGCAGCAAAAACTGAACAGATGACAAGATTACTAGTCATAAGTTCAATGATCATCAAAGCAAATGACAAATTATAAAGCAGTAAAATAATACTAGTTACCTAGCTAATACTATTGAAATTACCACGGTTGTTTGGTGAATCATGGAAGAGATCAAAATATAGGTTATGTTACTAGCTTCATATTTGAAGGAATGTTTTTATGAGTACTGTATAGAGAAATTGTTTTTTTTTTAACTTCTCATGCATCCCTATAATATACCTCGATTTAATCACCTACTACAACATTGCCCCCTGTTAGCCTCCTCAACCCTGATTACAGTCCTGTTTTCAAATATTTTCCTTTTACTATAATATCTCTCTCTCTCTCTCTCTCTCTCTCTCTCTCTCTCTTTCTCTGTCTCTCTCTCTCTCTCATTTTAGTGAAAATACTTCGTATGAGAGAAAGCATGCTGTATTTATCTTTCTGGGCCTGGCTTATTATTTACATAAATCATTCCTTCCTAATGGGACACAACACAGAACTGACCAACGGGGGAAAATATTTTGAACATGGAACCCTCATTAGTTTTATTCATAATAAAAATTATAGTATGTTTCTTAATGGTGCTTTAGGTACAGAAGTTTGTGAACAATCTGTTTGATCACTTAGATTGAAATTCATGGCACTTTCTCCCTCACTTGAGTTTCAATCTGCTTTCTTGAGTGGGTGAGAAAGTAGATATGTTGCCAATTGAGTTGCAATTTCAGTCTGCCTTATGGAGCACTCTAAGCACATGTTGCATATCGTTGAGAACTGATGACCCAGTCATTTAAGTGAGTTTCATTCAAGATAATTATTTCCAATTATATGTCTATTAAAATCCTAGTGGATCCACCAACTAGTAGACAAACTGTCTAAAATTAATTTTGATGTCATAAAAGAAGATAAATTTTAGGCCACCGATATTAAATGCCTAAGTCACAATGAACATTTACAATACATTTTATGCAGGTTGATATTAATTTCCCAACATTTTAAAGAACAAAACAAAATGCTAGACCGAGAGTTGGAAACCATCCTATTGGACCATTGCTTTTACTTGTTAACCTAGATGTTGTTCAATATATCTGAACTTGGCCCCAATTAGATCAGTTTAGAGTGCAGAAACCAGTGAACACAATCTTGATGCAAATAAGATATTAAAATATAAGACAAGAAGATGTATAAGTGTGCTACTATCAACCTTTTTTTTTTGTGGAGGGAGCAGGTATTCATGAACTGAGTTTGACTGAAGAAATAAAAGGAAATGTCCAATAATCATTTGTGAGTGACAACTTATAAAGTGGATATTTTCCAATGCCATCTCTTTGGAGGTCAAATTCAAAGTTTTTGTAGGTTTTTTTAAAACTATTCTTTATTTGAGGTGATTTTCATTTCTTTCCTCTAAGTGTAACTGCTATAAGAGGTTCTCTTAAGCAATAAATCTTCAACTGGAAGAAAAAAGAAAGGTGGCTAAAAGCACTTCATGGCCAGGTCTATGGTTTCTCTTATTATGTTCATTTTTTTCTTTGTCCACATAATTTAGCAGGAGTTTGGTTTAACAAATATTCATATAGGTGCAATAAATCATGCCATGTGTTTTATGTCCAGGAGCCATTGGTAGAACATCTCAGAGACCCAGTTTAGATGAAAACAGGACTAGAAAGAAATGTCAATGAAATGATTTATAATGATATTCTGCTATAGTCACAGGCAGGTGCCTAACCCAATTGTCATCAGAGGGGCATCATGCAGAAACTGATAGGAACATATGGAGAAACACAGATCTAATCACTAGGAGAATAGAGGGGAACCCATCAAAAGACCAGGAGGAAAGATTGTAGAGGATACCATGAGAACACAGCTCATACAACCAACTCATCAGGGCTTACAAAGGTTCCTAGAGACTAAGGCTACAAACAGACACTATTTGGGTCTAAGCTAGGCCCTCTGGTTGTGTAGCTTGGTGGGACTCTTCCTCCCGCTGGGTTGCCTCATCCAGTATTTATATGAATTTTTGGTCCAGGTTTATTGTAACCTGTTAGGCCATGTTTGGTAGAAATACCAAGGAAGCTTGACTTATTTATTTATTTATTTATTTATTTATTTATTTATTTATTTATTTAATAGTTTTATAGAAACAGAAAAATAATGGATCTAGAATAGAAAACAGTTGAGGAGACAGACTGGGAATACATGAGAGGGGAGAAACTGGGGTCAGAAAGTAATATAGGAAAAGAATAAAAATAATGTTAAAAACCCACTATCTTTGTAGCATTTTGATAATCAGATATTAATTATCCCTTCTTTGTTTCATTACTAATTGACTACACAGAGTGCATTATGACTGATTTTTAAGATAAATGTTTTGTCTATTAAAGCATCTTGAGACAACAGCTACCCTTTATTTTCTGTTTTAATTTGTATGTTGATATCATGCACCATTGTGGACTGCTATTACAGGTATGCTGTAAACTTATTTATCTGGAGAATGTAAATGAGTGTAGTCTTACAACTGATCAAAGCTCACTGCCATTTTATGATAAACAAAAAATGACTAATTGTGTACTTTATTCACTCCATGCTGCTTACATATCTTCTTATATTCTGAAACTAAAAAAGCAGTTTGTTCTAGTAACATATTTAAATATTAATTAAAAATATGCCTCACTTTGTCATAATGGAAAACAAAACCTTGGAAATTGTGTGCTAATATTATACACACACACACACACACACACACACACACACACAAACATACACACACATATTATATAAGACATATGATAGCATTTCCCACTCCATGTTACTACCAAGTCTTGTACAATGAAGGGAGATATTTTCTAGGGCCACTGACTCAAATATATTTTAGAGAACCAGCAAAGTTTTACATTCCAAAGAGTTTTCACTGCTAAATCATTTTTCAACAGAACAAACTGCTTTATGGACCAAATTTAATAATGAAAAGATAATGAGTAATGTAGCCATTACACTCATGGTATTGAATTTTAGAGGCAGCTGAATGTGTGCATGATTGTGTGTGTATGTGTGTGTGTTCATTCAGATCATTAAAGAAGGCACAATTCCTGCAATAAATTAAGAAATTAAGCTGGGTGATTTATGCCTTTATTGTATAAACAATAGTGGTGAGGAACAGAAACTCTTCCACAGGTCACATGGGATGCTTTTCTTAACTTATTTTGCAAGGTACAAATATAATTTTTTAAAGTGAAGCATGTGCCCACTCTGTCTTAAAGAGACAGAAAGCAACATTGTCAAGAGTGACAACTGAATGGAGCCATCTTCATTCTGTCTGTAAGACCTGAAACAACAACTCAATAAATATTTGCAGAAAGTACGAAAACTTATATTAAGGACTATTGCATTCTGTGGCCATAAAGTTGCTCACTTATCCACCGGACCAAAACTTAATTATCTTCCAAGGCCTGGATCCAAAATTGCATTTCCTCTCTTAGCACAGTGGGAGGAATCAATAATATCTTTCACATGATGAAAAGAATAATAAAAATAAATGTGAGTACCATTATGAAGCCACCAACGTGTGCCAACTCATTTAAATAGAGTCACTCTAATGCTTATAGCATTCTTTATGGCAGAGCTTCTTGTCCTTATTTCCCACTTAAGAAAATAGGAATTCAGAAAGGTAAAACAATATCATGTTTACTTAGTTAATAATTAACAGGTCCAGAATTGGAAATAGGTTTCACTTAAGGGTAATGCTATTCCAACTCTCTTTTGCAGCTTCTTGTGAAAAAAAAAAAATAAAACCTGTAGTACACTAATTTAAATAGGCATCATTTGCATTATTGAGCAGCTGTGTGGCTCTCTAAATTGACTAGTCCAAACTGTATGGAAAATAATATCTCATCCATATTAATTATAAATGCATAACCCTGTGTTTTAAGTACTGGGTAATTGATAAGTATAGCTGAGCTAAATTTTTAGTAAGTGATAAAGGTTAAAACCTTTGGCAGGGAATTTCATCTCATCCAAAAGCCTAATTTTAATACTGTGTGGCATTGGAAATCTTGAGAGGACATGGAAAATATTTGATGCAATATTTGCTAATGAAACTATTTTTTTCCACTTTGAGTAGGAACTGCCTGAAAAATGGCTCAATATTTATCATCCTTGCTTTTCTCCTGCTCAAGGCAAGTCTCACTCCTGTCAAAAATGCCACTGCACATAAGACAAACTCTTCCATGAATCTGAAATGTCTTCCTCTGGGGGGAGCACCTGTGAGCCGAGACCTGATGGTTATCTAAATCTGTACTTGTGTTTGTGTAAAAATAGTACACTAGTCAACACTTGTCTAGAACATGTGGTGTAGATTTGAGGGGTGAACTCAGCATCACACAGTGGGTTTTGAGCCAAGTTTTTTTTTTTTTTTTTTGTAAAAGAGAGGGCTATGGAGCTATGACATGGCAGGATAGATTCACATTATCACTCACTAGCTTTCTTATCAATGTATAGCATGCATCTATTACACTTCAAGATTGGTTTTGACTATGAACTCTGGTGTTAGGGAGACCAAATCTGAATATGTCCAATGTTACTCATGAGCTGTGTAAACTCAACTTAGCTGATGGCATAGTCACATTCAGGTCTGGACGACTATCTTAGTTAGTCATGCAAAGTAACTAAGATAAAATCGACCATAAAGTTAATAGGCAGTCTATGTGGCTCTGTTAAGACTGCTATTAATTTCCCGAACTATGTTGGGAGTCAGTGAAAAGACAAGAAGCAGAAAAAATTCTCCTTAAAGCTGCCATCTGCTTTGCCTTTGAGAAAGCATTGGCAAATGTTTTCTTCTTAATATGTACATAGCCACTATTGAAACAAGAGGTTTTGAGTCACATGTGATGATATGACAGAATGGCTATGAAGGAGAAGGACTCTTTTTTTCATATTTTCATACATGTAGATAAATAATTTTACTCATTTTTATTAATGTAAATTTCTCTGCTCTTTCCTTTTCCTCATGAAAGTCTTCACAATATTCTCAACAAGTACCTTCCATACTTTCGAGTTCTTTTTTTTTTTTTTTTTTTTGCTTATGACCAACTCAGTTTAATACAGTTGCATGGGTAAGAATGGAAGGGCAATTATTTATGGGAACATGGTGACCTTGTCATTGAGTACACCACTGAAGAAACTTACACCTCTTCACTCAGCTACCAATTACTGTCAATAGTTCCACAGGTCCTGGCAGGTTCTAGAGAGCCTTCCCTTTTCTATGATGATAGGTTGATGAGACCAATCTTGTTCAGATCGTGTTTGCTCTGAGTTCAAAAATACAACTGGCATGTCATGTCTAGAAGCTGCCTTTTTATAAAAACCTCCCAATCCTCTTGCTCTCCATTTCTTCCAATCTTTCTCCTGAGATATTACATTATTCATCTTTTGTTGTCTGCACTGATCACCTGTTGCAAAAAGAAGTTTCACTGAGATTTCTAGGTACATTAATGTATAGATATAAACATGAGTGTTCAGAAGTGAGTTTCAGACATCCATTTAGCAAAATGATAGTCCGGATCTCTCCTCTATTGCCTATTATCTTCCTAGTCACAGAGCTTCACTAGGTTTATAGTATAAGGAATGAGTGTCCTCCTATGGAGTGGGTGTAAATTTTAATCACAAACCTGATAGATCCCCCCATCAGAGTCAAGCCATTATTGTACTAGAGAGTATACATCCTGCCAGCTCAGTCATTATTGTAACTCACAAGACTTATGAAATATCTGATAGCCTTCTTTCCCCAGAAACCTGGGTAGCACTATCTAGCACTCTGAAAGCTAGCCTAAAGGAGGAACTTTCTCTAGATGTCAGTTATAATCCGACTAGAGAAGACTCTCAGAAAAAAAAAATGAAAAGCTAGACTATGACTTGCCTTTAGAATATGAGCAACAACTATACTAAGAAAAAAGGATAAAGGAGAGTAAATTAAAATATCAACACTACTTAAAATTTGTGGATTTGATTGTGTGTGTGTGTGTGTGTGTGTGTGTGCATGCGTGCATACATGCATGCATGCATATGTGTGTATGTGTGTGAGTGTGGAGTGTCTGTAAGAGGGAACACGTTTCTTAGACACAGAGGCAGAGGGAAGGAATAACAAGTGATTAATACGTAATAGCCATATCCAAGAGCATAATGTACAGTATACTAATAATGTTAAAATGAATACAAAACAGATTTGAGGTTGATGCAAGGGAATTTATCTATATCCTTGAGGGAAGCAGCCTACTCACTCATGCTCCATTAACCAAAGTCTTTGGAATATTAAGTAAAGAATGAAACTATTTCCCAATTATTGAAGAGGCAGGAATTACCTTAGGAGCTGAAAGTGTTTTGTGTAGGAATGCCTAAAGGGTTAGGTTTGTTTCAGTAAGAAAAGAAAACAACAACAAATTGGAAGGACAATGATGAGCATAGATTTATATACAACTTGAAATAAAAGACTGATGTGAGAAGAAAAGAAATGTGAACACATTGTTCTAGGAAAAAGGAATTTTGGTGAAAAGAGGTAGCAAGTAAGAATTGAGGGTGGTGTTGAGGAAGCACACTCTTGGGAAGAAATTCTACAACAGGAGAGTTCTACAATTTCTAGTAATATATACTACACAGATGTGGAGTGGATGATGCAACTATTTAAATTAGTGTCCTTGAGAAACCTATCTAATAAGAATAAATAACTCACTCTAGCATGTTATTAGATACGACCAACGTTCTGGTAGAAAAAAAATGTTCACCTATTGGCTTAGCAGATTCATGTTTTCAGCCTGGTCCCATCCTTAGCATTTTTTCTGATAGATGGTGGATTATTTTTTTTTTCTCTGCAGATCAGTATTTCTAGAGTTATGAGTTTGAATAAATGTAATATTTTAAATTTTGATTGTAGATTAAGACACATAGTTCACTTTTAAAGGCATTAAAAACCTTACCTAAGACTATTTAGTTGTAAATAAGTGGGGCTTTAACATAGACACATTGGCAGATGTCCCAGTATCTCCTAAAGAATAGCAGGTTTGAGAGACCCCCTGCTTTATTTTTCTTATATAGATGGTGGGAGAAATACAATGAATGTTGCTTTGTTTCACATCTACTTCTTGAAGTGTGTTGTTTTGTTCCTATAAACTCTTATAGAATTCTTTATTCTGGGATACATGACCTGATGGAATTTGGTCAGTGGATGTGAACTAGCCAAAAATTAGGCCACTTGAAAACCACAGTGAAGTGACACCATCAGTGTTTATATTCTTTGATCTTCAAATTGTGCTTTATCAGTTACCCATTCACTGTCATGTATGGATACTTAAATTATTACAAATGGCTGAGTAGGTCAATGCAGCTGCTCTCAGAGCAGTATAAAAATGCATTGCTGCTCCTCTGGTTCAACAGTG
Organism: Rhabdomys pumilio; assembly: GCA_030674055.1. Lineage (NCBI taxonomy): Eukaryota > Metazoa > Chordata > Mammalia > Rodentia > Muridae > Rhabdomys > Rhabdomys pumilio. The sequence goes on along the minus strand of JANHMN010000004.1, from coordinate 76,017,014 downwards.
GAGGGAGACAGACCTCTGAGTTTACCTTAATGAAATTTTGACCACTGAGGGTTGGCTTTTATTTTCTGTGAAATATTGCTTTTATAAAAAATATCTCTGAATGACCCTCACCTAAGTATTACATAGAGGATTAAATTAAAGTTGCTATAGAGAGATGTGGGTGAGTGAATTCAGAGTAACAAACTTGGGAAAAGAGAAGGGGAAGATTGGAGAAAATAGGAAAGCACAAGGCTGTTGGAAGACATTCACAAAAAGTGAGTCAGTGAATGTGTGTGTGTGTGTGTGTGTGTGTGTGTGTGTGTGTGTGTGCATATACTTGTGCTGTGGGAGCAGAAGGCCTACAAAGGAGAAATAATTTGGGTAATAGCAAGGATGTTAGCTCTTGGTAACTATCAAGTTCAGATCTTTTATATCAAATGATACAATATTTGGATTTAAGCAGTGCACATTATTTGGGCTTGTTAATTCATCTCTTGATTTTTTGTGATATGCAAGACAATATAAACACTGTCTAAACAGTTGTTATAATTTAGTAAGAAAATAATATCCAGGGGAAATCATGTCCACAATTCATGCCTCTAATTTTCTGAATATGTTTAAAATTCTCAGATATAAACATTAGAGTTGTAAAGTGTATAACACTAGATTTCAATTTTTGACCTCTTGTCTTTAAGAGTGCAGTCGTGTAAGCAATTCTTGTAGTCAAGATTTTTCTTTATTCTTTCCTAGTTTTTCTTAAGAAAATTTCTTATAATTTATGTATTAAATACAGAGCGATGAGTGTCAAGGGTCCCGAGTATGGCATTTACTTTACTGGTTAACTCTTTCTCAAGGGCCTTGACTCCTGTCTGACACATTATAGACAGCCACCAAATATTCTCGACTGTTTAATTCATATAAGCTTTCCTCACATTGTCTCAGTCAATATCTTCTTAAGCGTATGTGTCTGTCTCATCCTCATGAATAGGCAGAGAATAATTGCCTATGTGTTGTCAGCTCTCAATTGAGTACTGATGTTGTTGAATGTACCTATGATGCAGTTTGTTCTCAGTACTTGTTTGATGGTGATATCTCCTAGCATTCTTTTCAATTCTGATATCTGGCAGAGAGTTTTATTTAAGAAAATCACTGTTTATTTTTGTTGTTGTTGTTGGTGGTGGTGGTGGTAGTAGTTTTTGTTTTGTTTTTGGCAAGGCAACATTAACTCCAAGAATTATTGTTTATATTTCCCTCAGCTCGTGCTACTTCTCAGTCTCTAAACAATTGGCAAAGTAACTGCTGATATAGTAGCTGCTTTATGCTCCCAGGTAATTCAGCTAATTTTGCATACTACAGTACATTGACAATATTTAGCACCCTAAACAGTATGAAATGGTGAATATATACCATATTCATTTATGTGCTCATTCAATAAATTTCCCTTAATATTTTAATTCTTAAACTTGTTTTTCTGTTGCTAAAATCACTACATTTTAAAACATTAATTATTAACTGTACTGTTCCCACTAATAAAAATGTCCTTGAATAATTAATGGATGCCCCATAGGATACCAGGATGTGTAGGTTTTATTTCTTCATTTATTTCTATTTTTATTTGGTTTGATTTTTAAAGGAAAGAGTTGTGACTAAAAGTTGAGAGTCATATTATGGAGAATATCTGCCTTCTCCCTTTTATTCTCTCCTCCATGATGTTGGAAGGATGACAGCAGCCTTTAGAGAGTAGTATGTAAAGTTATATTATCTACATAGCAAAACTTTGTGGAATCACAGATTTGAAATGAAATGCAATTGAAACCATGGAAGCAAGAATGCTTGAGGGAAAAAGAAAAGACTGTTATAATTTTCATAAACTGGACTCCTGAGTTTATGGAGGTGTCTTTTTCAGACACAAAACCATCTGTAAACTTAGAAAAGTCTACAGCTGGATTTAATGAAACTGTGGTCATGTCATGTTTTCATAGATTTTATAATGTTATTGTTTCTAAATTACTACTGAGTCCACTGACAACCTTTCACTCTTGTCATACTTCCTTGACCTCTGTGGTGGTGAATCACATCCTCCTGAATGATGTATTTTCACCCCTTGAGTTACATAACCTACACTTCTTCTAATCCTCATTCTCCCTTTCTTGTCTTTCTCAATTTACATTATGGTTCCAACACTAGTATTCACCTATGAAATTGCCTGTGGTTATTTGATTTGGTTTTGCTGTTCAAGTACAATGGGGATGACCTACATTATGTCCCTCCAGCAAATTTTTAGAGCTCTATATATGCTAAAAATCCCAGGAGGAAATTACTCCATCAAAACACATGGCAGAGACAGGATGACAGGAACCCTTAGCTGACTTGAGGAACACTTGGAACATGAACAAAAACATTTTTGTCTGAATTCAAAAAATTTTATTTAAATCAAATAAACAAATAAGAAAAATTCATTTTTTCTTTTTTATTGGATATTTTATTTATTGACATTTCAGATGCCATCCCCTCTCCCCATTTTTCCCTCCCTAGAAATCCCCATCCCATCCCCCTCCTCCTTTTTGCTTTTATACCATTTTAATTACTTGCAAGTATTAAGGTCAGTTCTAGGCTGAAGAAGAACTAGCAATACAATAGATGCAAGTAGTCAAGAAACATTTTCAAAGAGCTAACTACACCAATTATGAACCACAGAGTTAGATAAGAACATAAAGGTTTTGTTAGTAATAATATGCAAACAAATTCAGGAATTTGGGGATTTAATCTTGAAGTAAAGAAGACTTAGGATAAGATACATTTATCAGACAAATTAAATAAAATTCAAAAAAGCATGTAAAATTGAGACTAAAAATCCACTGATCGTCACAATGATGATTTTGCATGAACACAATGTTAAAGGACTGTGTTCTCCAGCAATTGACCAGATTACTCCTGAAAAACGAGCCACCTTCTGTCAGATCGAGTAAGTCAGTGCTGATGGTAGTGGTTTGGGGAGGCAAAAGTAGAAAAACATACATTGTAATTCATTGGCTGAAATTTGAGATATTCCTCTTTAAAGAATATTTCCTACTCAAGATTTCAGCTAACATGATTTCATAAGTTATCATATTTATATATGTGAAGTATACAAAGTTTCTGCTTACTTCACAGTATTAATACTTAGAATAAGAATTCATTCTAAAATCTTCAAACTCTGCATCATACTTTTTTGTCCACTGCTTCTTTGTGTTTGTAATGCTTTCTCCATCTACTGATTTAGTAATGAAATGGGATTAAGTATTGATACTCAGTAGACTGTTCAATATAAGTTCACGTGATTTTATTAAAAGTTCGGTAGTATAGGGGTTGTCCAGGTGTTCAGCAGTCTCTATAAATTGGTTAAGTTTTAGAAGCTATGCTTATTGCTTCCCATAAATTCAGTTAATTTAGTCATTCTGGATTTCTGACGGCATTGAAGACCTATAGACTCATAGCCAATCCAGGCTATTTACCTTGAGAGAAAAGATCTGAGTGGAGGGTTCTCATCTGACATTCATTCTAAAGCCAAGAAAAAGCCAGGTTCAAAACTAAGTGTTCTAGTCAAGAGAGACGGCAGAGGTTCTGGCTAGTCAACAAAAGGATGGACTGGGTATTAAGACTATCTTGTACCTCACTGGTACAAATAGGAATAATTGTGCTCTAATTGTATTCTGAGAGAAAAGTTTTATTTTAACAGGAAGGGTAATATGTAGGAGGAGCTAAGGGGAAAGGAGCACCGAGAGGAAAAGCTGGAGTAAGGAGAGGAGAAGATGAAGTAGATGAGAAGCTCGGTAATGAGAGAGAAAAAGAGAGAGAAAGAGAGAGGGGGCATGGAGGCAGAAGTTCACTTGTCTCCACTAGTCAAAGATAGTTTACATAGCTAAATTGGGTATTAGGTTACACTTCTGATTGAGCATTACCATACTTACAAAGCCCTTGATTAACATTTTAAAAATTGTATAAAAGCCAAATGGAAAAGGGGGGGGGGCACGGAATAGGGGAAGGGAAATGGGGAAAGGGATTGGTATCTGAAATGTAAATAAAATATCCAATAAAAAATATAAAAAAAAAGAAAATTTCAATTCAAAATAGAAAACTTCTAAGTTCTTAGGTTGGCCAATCTTTCAGGATAACCACTAGATGAGCTTCAAAACTGTTCTTTAGTCCATTGTGTCACAATTTATAAGAATCTGTAGTGTACCCTCTCCATGTTAGGAGCTTTATTAAAGAATGGATGGTATTTTGCTAACATCTATTTTTAGAGATAATTGTTAAAATATATTCAAATTTTTATAATTTATAATATAAACAATAAAACATAGTTGTGATATGAAGTCAACTCTCATTTCAGGAGATGATGTTTTTTTTTTTTCTTTTAGCAAAGTAAGGTACAACACACCTAAGGCTTCTTAGTCAGGGGAGAATGACTTTACATATAAATTATTGTCTAGTTTCATCTTCAACATCTGTCAAAATTTCCGTCCTAATTCTAAATTAGCTTCTCTACTACCAATAAGAAAAAGGTATTAAAATACTATAGTAACATTTATTAAGCAACAGGATATTGGGTACAGTGCTAAAGTAAATCTGATCTTATAAGTTATTTTTCAGAATAAAGGTGTACATGGGGCTTTATTTTATAAATGAAGGAATCAACACCCATAGAGATTATGTAAACTTTCAGTCTTCAGCCTCCAACATCTAGCAAATGCCAAAAGCATCAGAGATTGCATTATTGTGAAATGTGTTCCTCTTCTTCATTGCTTCTCCAGTTAGGGAGGTTTTCATCAATTCCCATGTCATATCAGCAATTTTCAGAATCAGAACAGGCACAATTCCATTCTATTTTCAAACAATTATCACTGCTCACTCTCCTGCATCTCTCTCTCTCTCTGACAAAGTATTGAATCTCTTCCACCTGGAGTAGAAACTCCATGAGAGAAGGATTACTCTTGTTTGTATTTTCCTCTATTGAATTCACTAGACCCTAGGTCAGAGAGAGACACAGACCAGGTACTCATTCTGAGATCTTTGAATGAGTGAATAAATGAATGAGCATGTGGCATTGGCCTATACCATGAGACAGTTATCTTAATTTCATTAAGTCTTGAAGTTCTGGATGGAAGGCCCCTTCTTCCTTCTAGCAGAATGATTATATCCATTCTCACATACAGCATTTTAGAATGAGTACATAAAAAATATCTGATAATAGATTGGTCTGTATTCAGCTACAATTTGAAATTATCAAGTTTATCTCTAGTAACTTAGTATATAAAGAACAGACAAGTAGATAAAGTGATTATTCAAGCGCCTGCCATACAGACAATAGCCACTTACTGGCATGAACCAGAAAGAAATTTAGCCTGCCTTCGATCTATGTTAAGTATTCTTTCCAATTAAACAAAGGGATGTGGATTATAAAGCTTCAGTTCTCTCAGTGCTGGAGTCTGTTGTTTACTACTTGTAAAGGTCTATGGAGACGCAGATACAGAATATATTCCCATCGGCTACAATATGAGAAAGTGCAAGACATATGGAGCTTAGAGGGTTCATAGGAAAGACAATCATCCATTATGAGATGAGGGGTATAAGAATGTAGTCAACAGTAAGAGCTTAAAAAAAATCTGTCTTGCCTGCAAATCCATGGCAGACATGATCACTGATAAGGCTGAGGCGCAGTGGGAATCTGATCCAGTCTGCTTGAATGAAAGATGAAACAAATGCAACAAAGTTTTTGAAGCTCAGACTGACATAATCCCTCTTGTGCATGATTTAGTGAATTTGGCCTCCCTGATATAGATTTGAAAAGAACAAAGTACCGGCCTGTGGATAGCAATGGGAAAATCAGCTTTATATGTAGAATTCTCAGAAGGAAACTGTGGAGGGAAAAAGAAGTGATGAACTGTGCAAGTCAGATCTGAATTTGTCTGCTGTTCTTTGATTTTGTTTCCATGAGCATAATTTTGCTATGCTAATATGAATTTGTAGGGAGAAGATAGTGTGTTAATGTGGAAATATACAGGTTGTAAATTGCTGTTATTAAATTGTTATCGTAAATGAGTTAAATGTTCCCAATAGTATTGTGAGAAATATTAACTTTTGTTATATTTCTGGTGGATTGTTCTTGTTTGTTTGTTTGTTTGTTTGTCTGGAAGGTTTATGTTTTTATCAATGTCATTGGAAAAAATGAAGCAGGTATATAAATGCAGGGTGGAGTCTACCACTCATTCAACTGCATTATAAGATAATGAAAAGCTAATTGCTTTTTGAGCCTGTGCTCTAATAACTATTCAGTATGTAGTCTATAAAGCTGTGAATCAATTCAAATATGTTTGCTTGCCATCTCTGAAACATTTCTCTCTTAACCTATGACTATTTTGCTTCCAACAGATAATCTTGCAGATACACAGGCTCTATATTCATTTTTTCTTTTTTACTTCTCTGATTTCTCCTTTGTTTGCTCATTTTGCTGTTTCTACATCTCTGAGCTCCTTGGGTTTTCGGGTATTTTTTTCTACTAGAAGAAATTAATATAAAATACTTTTAAATAATCAAACATTGATGTGAATTTTATTTTTTTATTGGATATTTTATTTATATTTCAGATGTCATCTCCTTTCCTCATTTCCCCTCCCTAGAAAACCCCTATCCCATGCCCCCTTTTTCTTTTTGCTTTTATACAACTTTTTAAAATGTTAATCAAAGGCTTTATAAGTTTGGTAACGCTCAGTCAGAAGTGTAACCCAATACTCAACCTAAATATATCAACTATCTTTGACTGGTGGAGACATGTGAACATCTGTCTCCATGTCCCCTTTCCTCTTTCTCTCTCTCATCACCTAGCTTCTCCTGTCCTTCTTCTCTTCCTCTTCTTACTCCTTATCTTCCTCTCTTCCTCTCCGTACTCCTCCCACCTTAGCACCTCCTACATATCACCCTTCCTGTGAATTTTAAATGTTTAAAGATGAGTACTGCTGACTTAAAAATCCAGTTCAAAAATGGAGAGAATTAAAAAAGGTTCTGAAAGACATGGGTCCAGCAATACTTAGTAATAATGATGGTATTTTAGTATTATGTCACAATTAACAACTGGAAAAAGATATATAGAAATGCATGTACAGGCAGACACTCAAGACCTTTCACTATCTAAATGAAATGAAGGGAAGTCATGGGGCATGATTATTCTTAATGAAATAAAGTTGGAACAAAGAATTAATAGTGACTCAAGGATAAACTGAAGTTTGCTTAAAATAACTCTTCATGTTGTATTCTCATAAGCTTTTGCTTCTAAAGCCTGTGCTATAGTAATATAGAAAGTACGATAGAACTTTCAGATGTTTTAATCATTCAGAATTACCTCAGCACTATATTTATTCTATACTCCAGAAGTTCTTAATCAAGGAATACAACAATTCAAGTAACACTGTGAATCAAAACAACTGCACCATTTATTTTTACTTTTGCTTCTCTGCCTTTAACTTGGCAGCTAGGTTTCTCCTGGAGGGAATCCTCTATGGCTTTAAAATTCAATCATGAATTGGTACCCAGTTACAATCTATAAATTCTTAAAGGGTACAGTTAATAATTCTTGGTCCTTGAAAAAGAAAGTTCACTTTCTGACTGTTAACTGCAAAGCAGACAATTTGACATCCTCTTCTACCCTTTCAATATATGCAGCAGCCTGGTTCTTACTGGAGGAAATCAGTGGTAGCAGCTGCAAGAGACCTGCCTCTAATTCTGAGCCTCACTTCTGCTCAATTGCTGTGTCTGAACGAAATGCATGCATATCCAAAGCAACAGTACCTAAATTGTGTCTACAATGAATTGTGATATTACACAGATACACAGATGTGACCAAAGTAATACAGAATCTGCTCTTTATGGCAAAGCAGAACAAATAACATCATTTAGCAGACAGCCATTTCCCACCCATTGAGATTGTCAGTCTACAGAATCCATGCTTGTGAACAACACAGTAGATTCACAAAAAATTATTGCAAAAATATTTGTGTAGAATGGAATTACAAAATGTAGGTTTATGATTTCCGTGGGACAGCATCCGTAGCTATTCTTGGCTTTACGCAGCTTGTGGGGCATGTGTTAAACATCATTCATAGCAGAATCCAAGATGCTTCCCTCTATCTATGGCAAATTTTTAATATGTTTAATATGGACATCATTTCTTCTACCTTTGCTCATTTTACTGTCAAATTCCAGGCAATCTCTTTGGGGAAAACATATTCTTATGCCATTTTAAGCCACTCGTTTTCTCTTGGTATAGCATGCAGTATTGGGAACGAACACTGCTGGGAAGGCGTTAGATGTCCACGGAAAGAGTCGAGTCTAGTTACAAATGTGAGAGGATGATCCCAGCATGAACTTCGGGAACTGTTTTTATTCCATGAGCTGCTGTTTACTTAAGTGCTTCAGATGTGGCCGAGCAAAGACAAACAACCTTCTGAAAATATCTCTACTGGAAGAAATTTCTCCTCAGAACCTATAAAACATTCATAACACCTTCATTGTGCTGTAAATCCTTAGCAGGAGTTGATAACAGTGTATGAATTTTTAATGTAACATTTATAAATGGTTATTAAAACTATCCTGAAAGTAAAGTGTCAGTTTATTTTTAATTAACTGTTGGCTATTTAAGTTCCCAGATGGCCCGGGGAAAGACCAATGGGCCCACATGTCAATTATCTTTGCTTCTGCTCCTTGTAACCTTTGTTCCATATTATGAGGAAGATGAAAAAACTTGAGCTTGAAGAACTTAGATAAACGCCAGTTGTAGTGTCAGAAAAATTTTATTTCTTATAAAATATTTCTAAATTATCGGTGCCATGGATGCCAGGACATTTAGATGAAGACTATTGTTTCAGAGTCCCAGTAGCCTGAATCAACTCCGCCTCTCTACTCCCAGCCAAAGAAAAGAGGATGAAAACAGGTAGATGATAGAAAGAAACATCTAAGACCTAGGTTTATGTTTCAGGCTCAGTAGCACTCAGTTTGACCTTGAGAAACTTCACTTTTCTGTGGTATAACTTTTTTTTTTTTATTTATGAGGGCAAGTGTCAATAAGAACTAGTCAGCTTCTCTCAACAATTATATTCACCTAATTATATATATATATATATATATATATATATATATATATATGTGTGTGTGTGTGTGTGTGTGTGTATGTGTGTGTGTGTGTGTGTATTCTGTCTATGTCCTGTGACCATCCTCTGTCCTTTTCTTTCCAATTACAGATAATTATTTTTATTGTCTTGTGTTTTTGCCTCCTCCAAATTCTGAGTTCCATGTTTCTTTATTGTAGAATGCATAGATCAATGAAAGCTATCTCATCTACATGTTTTAAAGCCTTATTTTTACCAAAGGCTGAGAAGACAATTTTTTTGTTGTTGTTTTTTATTTGTTCTGTTTCTTTAATTTGTTTTCCACTCAAGGTAGCAATCACGTCTGAATTATGTCCTTGGAGAGCTTCTGATCAAAATCCAAGAAACCAGTTGCTCTTTGAATTTTACAGTTAGAAAATTCACTTGTTTCTAAGACAGTTTGGAATCTTTGGGTCCTGTCAAGATACTTGAAATAAAGGTCCACTGTGCTGTTTTTTTAAGCTACAGCTCCTGCTCCTTCTGTTAGTTCATGGACATATTGAAAATATGAAAATCTTGAGACAGGATACCTCTGGGCATATGTGTATGTGTACATATGTGTACATATAAGCATTTACGTGTCTGGTGTTAAATAGGAGTATCTGTTAACTTTCCTCAGGAAATAGAAAATTAAACCCACTGGGTCGTCAGGCAAGGGCCTTGAAAAATCATTTCAAGCTCTCTAAGCTTGCCCTTAGGTAGTTCCCTGTTTCCTTTCACACTGTTCTGCTAAGTCTGAAGTCTTTTGAAAAGATCACAATTGTTTTATGTTTCCTAAAATTGTCATTGAGGAACTTTTATGTTCCTATTGTTTTCATGTCATATTTGAATAATTCCCAATTATTCTTTCTCATTCCATTTAGATATTGTCTTCTGGGGTCTTTCTGACAAGATAAACCCAATAGTCATTTTTATCACAGCATTATTTATCATATTGCATGTTAATATTTTGATTATATTTTTGAATTCTTAAAACATGTTAGCTCCACATGTACACATATAAAATATGGGTCACCAGTCCATTATCACACCACTAGACAGAGATATCACTTGTGGAATGAGAGACCAAGTCATATTAATGATTGAGGGTGAATTTGTAGACTCTGGTGGGCATAATTAAAAACAATATGGTAAATTATCTTTTGAGTTTTGCTTTAGACTATTAACATGTAGTATTTTGTAGACAAGCATGAGAGTTTCTTTTCTTTCTTTTTCTTCCTTTCTTTTTCGTTTGTTTTTTTGTTTGTTTGTTTGTTTGTTTGATTGAGTGTTTTAGATTAAACAAGATGAAATTGAGACCCAAATATCAACTTGTTGGGGAAGTTTAATCTAGCAATGTGGTTTCTCTGGCAAAGGATTATATCCAAAGACATTCTAGGTCTATATGGTCTGGCTGGAATGCAGACACAGCATTAATCACCCTGGTTCAAGTACATATCTTTGATCTTGTTTGCTAGAACACAGGCATTCCTTTAGTACACACCCTTAACACCTAACAATGAAGGTAAGGTTAGTTTGCAGAAGTCCACAGCCCTATTTGAAAGTGGCATCTAGTTGAGGTGCAGACAAAGTATTGAAATTAGAGAAAGATTTGACAAAATATGGCAAAGGTTTCAAGCAATTCAGTTCAGTTCAGTTCAGTTTGCTGAGGATAGTTCAGTTAATTGAGTCAGAGAGAGAAAGAGAGTACGTGAAAGAGAGAGAGGAGGAGAGACAGAGAAGTAGAGACAGAGAGATACAGAGATAGAAAGACAGAGACACAGAGACAGAGAAACAGAAATAGAGGCACACAGAGTTAAATTTCCTGGGAGAGTTTTATATAAACAGGTTGTTTATCGAGCCAGGAGGAGCCAAAGAAAGAGAAGAAGCCAGATTAGAACAGATTGTCAGAGCAGAGTTTGAGGTCAAGAACAATTCAATCAAAACTTAAAAAATGTCAGTTAGAATAAGTTATCTTGGAAAAGACTTTGAACCAAAACAGTTTAATTGAACCAGGCATGTAGAGTTCAGAAAGAACTAGAAAGTGTGAGATTATTCAACAATAAGCCTTTGAGTTGGCAATTGCATCAAGCAAATAAAAGATACTTTTGTATCAAGTTCCAATTAGAAGAGTATGTATATATGTATGTATGTATGTATGTATGTATGTATGTATGTATGTATATGAGATGACTGATTAGCATTTTGAGTGTAATTTCCAGATTTCTCCAAACTACAAGTGGCTAATCATTTGAGTACAGAAAAAGTCTATGAAACTAAAAATCACAAATGAACCAGTTAAAGATATCGTACATAACACAAACACATATTCTAAAATTTTTTGTAAACCTTACTGAAATGTAAAGAATAACTTCTAAGTATATAGAGGGATATATACTTCTAAGTATATAGAGGGAAATGAATGAGAGAGAAGTTGATAGAGAATGAGAAACTTTATTAGGCTGAAAACCTGAGCTGAATAAGTCACTATGTTAATCTATTTGAGAATGCTTAGGAAATGGAACCCTAGAAAACCAAGCAGAGACAAGAATTTGTGGTAACAAGAATTTCTGAGGCAATAAATCAGTGAAGTACAAAATAAGAGTGCAGGCGCATATATATATATATGTTAGACACTTAAAATAATAAATATATTACTTCTAATGAAGATAAGCAGGTACTGTAACGTTCTCTTTTTCCACTACAGAGTAAAAAAGAAAAAATTCCACCATGTAAGAATCAGCAGAGGGGTTATATATAGTATTTGTAATATTAGAAACACTGAGCTTAAATGAGTAAAACATACACACACACACACACACACACACACACACACACACACACACACAAACACACACACACACACAGACACACAGAAACACACACACACACAAACACACACACACACAGAGACACACAGACACACAGAGACACACAGACACACACACACACACACACACACACACACACACACACACACACACGAGACAAATGTGTTGGCCTTTTACTATTTTACATACAAATATTAGAAAGAAAACCCTTGCCAAAGATAGTTATCTCTGACAACCTCAAAAGATTTATCTATTTAGATATCTGTTAATTCAATAGCAGAAAGAAGTACAACTTACCTTACAATGAAGACATCTTTGACAAGTTAGTCTCATAAATTTTTTGAGGAAGCTTATGATGGAGAGATGGGTAAATGGATGTATGAATAATAGATCAATAATATAGAATTAAAGATCGTGAGAATACAAATTCTAAAAAAATAAAAAAGTAATAATATACTAATGTAAAAGTATGCTAAGAAAGTATATTTATTAACTGAGAAATTATATTTATTTATTGATGAAAATAAAATTTTAACAGAAAATATATTGCAATAATATTGTATATATTCTGAAATTGAAAACATAAATTAACAATAGTGATAAAACTATTGGTTTTTGTTTTTATGATATTGGTACAGAAACAGCCATATTGATCATTGGAATCCAATGGAAAATTCAGAAATAAACTCATACATCTCTGGATACATGATTTTCGATAAAGAAGCCAACAACATAAAGTGGGAAAAAGAAACACTTTCAACAAATGGTGGTGGTCTAATCAGATATTTTCATGTAGAAGGATGCAGATAGACCTCTGTATATCACCATACACAAAACCGAAATCCAAGTGGATCAAGAACCTCAACATAAAACTATATACACTAAATCTCATAGAAGAGAAAGTGGGAAATAGCCTTGAATGTATTGATACAGAAAATAATTTCCTGAACAAAACACCAATGGCTCAGGTTCTAAGATCAATAATTGATAAATGGGACCTCATGAACCTGTGAAGCTTCTGTAAGGCAAAGGGTACTGTCAATAGGATAAAAAGGCCACCTGCAGATTGGGAAAGTATCTTCACCAACCTTACATCTGAAAGAGGGCTGTGTCTGTTTTTATTATCAGCTCCTTAACATGGCCTTCCAGGCAAGGTGTTCATGAGAGGTCTTCATGTGGGCTGCTATTTTCTATGCATGTTCTGTGCTTCATTTCAGCCCAGGAGTTTGGACTCTGCACCTATATTTTTTCTTGTTTATCTTCGTACTTCATCTCTATTTCTGGATTTTAGGTAAAAGAGTACTTTCTCAGGAAAGTGATCTTGAAGTCTCGGGTTCTTTACTGAAGCAGTAACTAGAACTTGAAAAGCAAATTTAAATAAAGGATTTCTTTAATTTTTCAGTCTGTGCTGCCATGTCATACATGTCCCATGGAAGGCAAAGGTTTCTTTTCTCCACTGCTACTCTAGGGTTTACTGTGATTGCCTGCATGTAATGGACTTCAATATATATTTTCTGAATAACTGATCATACATATATAAAGGCTATTTTCAGAATAGTAGTTCCAGGGAGCAATTATCCCCATGAATCTGACTTTCTGAAACAGATCCATCATCTCAGCCTTATCTAACCTACTCTTGTTCTATTTTTATATTTTTGAAAGTTCTATGTCTCAGCAAAGTCATGTTCAGAACCAAACTGAGTAATCTTTGTACACAATTGCCAGAACTCAGAGGCTTTTTGTTCTTTTTTTTTCCTCAATTTTACTTACAAAATTGGGGTGCTGGTGGGGAAGTCTACTCTAATGGGGCGTTTATTTCACTATGGAAATAACTAGTAATTATGCTCTCTAAATGAACTTGACTTTGTGGCTGGTGTCAGGTTTTGCTAAGTGCCTTGGGCCTGACTGAGACTAATTAGGTCTACATTAAATATTAAAGCTCTCTGACACCCTGGTTTGACGATGACAGAAGAGAAGAAATTCTGTAACCTAATCTACACCCAACAGGGGTAATTTATGTTCACTTTTATAACAAAAGAAAATCCAATTATGTTTCTGGCTGGCAGATAAATTTAAAGGAGAAATTAATGTAAAAATTACATAAACACACAGACACAGAGTATATAAAACAGCACAAAATGTCAACAGAAAGCCCTGTTTGCCTCCAACTACATCAAATGTCTGTTGATTGTTCTGTTATAAACTAGTATTAGATAGGGAAATAGCTTTCTGACTATAAATGTGTTTAATATAGTAAAGGAGCTTGGAGTCAGAATAGAGCTTCAGATGATAAAATATGATCATAACACTTTCCCATAGAAAGCCAGTTTTGTGTGGACTTCATTTACCATCCATCATGAAAGCATATTTTTTACGCTTTTCAAGGTTTTGGATTTGTGAGACAGTAATTTGCTTTTTACTTATGCATTTTTTTTTACAAGATTAGGGCAGTCCAAAATGAAGAAACCTGGTACACGTCCCCACTCTTTATTACATAGATGAATGGACGATGGATGGACAATGGATGGGTGGATGGAGAGATGGATGGATGTTCATAGACAAGTCATAGAGACCCATGACCTTTCTATTGTAATTTCTATAAAATGGAGAGCAGACCTAAAGATAATTATGTTAGAATAAAGCAGTCTCAGAAAGCTAAATGTTTTCTATCATATATGGAAACATACTCTACTCCTGACTCTAGTATTTCTCTCTCTCAGTATTTCTCTCTCTCAGTATCGCTCTCTCTCTCTCAGTATCTCTCTCTCTCTCTCTCTCTCTCTCTCTCTCTCTCTCTCTCTCTCTCCCCCCTCTCTCTGTGTGTGTGTGTGTGTGTACATGTGTAACATCATGATGTATATTTATATAGGGCATATAAGTACAAGCATAAATATAACAGGGGAAGAATAATTGTAAAAGTGGGTAGATACAGTAGGGTAATAAATGCATATAATATGAATTTATATTGAGACAATTTTGTTAAGTAAAAAAGGGACCAGCAGTAGGGGTAGATGGAAAGAGGACAGGGAAGCAGAGAAAGAGTAAATAATAACTAATTATAAAAATGTTCATGTTTTAAAATGTCATAATGAAGCACATTATACAGTATGGTTCCTAAGAAGTTACTTGGAGAAACACAGCTTGTCCTGTTGGTGACAACATCTCTTAAAGAGCCATATGACAGTGAGGTGGCACAATTCTTTCATTTCATTGTTGAAGAAGACCATCAAGTAATTCTTACCTTGAGTACTACAAAAAAATAAATGTATATGTTATGATACATATGTGTGTTGATTTCTTGCTTTGGCACTTTCTAGGTGAGAAAAAAATTAATCATTACAAATTCTGTGTTTTCATGATGAAAAGTGTAAACATATGTAGATGTACAAATTATGGTGAACCATGTCCTGGGCTCTAATACCCAGGTGTAACAATTGCAAAGACAGAAAAAAGAAGAAAAAAAGAAAGCAGACCCCCAGTTTATGATGTTACTATATAAATAAATATCTTATGATCAGCAATTCAAATAACTTATTTTCTTGAGACATTAACAACTTGAGTTTTCATTTTTTACCTTTAAAATATATTTTATCCTATCAGGATAATGTTCTTTATCATTTTCATTTTTATTATATTTTTGACTGACTCTTAGATGAACCTCAGTTGTTTCTGAAAATATCAGATTCTTAAAGTATTTACTTAATAAAAAATTAATACAAGAAAATACACTTTAAGTTAAAAAAATTACTTGGGTTAATAGTTTATGGAAGTGGAATTTTTTAGTGTGCTCTGATTTAAATCATCAGAGTTGCAAACAAACAAGTAACCCAAAACATGTTTAATATAAAAAGCCTTGAAAATGAATTAAATAATCTAATGACATCCTAGTATTATTATTTTAATATTTTCTAATTTTAGGCAGATTATTACATATGCAGCAATCTATTTATTTCAGGTACTACTCATAACATTTTCTGAAAATTGAAAATAAAAATAATCTACATTTAATGGGCAAAGTAATATTGTTAGGCAAACAAAATAAAACACTGAAAAAGAACCACACCCACCACTACCACCACCACCACCAACAAAAACATAAACAACAAAAAACAAAAACCAACTATGAAAACCTCAAAACAGTACAATGGTAAAATAGTAAAAATCCTGCACTCCAAACTCTCTTCAATTATAGGATGTCAGAGGGTCATTTCCTTTCTCTAGATGCTAGTAATATAATGCAATAGAAGGTCATATAGGAATGGTCCTTGCCTCTTTTGACTCTCAATTCTGCTGACCCCTGTGCATGGTTGGGGGAGCTAATTGCATATAATAGGTTTAAAAAGTTGTATTGTTTGGTGAGAGAACATTTCTGATGCATTTTAAGGCCTTGTCTGAAAACTAGGGGACAACTTAGAGTGTACATCACCATACTGCTATAAG
Organism: Rhabdomys pumilio; assembly: GCA_030674055.1. Classification (NCBI taxonomy): domain Eukaryota; kingdom Metazoa; phylum Chordata; class Mammalia; order Rodentia; family Muridae; genus Rhabdomys; species Rhabdomys pumilio. Next base: position 76,000,606 of record JANHMN010000004.1, on the reverse strand, counting down.
TTAGACTGCCACACACCTGTTAAAAATAATTATAGTGTTGGTAATGTTAGAGCTTTTTTGAACTGCACAGGAAGAAGGACCTTTATGCACTTACTGGAATGTGGTGTAATTTTCCTATGAAAGGACTATGTAATCAACTTGCCCAATATTGCAGCCCTGGATTTCCTTCTTTGAGTGCAACAGACTTCAGAGACTTATTGATTTATTTATTTATTTCCCCATCTTCTCTGCCAAAATAGATTACAAAATTCTAGAAAAGACAGAAAAGCCCTTTACCTTTAAAGGTAACTATCTGCCCAGGTTACAAGAAAGCCTTGTCTGTCTTTAGTGTGATTTAGCTGAATAAAAATATTACAGAAAGAAGGGACTGATAATGAAAGGAAAAGTGAGCTAAAGAAACACTAAATCCCAGCATGCTTCACTCTACTTTAGAGACAGAGCTCCTGAACGTGATGTGTAGGGTACTCCTCATGGAGCCACAGTGTCTCCTATAGGTAGACCTGGAATATGGAAGATGGGATGACAAGGTGTCTGTCAGGCTTCTTCTTTATTTTTTTCAGAAATTATTCTTTTGTTTATTTATATATATATATATATATATATATATATATATATATATATATATATATACCAGATATACGTAACAGTTATAAAAAAGCAAATAAATAACAGGATTTTGGCTGGGGAAGACACCTGGCTGGTATACTCCCATGAAGACACCATATCCTGAGCCATCCTAGAGGAACTACTATACTCAGAGGTGCAGGATTTCAGGATCCCAGAGGCAGTCTGAGTCCCAGGAACTCTTCTACCCAGGAGCTCAGAATCACAGAATCACAGAGATATCTGGACTCTGAGGAGTTCTGACACAAGCAAGATAACTGGAAAGACAGGCTCCAGTCAGAGACAGTGAGTGATGGTAGCACTAGAAATAACCAGATGGCAAAAGGCAAGTGCAAGAGCATAAAGCAACAGAAAGCAAAGTTATCTGGCATCATCAAAACCCAGTTCAACCACCATAGCAAGTCCTGGATACTACATCACACTGGAAAAGCAGGATTAAAAATTAAAATCACTTTTCTTGATGATGATAGAGGTCTTTAAGACGGACATAAATAACTCTCTCATACAACAACAAGAGAACACAGGAAAACAGGCAGAAGTTCTTAAAGAGGAAACACAAAAATCCCTTAAAGAATTGCAAAAAATCATGACCAAGCAGGTGAAGGAATTAAACAAAACCATCCAGGATCTACAAATAGAAGTAGAAACAATAAATAAATCATAAAGGGAGACTACAATAGAGATGGAAAACCTAAGAATGAAATCAGGAGTCATAGAGGCAAGCATCACCAACAGAATACAAAAGATAGAAGAGAGAACCTCATGTGCAGAAGATACCATAGAAGACACTGACACAACTGTCAAAGAAAATGCAAAATGCAAGTAGCTCCTAACCAAAAATATCCAGGAAATCCAGGACACAATGAGAAGACCAAACCTAAGAATAATAGGTATAGATGAGAGGAAAGATTCCCAACTTAAACATCTTCAACAAAATTGTAGAGGAAAACTTCTCTAACCTAAAGAAAGAGATGTCCATAAATATACAAGAAGCCTACAGAACTCCAAATAGAATAGGCAAGAACATAAATTCCTCCTGTCACATAATAATCAAAATATCAAATACACAAAACAAAGAAAAATACTAAAAGATGTAATGAAAAAAAAGTCAAGTAACATATAAAGGCAGACCTATAAAAATCACACCAGACTTCTCATGAGAGATTATAAAAGCCAGAAGATCCTGGACTGATAACATACAGACCCTAAGAGAACACAAATGCCAGCCCAGACTACTATACCCAACAAAACTCTCAATCATTATAGATGGAGAAACCAAGATATTCCATGACAAAACCAAGTTTACACAATGTCTTCCCACAAATCCAGCCCTACAAAGGATAATAGATGGAAAACTCCAACACAAGGAAGGAAAGTAGAACCTAGAAAGCAAGAAAGTAATCTTCTAACAAACCCAAAAGAAGATAGCTACACAAACATAATTCCACCTCTAATAACAAAAACAAAAGGAAGCAACATTCATTTTTCTTTAATATCTCTTAACATCAATTGACTCAAATCCCCAACAAAAAGATGTAGACATACAGACTGGATACATCATAAATAGGACAAAGAATTTTGCTGCATACAGGAAAGGCATCTCTTTGACAAAGACAGACACTACCTCAGAGTAAAAGGCTGGAAAACAATTTTCAAAGCAAATGGTTCCAAGTAACAAGCTTGAAAAGCCATTCTAATGCCTAATAAAATCTACTTTCAACCAAAAGTTTTCAAAAAAGATAAGGAAGAACACTTCATAATCATCAAAGAAAAATCTACCAAGATGAATTCTCAATTCTGAACATTTATGTTCCAAATGCAAGGGTACCCACATTCATGAAAGAAACTTTACTAAAGTTCAAAGCACAAATTGTACTTCACACAATAATAATGGGGGAATACAACACCCCACTCTCAGCAATAAACAGATCATGGAAACAGAAACTAAACAGAGACACAGTGAAATTAACAGAAGTTATGAACCAAATGGATTTAACAGATATCTATAGAAGATTTCATCATAAAACAAAAGTATATACCCTTTTCTCAGCACCTCATGGTACCTACTTCAAAATAGACCATGTAATTGGTCACAAAACAGGCCACAACAGATACAAAAAGATTAAAGTAATCCCTTGTACCCTATCAAATCACCACGGACTAAGGCTGGTCTTCAATATAACAAAAACTATGGGAAACCCACATACACGTGGAAACTGAACAGTGCTGTACTCAGTGATGACATGGTCGAGGATGAAATAAAGAAAGAAATTAAAGACTTGTTAGAATTTAAGGAAAATGAAGGCTCATCATACCAAAACCTATGGGACAAAATGAAAGCAGTGATAAGAGGAAAATTCATAACTCTAAGTGCCTGCAAAAGAAACTGAAAAGAACATACACTAGGAACTCGACTGCACACCTGAAAGCTCTACAACAAAAAGAAGCAAATACACCCAAGAGCAGTAGACCTCAGGAAATAATCAAATTCAGGGCTGAAATCCACCAAGTAGAAACAAAAAGAACTAGACAAAGTATCAACAGAACCAGGGCAATAAGGACTGGCATGATCAAGCTGTATATACCATTCTTGAAACTTGACCAAAATAGAAATACTGACCTCAGGCCATGGCTAATTTTATCAGCAGTATTTGTGGCATCAATGCTCAGCAGAGCAGCATTCTTTAAATTCATAATCTCACTATGCAAAGTTAAAACATCCAGAGAGGTGTTAGAATTATGCCAAATACCCTGCAAGTGTGTTTTAACTTTTTCCTAATTATAATGACTATCATTGTAAATTTCTATCAGTCACTTGTTTTTCAGTTGTGAAACCTGAGGCCAAAAGTGAAGCATATAGAAAACAGGATTTGTTTGTGGTTTCACTAGCTGCTTCCTGCTCAGTCAGGATGGGAGAGGAAATATCATTCTCAGACTGCTCACACTTTTCTCACTATGCTGGACTCAAAATTGATCTGAGAGTGTGAGACCAAAAAATAAACAAACAAACAAACAAACAAAACCAAAATACCCCTGTACCTTCTTAAGGTGTTTTGTCACATCAAAGTGAGAAATGCTTAATCTAGAAATTACTCAAGAAGTGGAGTAAACCTATGGATTAAACATCACCATGGGGTTCTTGGACACTTCTAACTGATTTGTAGGAAGAGTCAAATAGAGACAGGACAGAGAGTACCTAGAATTCTGCAAGCAAAACCCATTGGAATATTCTGTTGTCAGTTAAAAGGAAAAAAACAGATATGAAGAATGGAAACCATAGTCATAAAATTTCAGAAAGATGCAAGACTCTATTGTAAAATTGAGATATTTGAATAGCTATACTTATTTTCTTCTTGGGTCCATTTGCTTAGAAAATCTTTTTTTTCAACTTTATACTCTGAGGTAATATATATCTTTAATGTTGAAACATGTTTCTTGTATGTAGCAGAAGTATAGATCCTGCTTTCAAATCCATTCTCTTAGGCTGTGTCTTCATATTGAATCCATCAATATTCAGAGCTATAAGTGACTCTAAGTATAAATGCCATTATTTTGTTTATGGTGGTGATGACAATTTGTGTGTATGTCACTTCTTTGGGTTTTACTGGAATTACAATGCATATCATTTGTGTTTTCTTGGGTGTAGTTAACCTTCTTGGGTTAGAGTTTTACTTTGAGGACCTTCTGTAGGGAAGTATTTGTGCATAGATACTGTTTAAATTTGATTTTGTCATGAAATTTATTTTTTTCTCCTTTTATGGTCATTGAACATGGGCTTCTTAGGGTTTTCAAGGGCCTTTAGAATCTCTGTTGAGAAGTCTAGTATAATTCTAATAGGTCTGCCTTTATAAGTTACTTTCTGTTGTCCCCTTGATGATTTTAATATTATTCTATGTTCTGTTTGCTGAGTGTTTTAATTCTGGCCCAATTTATTTAGTGTTCTGTGATCTTCTTTTACCTTTATCCTAAAGAGTTCATGTCCTCTTTTTGGTTATAAAAATATCCTATGATTTTGTTAAATAGATTTTTCTGGATTTTTTTAAGCTGAAATTATTTTTTATCTAGGCCTATTATTCTTAGATTTGTTCTTGTCATACTATCCAACATTTTCTTGATATTTGGTGTTGGTAATTTTTTTAGATTTAAATTTTTTTGACCAAGGCATCTATTTCTTCTGTTGTGCCTTTAGCATGCGAGATTTTCTCTTTCAAGTCTTTTATTCAATTGATTCAATTGGTGATGCTTGCATCCGTAATTCCTGCTTACATCCCTACATTCTCCATTTCCAGAATTCGTTCAGCTTGTGGTACTTTTTTGTTGTTTTTATTTACATGTTCATGTCTTAAACATGTTTGCTTTCTTTTTGACTTTCTTGGCATTCTTTAAAGGATTTATTGATTTCTGTTTTTAAATTGTCTTTTCCATGATTTCTTAAAAAGATTTATTTTTAAAAAAAATTCTTTTTAAGGACATCTATCTTCTTTATAAAATTGGTTTTTACTTCATTTTCTGGTGTTTCAGCACTGTTGGAATATTCAAGTGTTACTTCCATAGAATAGCTGAGGCTCTAGTGATGCCATATGGTTCCAGCTGTTATTGATTGTGTTCCTACACTGGTGTTGACACATCTGCGTTTGGAATGATTATAGTTCTAGATGATGATTTCTAAGTTTGTCTTTGTTGAATGGTGTTTTCTTTGTTGGTTTTGCTTTTTTCTTAAATCTTCTAGTCTTTGTCGCCTTGATTTCTGGTAGCCAGCATGACCTCTGATCCAGTAGAAAATCCTTGTCCAAGTTGGAGGCTGAACTATTGTCTGGTAGCTTGGCCTTTGATGAAGCAGCAGTGTCTCTGCATGAGTTGTGGGGTGATATATAGTGATAAGGAGGCAAGTGGGGATTTGAAGACTGAGTAATTGGGACAGGTCCACTGCTGTTCAACCTTTCTATGGTTCTGGCAGCCAGTGTGGTCCCTGGTCCAGCAGGGAATCTCCGGCTTAATTCACCTTTTTTTCTGACTTGCTTGGCCAGCACTTGTTCTTCAAACTGTCATGGCCTGAACCTGGGCAGCTAAAGTCCACAGGAGTTGCGGTACAGGGCACAGCAGTGCAACAGGATGGAAGTTGTGGGGTTAGAGAGTAGAGTGGGTCTTTGGAAACCATAAGGTAAAGAGTTGAGCAAGATCATCGTTAACCTGTTCTGACTGGCATGGTCTGCACCTGTGCTGCAGAAGTCTGCTGGAATTTGGGGCAAATGCATGGCAGCAAAGTAGGCAGTGTGGTGGGACTGGTCAGTGATCAGTAGTGCAACAGGTCTTTGGAAATCAAATCTAGAACATTGGGTGTTTCCACAGAGAGGTAGGCTACACCAGGGCAGCAAAATTCCACCCGAGTTGTGGGGGTTGGGGGTAAGGGAAAAGTAGGAAGGTGGGGAAGGATAGGGGTCAAACCATGGGTTGGGTGTGGGGGAACTGAATCTAAGGAGCTGGGCTGTTCCACAGACAGGTGGGTCACTCACCTGTTTTTCTGACTGGTATGGCTTTGCACCTTTCCATCAAGATTCATAAAAATAGCAAAATTACAGTTATGAAGTAGCAATGAAAATAATTTCACAATCAGGAGTCACCACAATAGGAGGAATTGTATTTAAAGGTCACAGCATTAGGAATGTTGAGAATTGCTGAATTAAAGGTTTAAAACTAGAGGTTATAGTCCATTGTTGTGAAAAAGTCGATATGGGAACTTAATACACCACATCCCAGTCAAAAGCAAAGAAAGGATGAGTAGATAGATCCCTGTTTGTTTACTTCCTGTCTGCCTAGTCATTGACTAGTATAACCTCAATCCTCTGTCATGCTAATCCTCCATGCGCATGCCCACAGGCCAACCTGATGTAGATAATTCCTCATTAGGATTTTCTTTCAAGATAACTTCCTATATTGTCTGGTTGACATTAAATATTAACAGAAAGATAATAGGAGGTATTCAGAACAATAGATCAAACTATAGCTGGAGATAGCATACTTTGTTCAGAGACTAGCTCTCTTGATGTAAGATCATACATATTTGAAATTACTAAAATATTAAACACCAATTCATGTAGATGTAGTTAATCAATACTTATTAGGTAGTTATTAAGAGATATTTTTTATTGTTTTTAATTTTTATTTTCAGAGATTTGCTCTGCCTTAACGTTGCTTATAAAAATTGAGAGTAAATTAACTTAAAATTGAGCAAAGAAAGTCCTAAAAAGAAACATAATTGAAATTGTAATAGAAAAGAAACTATATACACATATTTGGATTAATACTTCATAAAACTCATCTGAAGGATTGACATTTAAAAGTGAGACCCAAAGGATGTATCACATCATTTGGGCAAAGAGTGGAAATGGTTTTCTGACAGAAAGGCCTAAGGAAGAGATTAGAAAACATAAAAAAATGAAGCCTAAAATATATAAAGGGCATTGAAAACAACCTTCAGAGATGGGAGGTGGAAAATGTGGGTGAGATGTGTCTCACAGGGCCAATACATACTTTGTTGACTTAGATATCCTAGATCTAATGAAATGCTGCAGAAATATATAAGGAAAATCTCTAACTCAATTAGATTCATGTTTGAGAAGACAGTGTTGCCTGTGATATGAAAATAAATTGAAGAAAAATAATAAATGCAAGAAAAGAGAAAGCACCAACCAAAGAATACACATGGAGGGACCCATGGCTGTCACTGCATATGTAGCAGAGGATAGCCTTATCTGACTTCAGTGGAAGGGAAGGCTCTTGTTCATGTGAAGGTTCTGTGCTCCAGTGTAGCAAAATGTTATGGCAGTGAGGTGGGAATGGGTAGGTGACTGGGGGAAGCATCATCATAGAAACAGTGTGGGGTGGGATCAGGTGTTTGCATAGGGGAAACTGGGAAGGGGGATAACATTCAAAACGTAAATAAATAAAATAACCAATAACAAATGTTTAAGAGAGAAGCATTAAAGAGCCTAAGGTTAAAAAATTGAAAAAGAAAAGAAAAAAGAAAGAAAGAAGTAGTGAAGACTGTACTGAATTAGTAACAATGTCAAGTGAACAGTATCCTTAGGGTGGCAAAGAAGAATTACATGCTTTTATATAAAATTGCATGTGATGGTGAGTACTGAACTGGAGAAAAATTGGAGAGCAATTGATGCAGATATTTTGTAACCAAGGATGCATAGCCTTGACAACGTGATAATATGAAATAAAATAATAATAAAGGAGCTGAAGGGAGAATGGCTGCACAGAATAATCCTAGTGACATTTGAAGCAGGCCTCAGTACATGGCCAGTTTAGATTTCAGATGGGATAAGTGGCCCTCTACATACCTGAGTTAATGACTTCTTTAAAAACATAAAAGACTTTAATTATTGTTTACATATGTATACGCCAATGTGGGTTATACGCTCCTGAGTACAGCTACCCATTAAACTCTGAAGTGGCCATCAGATCCCTGTAGTTACAAATGATCATGACCTGCCTAATGTAGGTTCTTGGTAAGAACAATCCATACTCTAACCCTGCAGACACCTTTCTTGTCCCAGATACAAGTTCTATAGGCCTTGGACCAGTAAATATTTGCCAGAATGTACTGAATGTCTACAAATATCAAAAATTGTATGCATTGTAATACAATATGCAATGTGTCCGAAGTTGCTAATTTTTTACTTATGTGCATAAATCGAATCATACAATTTAAGACATTCAGTAGAGTACAACCTAGATAAGTAAACCTAAACTGAATATGCTTTGAATCTAAATTAAATATGTTTTCAACCTAAATTGGATGGTTTTAAAACTTTAAATTCATAAGTACACCATCTGTTTCTAGTACTTTGTGCTTATTTTTTCCTAGCAATAAGACACTAAGACAAGGATGCATATATTGTTGATTTGACTTTATCTGCTGCAATTCCCAGTAGAGTTTCAAGCCTTATGAAATCCAAGATATTACTGCTTCCTCTCATCTTTGATCCAAATATATTTTAAGCTTCTACACATTAAAGTTAACAGGATTGATTGATTTTAAGGATGAATGAATCTACATCCATTTTTCTTCCACTAACCACAGAAATATATTTAATTGAAATATATCAGTTTTTAATGTTATTCATCTAATTTTACTAGCTCCATCCATATTTTGATATTATCATCTTTTTATTTTAAATCATACCAATCTGTCAACAGTAGATTATTGATCTCTGTACTGGGCCCAAGGGTGACTATGAAGACTTATAAGACAATGTAATTCCTCATGGAAAATATAATATATTTGAAGACATGTGATATAATGTTTTGAAAAAGTAAGTAACACTAATTCTGTGGTGGATCAATATACCAAGAGTGCATTAAGACAAAATCAAAATGCCAATCAGAATAATCAATGTAGTAAATAGTATGGGAGATGAGAGGAAAAAAGATATTTAGACAATTGAGTCAATCTATTTTGATATTAGAGGAAGCAATGTTAGACTAATATTTCAAAAACACACAGTTGTTTTGGGTGGTGAAGAGACTAGCTATAAAATGTTAAGCTGAGCTAGAGATAACCAAATGATTGTTTAGTAAGCTGAATTAATAGCAAGTAAAAATGGTAACCTACATCACAGAAGCAAGAAAAGAGTTGCTAAAATAAGCATCAGATACCACAAAGACACTTGAAAGGTTGGGTTTCCTGAATGTTTTGTGTGAAGTTCATTTTTTCAATCAACCAAATACTTTTTAGTTTGAAACACTTTGTAATGTCAAGAAAAGTAGGTAAGATATCACCATATCATAAATTAATTGCTGAGACTTACTTTATTAAGGTAATACACAAATGCTGCCTGACAATATCATGCAAACAAATATCTATGACAAGACTATTATGATAAAATATTGTTAAGTCAGGACTTAGAGAACCTCTCCAACTCCCTTTCTATACTGTAATGTAGTCATGATAGTAACTTTAAAGGAAAGTTGGATTTAGTTTGTTTTGTTTTGTTTTTTGTTTTTGTTTTTTCATACCAGACTTCTTGGGCAAGTGCCAGCTGCTCATACAGGTCTCCACTACTTATTACCTTGAAAAAAACTTTATATAATAATATAAACTAACAAATAATAAGAAATCTTTGATCCTATGAGATACTAGAGAGTCTGACACTTATTTCTATGCAATCTGAGCTTCTAGGAATAGTTAAATAGACTCATGATTGATCTTGCTCTCTCAAGAATGTGTTGAGAATGCAAAACTATAATAGTGACTCATTGAGGCTCTAGCACTGAGCAGGTTCCTGGCAAACTTTGCCTCATGAAACCTAGAGAAAGTGGGCTTCAGAGGAGCTCTAATCCCAGCAGTATCTTAGGTAAGAAGAAAGCAACACTGGCCCCAAACAGAGAGAAACTGGGACTCACTAGATCCCAGGAAGTCACTCCTGGCCCAGAGCACTGGTTCCTTCCTGTCTGTACCTGAGCACACAGCAGATCTTGGGCCCCAGTTCTAACCCAAGTAGTGAAACCCACCCCATACATTTCTGATACAATCAAGATAATAGGAAAGACAGGCTCCAGTCAGAGAGAGAGAAGGTAGCAGTAAGGAGATCCAGATGGTGAAAGGCAAGGATGAACACCAAGTGGAGTGGGTGGGAATGTGAAGGTGGGGAGGTAGGGGTGGGAGGAGTGGGTAGATGGGGGCACAGCCTCATAGAAGCATAAGGAGGAGGGATGGGATAGGAGGTTTCTGGGTGGTGGTGGGGAAGTGGAGTAAGGGTATAAAATCTGAAATGTAAATATAATATCCAATTAAAAATAAAACATAAGCATCAGCAACCCAGGATACTGGGCATCATTAAAACCTAGCTCTCATACACAAGAAAGTCCTGAGTTCCCAATATCACTAGGAAAGCAAAATTCAGATTTAAAATCACTTCTAATGATAATGATAGAGAACTTTAAGAATGACATAAATAACACTCTCAAAGAACTTGAGGAGAACACAGGTAAACAGGTAGAAGCCCTTAAAGAGGAAGCACAAAAATCCCTTAAAGAATTACAAGAGAACACAACCAAACTGGTGAAGGAATTGCATAAAACCATCCAGGACATAAAAATGGAAGTAGAAACAATCAAGAAATCACAAAGGGAGACTACCCTGGAGATAAAAAACCTAGGAAAAAGTCATGAGTCATAGAAGTCATGAGCCAACAGAATACAAGAGATAGAAGAATCTCAGGTGCGGAAGATACCATAGAAAATATTGACACAACTGTCAAAAAAATGCAAACTACAAAAAGTTCTTAACACAAAACATCCAGGAAATCCAGGACACAATGAAAAAACTAAATCTAAGGATAGTAAGTATAGATGAGAGGGAAGATTCCCAACTTAAAGGGCCAATAAATATCTTCAACAAAATTATATAAGAAAACTTACCTAATCTAAAGAACGAGATGCCCATAAACATACAAGAAGCCTATAGAATGCCAAATAGACTAGACCAGAAATGAAATGCCTCCTGTCACATAATAATCAAAACACCAAATCCAAAAATCAAAGAAAGAATATTAAATGCAGTAAGAGAAAAAGGCCAAGTAACATATAAAGGCAAACTTATCAGAATTACAGCAGACTTCTCACCAGAGACTATAAAAGCTAGAAGATGCTGGACAGATGTCATACAGACCCTAAGAGAACACAAATGCCAGGCCAGGCTACTATACGAAGCAAAACTCTCAATTACCATAAATGGAGAAACCAAGATATTCCACGACAAAACCAAATTTACAAAATATCTTTCCACAAACCCAGAATTACAAAAGATAATAGCAGGAAATCTCCAATACAAGGAGAAAAATTATACCCTAAAAAGGACAAGAATGTAATCCTCTTCCAACAAATCCAAAACAAGCTAGCCACACAAAGATAATTCCATCTCTAATAACAAAAATAACAGAAAGCAACAATCACTGTTCCTTAATATCTTTTAACATCAATGGACTCAATTCCCCAATTAAAAGACATAGGCTAATTGACTGGACATGTAAACAGGGCCCAGCATTTTGCTGTATATAGGAAACCCACTTCAGTGACAAATACAGATTTTTAACCTTAGAGTAAAATGCTGGAAAGCAATTTTTCAAGCAAATGGTCTTAGGAAACAAGCTGGAGTAGCCATTCTAAAATCTCCAGCCTTAGAACACAAAGGGAGGGACTCATGGCTCCACCGGTATAGATAGTTGATGGTGACCTTGCCAGCCACCAGTGCAAGTGGACGGCCTTGGTGCCTGAAAGTTTGGATTCCCTAATATTGGGGAATTTTGAGAGCAGGGAGGTGGGAATGGGAGGATGGTTGGAACACATCCTCATAGTAATTGAGGATGGTGGGAGTACACCCTCATTGTAATTGGAGGAGGGGGGATTTGGTAAGGGTTTAGGCATTAGTGGAAGTAGAAGGCCTTGGTGCCTGAAAGTTTAGATTCCCCAGTGTTGGGGAATTTGAGAGCAAGGAGGTGGAAATGGGAGGATGGTGGGAGCACACCCTCATAGAAACTTTCAGAATTATATGGATTAGACATGACAGAGGCAGGCTACCAGAAGGCTAGATTCCAGAATTCAAACAAAAATTTATCTTGATACTAAAATTTGTTTTGAGAATTGTATATTTCAGAATACACAGCCTTGGTGTATAGATTCATCAAGCAAGCTGAGCAGATTTGCTTGAACCTCTGATGTCCTGAATTCCAGCTGGATGCAGTGAAGACACATCATCAGAGGCTTATCAATTTATTCTTTCCCCTACCCCTCTTCTAATATCTCAATGCCCATAATCAGCTTGAAGAAGTTAATGAAGAGTTGATGCCCCATGCCCTGGCTTGGGGTCTGAGGTGGTTAATATTGGGCTGACTTTCTAGGGGAAAGTGGTGGTTTTGTTGGAACAGGGAGGATTAGCTAGGATTTATTGCATAACCATAACCTATTGGTAGAAATAGGTATAATTGTTATTAAGATGAAGTTATAATTTCTTAAATGGTACAAAATTTACTTTGATTTCAAATTTAAGGTTTTCATTGATATGAGCTTCTTATTAATATAGAAGTGAAATTAATATTGTTACTCTCATAGGCACTGTGCCTATATAACACATTTGGGAATACAAGGCTTAGACCTTGTTCTTCTTTAAATTGTCTAACTGATTTGAGATGGTTAGCCTTGAGTTAAGGGCCTATAGTAAATTCTTGGCTCTGAGTTTATTGTTAGGGTGTTTTCTATGTTTTATTTAGAAATAGCTGAAAGGAGTTAATAGACAACAGTCCCGATTGCCTTCCTTGGATAGTTGGTTTTCAAAACTTCAGTAGTCCTCAGAATTGATGTTACAAACATTTTTGTATCAATGTTCATTTTGATTAGAGACCTGACTGCTCCTGACAGCTTCCTGTCTTGGATTCTAAAAAGAAATTAAACATCTTTGGAGTTACTCCAGTTGTGGTGTGACAGCCAGTAGGCAAGAATTTCCTACAGAATCTACAGACAAATTACTGTCCAGAAAAGGACACACGTGGGGAATAGTCTACTGATTATATCTGCCAAGACAGAGTAAACAGCCCTTAATAATTCTGCATCACTAGGTCTGTCAGATGATACTGTTCCAAAAGACTGAAGATCAGATGCTCCAAAGTTTTGTAGTATAGGGACTGTCCAGGTGTTTAGCGGTCTCTACAAATTGGCTAAGTTTTAGAAGCTATGCTTTGTGCTTCTCATAATTCAAGTTAACTCAGTCATTCTGGATTTTTGACCGGGTTGAAGACTTACAATCTTATCGCCAATCCCGGCTATTTACTCTGAGAGAAAAAAATTGAGAGGATGGTTTTCAGCTGACATTCATTCTAAAGCCAAGAAAAAAGCCAGGTTCAGAACTAAGTCTTTTAGTTATTAGAGATGACAGAGGTTCTGGTTAGTCAACAAAATGATGAACTGGGTATTATTAGGTCTATTTTGTACCTTACTGACACAAATTGGTATAGTTATACTCTAATTGTATTTTGAGAGAAAAGTTTTAACAGAAAGGGTTATATGTAGAAGGAGCTAAGGTGGGAGGAGTACAGAGAGGAAGAGGAGGAGTAAGGAGAGTAGGAAGAGAAGGAGGAGGAGGAGAAGGAAAGGAGGAGGAGAAGGATAGGAAGAGGAGAAGGATAGGAGAAGAAGGAGAGGAGGAGCTAGGTGACAAGAGAGAGAGGCAGGGGACATGGAGGTAGATGTTCGTGTGTCTCCACCAGTCAAAGACAGTTGATATATCTAGGTTGGGTATTGGGTTACACTTCTGATTGTATGGGCATCTCGTTATTGAGCATTACCAAGCTTATAAAGCCTTTGATTAACATTAAAAAATTGTATAAAAGCAAAAAGGAGAAGAGGAGATGGGATAGGGGTTTTCTAAGGAGGGGAAATGAGGAAAGGGGATGGCATCTGAAATGTAAACAAAAAATTCAATAAAAAATAAATTAAACAAAGAAAAAATAATTACTGATTTAGAATTCTGAAGACTGATTCTTTCTTTTCTTTATCCAAATGGTTGTATGTTGTGCTCTCAGAGCATTGCATCTGAAATGTGCTTATCACCAAACTATTAGGTTCATATTAATAATTGTAATAAAGGTCCTGCTTATCATTAAAAATAAAATAGACTTTGTAAAATTATATGTTTTATAATGAATGTAGTGCAGTAAATTTTAGGAGCTATGAAGGTATATAAAGGACATACACATTGAAGTGCTGTGATATGTAAACTGAGTCAGAAAGGTAAATATATGCTGTGCTATGGGAAAAATGTTTTCTAGCTGGAGAGCTGAGCAAAGCACAGGATTGCAGGTAATAAAGGCAAGGTCATTTATAAAACTGCCAATGATTCTGTGGCTCAAGTTCAGCAATAAAGAACTAAAGAATTCCAATTATGGTAGGGACTTGGATCAGTGTTCAAAAAAAAAAACCCTCTGAATAGTTTTAATTAGGGAGCATAATGACAATATCCAGATTATCTTATTTTTAGGTATTTTTCTAACTTTTAATTTTAGTGTGTTTGTGTGTGTGTGTGTGTGTGTGTGTGTGTGTGCATGTGCATACATGTGCATGTGTGTGTATGAGAGAGACAGAGAGACAAGAGAAGGAGACAGAGAAACATACAGAGACTGAGACAGAGTAAGAGACATTGTTCATATGGCATTTGGCATATAAGTATGAGTACACTGTTCACAGAAGTTAGGAGATGGTGGGAGATCAGGAACTAAAGCTCCATGAGGTTGTGAGACACTGACAAGGGTACTTGGAACCAACTCTGGCATCTGAAAGAACTGCATATACTCCTATCTATAGAGCCAGCTCAATAGCTCCAAGATGTTAACTCTTGTCTTATCTTCCCTTATGTGTCAGTTCTGGCCTCCACTCAAGCCTATGCATGTGAACTCTAAAAAGTTAGTTAATCTATCTGGGCCTGTCTTCATTATCCTTTTATGAAAATAGTATTACTCACTTTTAATGTTTTAAAGCCTGAGGTTTATAGAAAAATATCTAGAATTGTACTTTGCATGTATAGGGATAAAATAAATAACAATTCTCTTCTTTTCCTGTGAAAGTATGTTATCTATTCAAATTATTCAGTATTTAATCTATATACTGTGTTTTAGGAGAGCCATGGAGAATGTAGAGATTGGAGTTACAGGCAATTATGAACTGATAAAGCTGCAATCTAAAGCCTGGCTCTCTGCAAGAGAAGTGAGTTCTCCTAATCACTGAGGCATCTCTCTGGTCTCAGGATACCCTTTTATATGAGCTATCTACTATCACAAGTAGGTAACAGCATATGAAAACCACACCCATAAAGCATGTGTACCTTAATTGCCCCTATATATTTATATAAAAGCTGAATAGACTCAAATAAATGATTATTTTCTATAAAACAATAGCAAATAGATTGTCTACTAAACATGTAGCTTCATTCATTGGTCTGTATTAAGGCTTCAAGTCAACACACATTTTATACTCTGAGCACACATCAGTTTGAAATAACCATATCTAAAATGTTCACTATCTAGGCTAATGGTTATTCTTTGGGTTAATATAGACCTTAAGAGTGATAAATTCACCCATGCTTGAGTACAGAGAATAGGTTAAGGTAGAATAGGCACAGAACTTGAGAAATTTTAAAGTGGAATTACTGTTGTACAAGAGCATTGGTCATCAATGAGTCCACATTTTGTTAGATTCGGTGCATTGTTCTGCCATGCACCATCTGTCTCTACATGTGCCATCTGTCTCTACATGTCTCTATATGTGCCATCTGTCTCTACATGTCTCTACATGTGCCATCTGTCTCTACATGTCTCTACATATGCCGTCTGTCTCTCCAAATCTTTTTGTTACATCATTACAAAAAAAGAAAAATGGAGAAGAGGGATAAATTTGTTATTAGAAAAGTAAATGGCTAAAATTCACAGCATCCATCAGTGTGGAGTAAGAACCAGGTAGAAGACTGGATATCAGGGCAGATTGTAAGATCCTGAAAGAGATGACACAGTCAGAAAATGTCTAAGAAATACTGAAAAAAGGACATTTTAAGAATATATACATATATATATATATATATATATATATATATATATATATATATATATATATTTTTTTTTTTTTTGCCAAAATACAACCAAATATTTCCAGATTCAGAACTACTATAAACTTCCAATTCTTGCTGGACATTCCCTACCACAAGACCCTCTGAGTCACATATGGAATGAATGTTAAAATTCCTTATGAGAGTGCAGATATCGTCAAATCCACTGAGCTTGTTGGACCTATATTGCTAATGTGCAAAATATGATTTCACAGGCTTCTGAAGCTTTCAAGTCCTCACCTTGCTGGGAAGGGAGAATCAAACAGAGTTCTTCCCTGTGGGTTGTTTTGAGATAGGGAGGAACACACAGCAAGGTGGTACAATTGCAGCAGAGGTGCAGTTAATGCAACATCTACTAGTTGACAGGCACAGACCTTTCCTTCCCAGTGGGCTCACAGGCTAACAGCATGCCTTGGCAAGGGAAAGTTTAATTAAAGTCACAGCTCACTTGGCAGCACCTCAACTCTACACCCACCTTCAGACCCTGTTTCCCCTGGATTCTTTTTTCTGTAATAATTTACCTCTCTAGATTTGTTCCCTCCACTGTGAAGGAAAAGGAAGGTTTTTTTCTATCAGTTTTCCTGTTACCAGTTATTCCCCCAAAGCCTGCTGATTGTATTTATAAATATCTCAGAGAACTCCAAGCTCTCATACAATCTATGAATTTAAATAAATTCCACATGAATGCAAGCAGAAGTGAGTTTCTCCATCCCATGTCTTTGTTAGTAAATATATTCTATTGAATATTTATTTATTTTATAGATAGGAAAATGATTATTTAGGACAAACACCCACTGTGCCTCTTGCATAGTTTTGGCCAGGAATTGACTTCTCGTTGCTTTACTCCAGAGTACATCTTCATTTCTTGGATAACACTACCTTATATTGTGAGACATGAAACATATCAAGCATCACATCCACAGAGCTGGAATTCATGATGAAATAAGAACTAGGAAACCAGTCCAGGATACAGGATCAGAACTGTTGTTCAAGACCAATGTGCAGTGAAGGAAAGACTTGATTTTGAATTACAATTACTTAACTGTAGTTGGTAGAACTGCATTTATTTACCCTTGGGTAAATGGTAACTTAATTCTGGTTGCATTGTAAATAGTGTTTATATTAGTTAGCCTCTGAAACTAAATTTCTTGGTAAGAATATTATTGTTGGATAGAAGAAAATCATTAAATATCTATGAGCCTCAAACCTACAATATGAATAAATTGGTACATAACTTGTACAAGTATTTCAGTACTAATATGAGATGTCTTTTTAGGGAAAAATAGCCTAATGCATACTCAGTGTCATCTTGATATAAACTACTAAGAGTTTACAACAACTTTATGGTGGAAAAGTTCCTTGGGTAAATCTACGTTATGTTGTGGTTCATGGGACTCATGAGATATCACATCCACAGAGCTGGTGCTCATGATGAACGGAAGGTCTAAGAAGACTGTTTCAGCATTCAGGATAGCTCAGGCTACGTACTCTTCAGAAAAGCAAAATTGGAATTTCTACTGCCCATCTTTGTTCAGTAATATGACAGAATTCAGTAGCCCCTATACTTGTGATTACAGGTTTATCATATTGGAAACTAGTAAAAAGCAAAGAAATGAAGAAGCTGGTACAGGAAGAACTGATTCTATCTCCAGTACTCATCACTTTCTTGGCATATCAGTGTGAATCAACAGCCAAGAGATTTCATCAGCTTTTGATAAGTACAAAGTTACAGTTTTTTGACACAGTCAGTTTTATCATTAAACTATGTTAGTATTGATCATAAGTACCACAGTTAAAACAAATTGAATTATAGTCTGGGGAAGCCACATTGAACATTCCAAGGATTTACCAGCTTTCAGTTAGGAACCAGAGACAGAGGCCAGTAAAATGATGACATAACGAATGCTACATGAATATTAACTTACACTTGGGTAAGATACCATTTATGCAAATGTCTGAATAATAAATGCTTCAGACTCTGTAGGTCAGGTAGTTTCTGTGGCTATTCTTCTATATTTTTAAATAAGCCTACAAATTGTGAAAGTCATTTTAGATCATATTGGTCCTTAGTTATATACCATTATTAAGCTAATATGTTATCATTTAATTAATACAAAATATTAGTAACCTGTAAGATATTAAAAGATTATATCATTACAACAGACTTTCTATTTTTGTTATTATTTTGCTGTTGTTGCTGTTGTTTCTAATATTAGAATATTGAGGCAAAAGATTTTTTTTCCAACTTTGTAATGCAAAAGCTAAGGAAAATTTAGTTAAACATCTCATCACTGAAGTTGAATTGTTAGTTTGTAATAGTTGGGCTATTCCAGAAAAATGGAATTCTATGTTTGGTCTAGAGCAGAATTTTCCCTAATAGTTTAGATAAAGATTTGTAAAATGAAAGATAATCTACTTTATTCAGTGTTTGTTATTTGCTTTTAAACCCTACTCTCTTGGTTGATCTAACATGGAACTGCTTTCTGCCAGGGCCCTCTATATTGTCAAAAGAGGAAATTGTATAACTTCAGATGACTACTTGACTGACAAAGTCCTTTCTTCTGTCTTTACTATTTTGAATCTAATGTGTCTGCACTGACTTTTCTTATGTAATGGAGAATTTGCCCTGATTTGTGTAGGCAAAATAAGATAAACCAAACCTCAACATGTTACACTATATCTTATCCAAAATATAGTTACATAGTTTCTTCTTTCTGTATAATCCCTCTAATACCTTTTTGCGTCTCAAATTCATGTCTCTTTGTTAAGTATTACATAACATTTACATTATATACAGATCAGTAAATATACCTATTGAGTCTATTTAGGGCTGCTTGTGTGCATTTTCCTTTTCTTTTAGTATTAACTGTTTGGTATTAGACAGCCAATTATGTGTTCATCTCTTGAAAAGAATAATTCTATCTTTATTATCTGGTATATTACTTGAAGCTCTACATTTAGGGAAGAACCTGTTGAGAAGCCCCCTAATCACATTGGTATGTCAACTGGTGTTGTAAGTGTTAGAACATTGTGTAAGCAACCGTGCTGTTGAGTTTTTGTGAAGCTACATTATATTCCTATGACCCCTAAGAGTTTAAATAAGTATGATATCAAGACTAGAAATCAATTTTCTCAAGGTTCATATAAGTTGATAATAATAAAGTAAGAAAAAATGAAGTAGTCTTTGAGATTCAGACTGGCACAGTATTTTAACACAGGACTCTACAACATTAACTACTGAGCAAGAGACAAGAAAACTAGTTTAAAGATTTAAGCCAGTTGTTTTTTTTTCTTTTGAAATTCATGTGAGTATCAGTCTCATTTCATTCTTAAATATTTGTCCTCCTTCCCAGAGGCACAAAGTAGACAAATTATATGGCATTTGTCTAACCTGATAGGTCTAATTACCACTCTAAGATCCTGAAATATTTTGAAATCCCACTAAAAAATTCAATGCAAGGAATTCATAATGATCTTTAAACTGATCTGAAGACTTATTTTCTTTGCTAGGCTAAGAACAAAATATAAGGAAAAAACAAAATATAAGAAGAAAGAAAGCTACTTTCTTGTGCTAGCATAACTGCCTAGTCTATGCAGTTAGACAATGAAGTTTAATAAAAATAGGGAATATTATATAGGAAACTGGTAAAATTCAGGAAAACATAGAGAATGGATTGGACTTATTCTGATTAAAAAAGAAAGATAATTAGAATTTTTCAAAGGAGTGTTTCTGGAATAGTATATACTTTGTAAAGAAATGTCCTGCTCCCTCCTTTTTTTACTTTAGGCTGGAACTTCTGATCTAACAAAATCCTCTGACCTTAGTCTTTCAGAAAGCAATCCTATATGCATCATTCTTTGTCCTGGCATTAGCATGTCTCACCTGTCACTCTGGCAGCCACCATGCTCCTTACGCATTCCACAGAAAAACACAAACATACCCTCTTCCCCATATTAAATACCTGATCAGGATTATGCCATATGCCAACAAGTGGATCCTTTCCTTTCACATTGGCATAAGTATGCCTAGTTGTAGGGTGCCAACAACACTCAGCAAAAAGTTCCTTGGCACACAATTTTTTTAAAAAAAATATTTAAAATAAAAACAACCTGATTTAAATAAATTTCTGGTGTAAGGGTTTAAACCTGCCCCCTGCCTTTTTTAAAATTTTATGAAAATATTGTTTTAAAGTACCAAGAATCCTTTCCATAGTACCTTGTCCTTGAAGATCATAAGGAATCCCAGTAATATGGATAATATTAAACTGTAGACAAAAGTGTTGAATGTTTGACTACAATAGCCAGTTTCATTATCTGTTTTTTTTTAAATTGGATAATTTATTTATCTACATTTCAGATGCTATCCCCTTACCCATTCCACCAGAAACCCCTTATCCCATACCCTTCCTCCTACTTCAATGAGGGTGTGCCCCCACCCGTTCACCCACTCCTGCCTCTCCTGCCTCTTATTCCCCACACTGGGGCATCCAGCCTTCACGGGACCACGGCTCTACTCTCCCAATGATACCTCCAAAGCCATTCTCCACTACATATACAGCTGGAGCAATGGCTCCCTCCATGTGTTCCCAGGCTGGCTGTTTACACCCTGGGAGCTCCAGATGGTTGGTATTGTCCTCTCCCCATAGAGCCACAATCCCCTTCAATCCATTCAACTTTCTCTCTTACTTCTTCATTCTGGACCATGTGATCAGTTCAATGTTTAGCTGTGAAAATTCACCTCTGTATATGTCAGGCTCTTGCAGAGACTCTCAGGAAACAGCTATATGAAGCTCCTATCAGCATGCACTTCCTGGCATCCACAACAGTGTTGGCATTTGGTGATTTCACATGGGGCAATCTTCAGAAGTTCCCTCCTCCAAGCTTTGTTCCACGCTTTGTCTCCTTATATGCTCTTGTGAGTTTTTTCTTACTCCTAAGGAGGACCAAAGCACCCACACTTTGTTCTTCCTTCTTCATGAGATTTATGTAGTCTGTGAATTGTATCTTGGGTATTTTGAGCTTTAAGGCTAATATCAACTTATCAGTGAGTGCATACCAGGTGTGTTCTTTTGTGAGTGGGTTACCTCACTCAGAGTGATATTTTTTAATTCCATCCATTTGCATAAGAATTTCATGAATTCATTGTTTTTAATAGCTGAGTAGTACTCCATTGTGTAAATGTACCACATTTTCTGTATCCATTCCTCTGTGAAGGACATATGGGTTCTTTCAAGCTTCTGGCTATTATAAATAAGTCAGCAATGAACATAGTGGAGCATGTGACCTTTTTATATGTTAGAGCATCTTTTGAGTATGTGTCTAGGAAAGGTATAGTTGGACTCTCGGATACTACTATGTCCAATTATCTGAGGAACCGCCAGACTGATTTCCAGAGTGGTTGTACCAGCTTGCACTCCCACAAACAATGGAAGAGTGTTTCTCTTTCTCCACATCCTTGCCAGCATCTACTATCACCTGAGTTTTGATCTTAGCCATTCTGACTGGTGTGAGGTGGAATCTCTGGGTTTCTAATTCGAATTTCTCTGATCAATAAGGATGTTGAACATTTCTTTAGGTGCTTTTTGGCCATTCAAATTTCCTCAGTTGAGAATTCTGTCTTTAGTAGCATTATTTGGTTGTCTGGAGTCTAATTTCTTGAGTTCTTTGTATATTTTGGATATTAGCCCACTATTGGATGTAGGATTAGTAAAGTTCTTTTCCCAATCTTTAGGTTGCCATTTTGTCCTATTGACAGTGTCCTTTGCCTTACAGAAGCTTTGCAAGTTTATGAGGTCCCATTTGTCAATTCTTGATCTTAAAGCATAAGCCATTGGTGTTCTGTTCAGAAACATCCCTTGTGCCCATGTGTTCAAAGCTCTTCCCCACCTTCTCTTCTATTAGTTTCAGTGTATCTGGTTTATGTGGAGGTCCTTGATCCACTTGGACTTGAGCTTTGTACCAGGAGATAAGAATGGATTGATTTGCATTCTTCTACAGGCTGACTTATAGTTGAACCAGCAAAATTGTTGAAAATGCTGTCTTTTTTCCAGGGGATGGTTTTAGCTCCTTTGTCAAAGATTCAGTGATCATAGGTGTGTGAGTTCATTTCTGGGTCTTCAATTCTATTCATTGTTGTTCCTGCATGTCTCTGTACCAACACTGTGAAGTTTTTATCACTACTGCTTTATAGGACAGCTTGACATTGGTGACAGTGATTTTCCCAGAAGTTCTTTTATTGTTGAGAATAATTTTTGCTATTATAGGTTTTTTGTTATTCCAGATAAATTTGAAACTTGCTGTTTAAAACTCTATGAAGAATTGAGTTGGAATTTTGATAGGGATTGCATTGAATCTGTAGATTGCTTTTGGCAGATGGCCATTTTTACTATGTTAATCCTTCCAATCCATGAGCAAGGGAGATCTTTTCATCTTCTGAGATCTTCAATTTCTTTCTTCAGGGGCTTGAAGTTTTTGTCATATAGATCTGTGACTTGCTTGGTTAGATTCACACCAAGCAAGTATTTTATATTATTTTTGACAATTGTAAAGGGTGTCATTTTCCTAATTTCTTTCTCAGTCTGTTTATCCTTTGAGTAGATGAAGGCTACTGATATGTTTGAGTTAATTTTATATGCAGCCACATTGCTAAAGTGGTTTATACAGTTTAGGAGTTCTCTGGTGGAAGTTTTGGGGTCACTTATGTATACTATCATATCATCTGCAAATATCTGTGGTATTTTGACTTCTTCATTTCCAATTTGTATCCCTTTAACCTCCTTTTGTTGTCTAATTGTTCTGGCTAGGACTTCCAGTACTATATTGAATAGGTAGGGAGAGAGAGTGCACAGCCTTAACTAGTCCATGATTTTAGTGGGATTGTTTCAAGTTTTTCTCCAATTAGCTTGATGTTGGCTACTGGTTTGCTGTATATTGCTTTTACTATGTTTAGGTATGGGCCTTGAATTCCTATCTTTTCAAGACTTTTAGAAGTCTTTTAGAAGAACAGGTGTTGAATTTTGTCAAATGCTTTCACATCATCCAAGGAGATGATCATGTGTTTTTTTCTTTGAGTTTGTTTATATAGTAGATTATGTTGATGGATTTCAAAATATTGAACCATCCCTACATTCCTGGGATAAAGCCTACTTGATCATGATGAATGATTGTTTTGATGTATTTTTGGGTTCAGTTTGTGAGAATTTTATTGAGTATTTTTGCATCAATATTCATAATGAAGATTGGTCTAAAGTTTTTTTTTTCTTTGTAGGGTCTTTGTATGGTTTAGATATGAGCATAATTGTGGCTTCATAGAATAAATTGGGTAGTGTTTCTTTTGTTTCTATTTTGTGGAATAGTTTATAGAAAGTTGGTATTAGGATTTTTTGGAAAATCTGATGGAATTCTGCACTAAAACCATCTGGTCCTGTGCTTTTCTTGGTAAGGAAACTTTTAATGACTGCTGCTATTTCTTTAGGGCTTACGGGACAGTTTAGATGGTTTATCTGCTTCTGATTTAATTTTGGAACCTGATATCTGTCTTGAAAATTGTTCATTTCATCCAGATTTTCCAGTTCTGTTGAGTATAGGCTTTTGTAGTAGAATATGATGATTTTTTAATTTCCTTGGTTTCTGTCGTTATGTCTCCCTTTTCAGTTCTGATTTTATTAATTTGGATACTGTCTCTGTGCCCTCTTGTTAGTCTGGCTAAGGGTTTATCTATCTTGTTGATTTTCCCAAAGAACCAGCTCCTGGTTTTATTGATTCTTTGTATAGTTCTTTTTGTTTCTATTTGGTTAATTTCAGCCCTGATTGTGATTACTTTCTGCCATCTAATCCTTTTGGGTGTATTTGCTTCTTTTTGTTGTAGAGCTTTCAGATGTGCAGTCGAGTTCCTAGTGTATGTTCTTTCCAGTTTCTTTTGTAGGCACTTAGAGCTGTGCGTTTTCCTCTTAGCACTGCTTTCATTGTGTCCCACAGGTTTTGGTATGATATGCCTTCATTTTCTTTAAATTATAAAATGTCTTTAGTTTCTTTCTTTATGTCTTCCCTTACCAAGTTACATTGGGTAGAGCATTTTTTAGTTTCCATGTGTATGTGGGCTTTCCATTGATTTTGTCATTATTGAAGACCAGCCTTTGTCTGTGGTGATCTGATAGGATGCAGGAGATCATTTTTATTTTCTTGAATCTGTTGAGGCCTGTTTTGTGACCAATTATATGGTCAATTTGGGGGAAGGTACCATGAGGTGCTTACAAGAAAGTATGTTCTTTTGGTTTTGGATGAAATATTCTATAGATATCTGTTAAATCATTTTGGTTCGTAACTTCTTTTAATTTCACTGTGTCTCTTTTGAGTTTCTGTTTCCATGATCTGTCTATTGCTGAGAGTGGGGTGTTGAAATCTCCCACTATTATTGTATGATGTACAATGTGTGCTTTGAATTTTAGTAAAGTTTCTTTTATGAATGAGAGTGACCTTGCATGTGGAGTATAGATATTCAGAATTGATATTTTATCTTGGTTGATTTTTCTTTTGATGAGTATGAAGTGTCCTTCTTTATCTTTTTTGGATAATGTTTGCTTGAAAGTTGATTTTATTTGATATTAGAATGGCCATTCCAGCTTATTTCTTGAAACCATTTGCTTGGAATTTTTTCCAGCCTTTTACTCTGAGGTAGTGTCCATCTATGTCAATGAGGTGTATTTCCTGGATGCAGCAAAGTGCTGGGTCCTGTTTTTTGTTTGTTTGTTTGTTTGTTTGTTTTTGTTTTTGTTTTGTTTGTTTGTTTGGGGTTTTTTTTTGTTTTTTGTTTTTATCCAGTCCATTAGTCTGTGTCTCCTTATTTGGGAAATAAGGCAATTGATGTTAAGAGATATTAATAAAACTGATTGTTGGTTCCTATTATTTTTGTCATTTTAGGTGGAGTTATATTTGTGTGGCTATCTTTTTTTGAATTTGTTGGAAGAAGATTGGTTTCTTGCTTTTTCTAGGGTAAAATTTCCCTGCTTGTGTTAGAGTTTTCCCTCCATTATCCTTTGTAGGGCTGGATTTGTGGAAAGATATTGTGTAAATTTGGTTTTTCATGGAGTATCTTGGTTTCTCTATCTATGGTAATTGACAGTTTTGCTGAGTATTGTAGCCTGGGTTGGCATTTGTGTTCTCTTAGGGTCTATATGACATTTGTCCAGGATCTTCTGGCTTTTATATTCTATGGTGAAAAGTCTCATATAATTATGATAGGTCTGCCTTTATAAGTTACTTGATCTTTTTCTCTTACTGTTTTTAATATTCTTTCTTTGTTTTGTGCATTTGGTGTTTTGATTATTATGTGATGAAAGGAATTTCTTTTTTGATCTAGTCTAGTTGGAGTTCTGTAGGCTTCTTGTATTTTCATGGGCATCTCTTTTTTTAGGTTAGGGAAGTTTTCTTCTATAATTTTGTTGAAGTTATTTGTGAGTCCTTTAAAATGGGAATCTTTCTTCTCTTATATGCCTATTTTCCTTAGGTTTGATTTTCTCATTGTGTACTGGATTTCCTTGATGTTTTGGGTTAGAGCTTTTTGTGTTTTGCACTTTCTTTGATAGTTGTATCACTGTTTACTATGGTATCCGCCGCACCTGACATTCTCTCTTCTATCTCTTATATTCTGTTAGTGATGTTTGCATCTGTGACTTCTGATCTCATCCCTAGGTTTTCCATCTCTATTGTAGTCTCCCTTTATGATTTCTTTATTGTTTCTATTTCTATTTTTAGATCCTGAATGATTTTGGTTAATTCCTTTGCCTGTTTGGTTGTGTTTTCTTGTAATTTTTTAAGGGATTTTTGTGTTTCCTCTTTAAGGGCTTCTACCTATTTTCCTGTGTTCTCTGGTATTTCTTTGAGGAATTTATTTATGTCCTCCTTAAAGTCCTCTATCATCAACATGAGATGTGATTTTTAAATCTGAATTTTACTTTTCCAGTGTTACAGGGTATTCAGGACTTATTATGCTGGGAGAACTAGGTTCTGATTATGCCAAGTAAGCTTGGTTTCTGTTGCTTATGTTCTTGGGCTTGCCTTTCATCATCTGGTTATCTCTAGTACTAGCTTCATTCACTGTCTCTGACTGAAACCTGTCTCTCCTGTTATATTGGTTGTGTCAGAACTCCTCAGAGTCCAGGTGTCTCTGAGATCCCGGGGTCCTGAGATCCTGATTGTAACAGCTCCTGGGAGTCAGACTGCTTCTAAAATCCTGAAATCCTGATGTGACCTGAGATTCTGTGATTCTATGCTACTATGTTCCTGAGTATGTTAGAGCTCCTGGGAGTACAGACTTTTCTGTGGTTTCTGGGATTGGGTGCAGGGCTGCAGCCCTAGGTCTGCTCAGGTTACTGGTGCAACTTACAAATAGAATCTGTGAAGTACATTCTTTACTGAAACTCATGACAAGGAATTCAATAAAACATGTGAATATTTAAAAATTTACAGAACAAGACCTGTTTATGTGGATTGCAAAAATAAAGTCATAGAAAGAATGGGTTTCTTGATATGAGAAATAGCTCACTTAGACCAGAGTGTGGAGGTGTGAGAAAGCCTGATGTCTTAACAAATGGCAATTAAGAGCAAGGAACATTTTTTTTAAGTCTCCCTTGCATTTACAATACAGGCTGTTTCCTGTGCTGTGAGTGTCTGGTTTTCTATAAATTTTCTACCTCTATCCACAAACATATTCTGCAAGACTCATATTAGCCATAGCTCCCCTTCAAGTCTTTGCCTCCAGCCTAGAGTGTAGATCACTTGTGTGTCTTCCTTCTCTTGGTTAACTACTAGTCTTTGCTTCTAACATAGTTCCTCACTATATTGTATCTATTGATTTCCTCATGATTTTCCTTCTCCTGTGTACTTTGATGATTTTTACCAAATGTGCTATGTAGTCAATGGTCAATAAATATTATATGAATTGATGAAAAATGGATGAATGAATTCAGGAATATATGAAGAGATACTATTGCCTCAGGGAGTAGTCTGAATCGTGGTTTATGAAAATAACATTTCTGCATGGGACGGGAAGGTAACAAAATCAATGTTGTATCTGTTTTCAGAGAAATTGATATCCATATTTGTAAGGATGTGTTTGGCTGAATTGACTATAGATAAAAGGAGACTTTACACTCATTATTTCTATAGTTTTATTATTTCTCCCAGCCCCTCTATGAAAAATTCTTGCTTATCGTTCCTCCTTTTGCATGTCAAGCTTTCCTTCTATGTTTTTCTGGGAAGAATTTATTTTTATAAGTGAATAATATGTATCTTGTAGCTCAGCTCAATATTTTGAGAGACTTTTGGCTTCCTAAAGCCCATTTTTAGTGACTAAGAGTTCCAAATTTCAATTAAAAATAGTCTAAATGCATTATTAATTAACTTATTACAATATTACATATATTTAATATGTAGTTTCTCTCTCTCTCTGTGTTTGTGTGATTGTGTGTGTGTGTGTGTGTGTGTGTGTGTGTGTGTTTATAAGACAAGGGGGATCAATTTTAGATAAAATCACAATGTTAAAATTATTCTCATCTATATTTTTAATGAAGAAGTAGAGCATAGAATACTTATGTATTAAGATGCCAGTAATTTTTTATTATCTCATCTTCAAAAAGTGGAAAATAAATATGGAGTCTTTCAAAGACCTAATTAATAGAAAAAAGCTCTTAAAAAATTAGTTGATGTTAGGATTCACTCTGCTGAACTCAGTTCAGACATGTCTAAAATTGGAACCAAGTTTTAATAGATTCTAAAGTCCTTATAGACTTAAATTGGAGCCAATATTTGATGCAAATTCATTGAGTGAACAAGTAAATATAGTGTAGTTATACTGACAAAATTATTTACTTAGGTTCCTGCTCTCTGTCCAAGAAACAACTACTGAAATTGTGTTTATATAATAATAGATGTCTTCTGTGTTCATGCAATAATAGATGACATAGGGTTCAGAAACAATATTGCTTCTAACACTAGTCCAGTCCCACAGGGCAGGTCTTGGTAAAATTAATAAACCAGCAGCCTGGAATTCAGTGCTTGTATAGGCAGTTGATTGAGGTATGCTAGGGCATCTATTTTGTTCTGATGATGAGGAAGGTAAAAGGAAAGACAAGCTTGCTTCCAACCCTTGCTTTCTGGTATCTTAGAGATGTCATTTATCTCTGAGTATCCAGTTTCTACAGTAGACAAATTGAATAACTTTGGAAAACATCTTCCATTCTTCCATCACTACTGGGAGAAGATGAGATAATACCATACAGATTGAAATTACATTTTTAGATTTAACTTTTAAAATTTCAGATTATTCTCAGCCTATCCAAATTATCATCATATACATGCAACTCTCATATATTTTCAAGATGTTTCTAATTTCCTTAAAGTTTTTGGATGTCAAATAAAAAGCGATGGCATTCCCTTGTAATCAAAATTTAACTATGAATAGTAGGGGGTATAGCACATGAGTGCTTTAGATACAATACACTATCTTAATGATTTCCAAGAATTAAAACTTATCTAACTCTCAACATAGACTTGATTCTGCCTGTCCTTTCTGAGGGAGTGAATATAAGGAGATAAGAGATGTACAATAGAGTGAGTTGCCAAGTAGACCAAGGCAAAAGCTGTGAAATAGAACTCTAATTTTTCCAAAACTAAAAGCTGGATAGGGATGGTGTTCTGAAAATAATTTGAAAGTCCACATTGCTACTAGAAAGAGGAGTATAGGTACCTCAGTCCTGAGGAATGAATAGTTGAAAATGAGGTGTTATTATCCCTAACCCAGTAAGAGATTTGAGTAGTCACTCTACACATATCTATCTTCCATCAAAGGCATGGGGCAGGAGAGGTGCAGACTCTGCCCTTTTGCTCAGTTTTTCTTCAGTTTTCGAAAGAGTTTTTTAAGAATGCTACTGAATTCATTAGAACATCTCTCTGGGGATGAGTGACAACTCCTGGAGTTATGACTGCAGACTGGAGGTGAAAGCACTAGCCCTCTGAATGTAGAAGGGGCATCCCCTGGATCACTGTGGAATTTGCAGGTTGCAGGTGGCACTAATTTCACATGAAAGCAATGTGTTTGCCAAAGGAAAGACAGATGGTACCAGTCACCAGTTATTTATTTCTATAATTAGTAGCATGCTGTGATTCAGGTCTTGAAGAAATTCCCACTTCCTATGGAATTCCTTCCACTGCCAGATGAGAAATGAAAATTAAAAGGTTAGAAGAGGAGGTTTTGTGGTTTTTGGTAGGATGACTCCTCAGATATATAAAGACTTGTAGCTTTTCTGTGAAAATCTAGAGAAATTATCTTGATAAACCAGTGTACTTAGCTTTTAAATCCAGTGATATTAGCACTGAGTTTTTACCAAATGTCATATATTTATGGTTCATGTAAGTCATCTAAGAGATAAGTACCTCAGGAAATAATTTTGACTGCGGGAATCATGAATTGTCATTGGCTAAATATGTTATGGTAACTCGTAGAGCACACTGAGGTGATAAAAGATGTCAGAATTTAAATGTTTGACAACTAATACTTGGTATAACTGAAGGGACTCCAGTTATAAGGCATAGTGTTAATTTTTTAATCTTATGCTCTTGGCAAAAAGAAGTAACTGATATCCACTTAGTAGAGGTTTTGTAAGAATTGAAATAGGAGAGAAATATGAATATCCATATAACATTGCTTGGCCAAAAATTATACACTCATTAAATGGACATTAGTGTTATTATTTTATTTTACTAGAGAAGACAGAAATTGAAAACATTTACCTGTTGAAATATACAGTAAGCTTAGCACTAAATTGTTCTAGGATCATTTTTCTAATTTGGTTGAAGAAAAGAGAGATGTGATTAATATTGACAACATTCACTGAGCAATTTTATATTATGTATTAATTTAAATTTATTCTTTACAATTTCATACATATATATACGATATATTTTATTCAAACCCCTTTTACTGAATCCCTTTTCCTGCAAGTACTCATTCTTTTATCATTTTGCTTTATGAGTGTCCTACAATACTTAATTAACATTGCTAGCATGAGTGTGGGTAGGGGCTTGTTTATCTGAGCAATGCCTGCTTACCAGTTCATTTTCCAGTGGGGAAAAATGGCTTACTCTCTCATAAACCATTTACTGTCTATAGCTTCATCATAAAAAGGTGAAGATCCGGTAATGAGAGAGAAAGAGAGAAAGAGAGAAAGAGAGAGGGGGCATGGAGGCAGAAGTTCACATGTCTCCACTAGTCAAAGATAGTTTACATAGCTAGGTTGGATATTAGGTTACACTTCTGATTGAGCATTACCATACTTACAAAGCCCTTGATTAACATTTAAAAATTGTATAAAAGCCAAATGGAAAAGGGGGGGGGCACAGGATAGGGGTTTTCTGGGGAAGGGAAATGGGGAAAGGGATTGGCATCTGAAATGTAAATAAAATATCCAATAAAAAAAAAGAAAAGAAAAGAAAAGAAAAGAAAAGAAAAAGGTGAAGCTCATAACTCACTCCTGCTTCCATGAAGAAATGGTAAAGTCGCTTTTTTGCAGGTTGTATGTAGATATACGTGTATTAACCATATCATGAAGACAAAACAATGCTTTATAGCACTTGTGCCAGTGCTCCTTCTGGCTTTTGCATCCTGTTTGGCCCCTCTTTGGCATTCTTTCCTGAGGCCTGGAGGTAAGGTGCTGCTTTGTGCTGAACTCTCAATGGTCACTTCTGCTCATCACTTTGAATGGTTATAATTCTCTGAATTGACCACTGTCAACATCAAAGAGGAGTATACCATAACTCATGAGACTGAGGCAGGAGAATTGTCACAGTTCAAGAGATATATAATATCTAGGCTAGCCTAGGATACAAAGTGAGAAATATGTAGTTTTAGAACTCAGACCACACCAGTAACTCAATTTGTAGATGAGTGCTTATAATTACCACCTTACTGTGAGTCAAACTGCAGGTCACTTAAAA
Organism: Rhabdomys pumilio; assembly: GCA_030674055.1. Taxonomy (NCBI): domain Eukaryota; kingdom Metazoa; phylum Chordata; class Mammalia; order Rodentia; family Muridae; genus Rhabdomys; species Rhabdomys pumilio. The sequence goes on along the minus strand of JANHMN010000004.1, from coordinate 75,969,333 downwards.
ATAAACTGCACAGAAAAAAAATCATTCTCATAATGAAGAACAAGAAAGGGAATATGGGCTAGCAAGAGGAATCAGAGTCTGCCTGCTCACTTATTTGTTTATCTTAATTGATAGTTTCAAGGCACTTCTTCTCTAAAGAGCCTCAGGCACTCTGTATGTGTTTGTTATAAAATTTCTTTCTAACTGTGTAGTGCTGGGGAAAGAAAACAGTCTCGCTAATAATACCTTATGTTCTACACTATTCCAGTGTTCTGTCATGCATTCATGTTTTTCATTGAATCTCAACCATGCATCAATAGCACAAACAAAATATGTTTTAGATTACAGCCTTCCTCAAAATTCCCATGACTAACATTTTTCTTCCTGACAAACCCAGTAACCTCTTTCTCCATTTATAACATTCCATCCACCTAATTAAACAAGCAAGACAGCTAAAGGGTTTTATTTTTTTCTGCATGCACTTTAGAGAACAAATTAAAAAGAAGACAAAATAAATGGTTCTTGCAAGGGATTATCAGACAGGAGGAATGACTTGGACATAGGAAATTAGAAAAGAGATGGAGAGAAATGGATGTAGTCTGTAGATAATTAAAATACACAAATATGGGCTATGGAGATGGATCAGTCAGTAAATTGTTTGCGTGTAGGCATAATGCCTGAGTATGATCCCCAAAATTCGTACCTTAAAGAAGCTGGGTTCAGAGGTGTGCTTATTTAAATTCAGCACAAAGGGAAACAGGAAAATCTCTGAGACTTGCATACACACCAATGTAGCTGTATCAGCGAGCTCATGATTCAATGTAAAACTCTATCTCAAAAATACAGAGGAGAGGCAATAGAGAGACGGTTCATCTGTTAATAGCACTTGGTGATCTTCCATAGGACTAGTATTTGATTCCTAGCAACTAAATAGTACCCAAAACTGTCTGTTACTCCACTTCCAGGGGACCTGAATCCCTGTTCTGTCCTCCTGAGGCACTAAGAACACATGTTGTGCAAGTGTATACTTGCAGGCAAAACATCAATAAACATAAATAAAATATAATACAATAATAAGTATAAAAAGAGAGCTGAGAAAGACAAACCACATATACTGGCCTTCACATGCATGTACAAGTACATGCATATACACGCAAACATAAATGTATAATTTCAAACATACATGCACTGAAATAAAATAGATTTGCAAATACTGTTTTATAAGGTTCCACTTTAGGATATAAAAGATGTTGAAATCTAACTTAAGTTTTAAGTACAGCTACTTCTAACCCTTAGCCCACTCTTTTAGCAGAAGCATATTTTAACTAGTTAGTTTAACTTTTAATGTTTTATATGTAAGGCATTTAAAAATAAAGACTAGTACTTGGAACAGTGCACATGTCATAGTGTTATAGTGATACTTGACTCTATATAATACAATATGTTTAATATGCTTAGAACATAATAATGAGACCATAAGAAGGTTCTGCATAGGAATGTATGCTTTATTTTCATAATATCTATTAATATATATGAACAAGTAAGAAAGGAGGAATGAGAACTGTGAGATTTCTGGGACCCTTCTGATTCTACTTCATATGGCCCTTCTTATCCTTGTAATAAGAATGTAGATCATTGGTATTCACTCACTATAACATTCTTAACACAAAGGAGGGAGAACGAAAAAGATATCCCACGCTGCTCCATCCACTGCTGAGTATTGGGATGTCTATGCTTTAAATTAATTTTGAAAGACAAAATGTTGTTGCTTTAATTTGTCCTTGGTTTAAAAACAGCCTTTGTATTCTTGATGGAAGCTATACTTTTGTAGTCGAAATATGCAGGTCAAAGTAATTGCCTGACAGGTACTACATGTAACTACAATTCCCCGTGGGTCTTATCCTTCTTCTATTCTTCTTTATTGTAAATATCTGTTTCGATATTTCTATGTATATCCTTACTTTCCCTGACCTTCAAGTACTTTCCCTCCCTCTTGTACATGAACTTTGAGTCTTCAGCTAGAATGTGAAGTTTGCATATAAATTTGCTGCCAGTTTGAAAGTTTAAAATCTTTTTCTCTTAAAGTAAGATATGGATAACAACGTGAAGAACCAAGAAGGAAGCCTGATGATGAAGAGTTGAAGTCTAGAGCACCATACCAGAATAGAACACTATGGTTGCTGAATATCATTTAATTCAAATGTATATGTTTTTGGTGGAATAAATTAAAGTAAAATACATTTCAAATTTTGATTTGTGTGTTACACATCAAATTCTAGTATTTTATCACAAAATATATCTTTTATAGATAACTGAATTAAATATTCAAAGCATTTAGAATATTATTATTTTAGAAATTGAATTAATATTTTAGAAATTATCTAGTCATTGACTAGTTACTGTTGCATAAACTGAGTCTTGGAGATGCTTATTAATTTCCCCAGCATCATAACTGAGAAGAAATAGACCTGAACATGAGTAATATTTAGTGGCTTATTTGGGTAGCATCCTCTATGCTATGTTTGTATTTTCTAGTGAAATATCCCTCTACATACTTACCCATTGAAGGCTTGGTCCCACATTATGTATATAATTAGTTGGAGACAAGGGGTTTGACTCATCAACAGTTTAATCTATTGATTGACTCATAATGTGATGAGATTATTGGTGAGGAGTGAAGAATTCAGGAAATGGGACATAATTAGAGGAGAGGTTCATATAGAAGTGTCTCTGAAGGGTTGATATCCTTCCCCTCAAACCCTATTTGTCTCTATTTCACTGCTATGAAGTGATCAGACTCTTCTCCCATGGACTCTTCTATGATGACCTACCCCACTCACTCCAATGTTTTTGCACAACAGTGAGACCATTTATGTTAAATTATACCCACCTGTCATCTTAAATTAATTAGGTATAGAAAAATTTCTTAGTTATGGTTTCCATTGGTGTGAAGAGATAACATGACCAAGGTAATTCTTAAAAAAGAAAACATTTGATTGGGGATGGCTTATAGGTTCAGAGGTTTAGTCCATTATTATCATGTCAGAAAGCATTGTATGTGTGTAGGTAGGCATGGTGGTAGGTGGTAGAGGAACCATGCAGCAGAAGTTTTCTGGTGGAGATTGAGCACAGGAGACCACAAATCTCTGCCTCCATAAACTCCCACTTCCTTTAACAGGATTACATCTCCAATAATGCCAAACCTCTTAAAAGTGTCATTCCATATAGCCAAACATTCAAACAATATGAATCTATGGGGGTCATACCTATGCAAACCACTACACAAAATATCCTGATAGACTTGGTCCTCACTTTTAACCTGTTCGTCACTCCAGTCATATCCCACATACTTACCTCATCTTTTCCCAGACTCTACCTTCACTGACCTTTCTGAGTATTTAAAGCACATAAGTATCTGACTGTAGAAGATGGCTATGAAGGTACATGGCAGAGATATGCAGTACTTGCTTTCTGACATCAGAACTTCCAGTTGCAGAGAGGACATTCATAGCCACATGATAAGGATGGCCACTTAGTCTCTTCATTCCAGAAATCTAACACATTTTAACAGAATCACAGATGACTACTTTGTAGTATTTCTTTTCTAAGCATTTTATGAGTATTTAATCGCGTTTACACTTTTGACAGGTACACACCTTATAAATCTCATCTGCTTTGTGCCCAATATTTCTACAGTATCATAAAACCCATCTGGTTCCTAGCAGGCATCAATATATTTTTATTGAATGGATGAAAGAATAAATATAAGAGTGGATAGATAGAGACTCGTCCTTGCTTCCCAGGTCCTCTATTTTTTTCATGCTGTGTCTATAGGCTGTAGGGAAGAGAAAAGCAATCAACAGAGTCTGCTTGCTCCTGAGAAAAAGCACACTTTGAAAAATGAAGTGTTCCTTGTCATTAGCTTTCAGTCAAGCATCACATCAGGAAACTTTTGCATCAGATGCTGTGATTGGACCTTGAGGGGGAACACCCACGATGCAGGTCCCAGCCTCCTGTGAGCTGGAACAGATGGTTTTCTCACACACATCTAAATAAAGCTGTAATAGTGTTGGCCCGCCAACACAGCACAGGTGAACCTTTCTGAACGAAAAAGAAAGTGTTTCTGGGATGTCATGTAAAAATAAATTTCTACAGTGCTGCAGGTTTTCATTTTAGACACCAATTACCTTCTTTTTTCGGATGTCTCATCAAAGGACTGCTGTTTGTCCTAGTTCACTAGTAGGGGCTTCCAAAATTTCTCCATAGAGATCCTGCACACTATCAGGGTTATCCTATTAGACCATCACTCCCATAACATACCCCTCTCTTATTATCTGCATGTAATGAACCTCCTTCATTTATCTGATCAAGACTGTGAAGTACAAAGTGTATGTCTCTTATTGTTCTGTGCTCTGATTATGTAATCAGAGCAATGATTATGTAATCATGTAACACTGGAAGTATCCTGTATACATGCTTACATATGACACACACACACACACACACACACACACACACACACACACACACACGGCACGGCATAAAAGGTAAAGATTGTTAAACATAATAAAGGGTGGCATAATGTTTTCTTTTCCATACACTCAAGTTACATTGAGTGTTAGAAGGACAATTCTCAGTACCCCAAGGGATCAAGCATTCCAGGAAAGATATACTAATATATTTTAAGTATATTTATTTGTCTTTACCTTTCACTAGAATTTAGCTTCAGGGACTTTAGGGTCTGTGAATATAACAGTACTATATCTCACCACTAAGCAAATCATGGAGGACCTCACAATGTTTTTGAAAAACAATCAGATGAGCATTATAAGTGATAGGAAGGATTTACTGTAAACCAAGAAGTGCCATAGGGAGGAAAGTGATGAAGAAGAAGAGGCAGGTTCTCAGCTTTCTCATCACCTTTGGTCCCATAAATGCCTGTCAGAGGTGTGAATATGGATTTTAGGTTATCCTAGGATTTATTTCACACTATTTACAAGTACACTTTATGCATGTTTTTATTAGTTGTTCTATATAGATTATTTTTCATGGTAATCTGTAAAAAAATGTAGCTTTCAAGTAGCTCAGTATAGAGTACAGGGGTGAGTTGGTTTGGAACATGACTGATTTCTTGTGCTGTATCTTTATTCATACATATTACATATTTTAAATTAAGTATTGTACTTTGTAATAAGATGAATGAAAAAGGAAGACATTATGCTAATTATGACAATCCAGATACAAACTGTAAAGGTAGATATAGAATCTAAATAATTAAATACATAACAGAAGTTTTCTGGAGCTGAGTAGAAGGAATTAGGAGATTTTGGCCAAAAGGTAGAGCCTTGTTAGACAGAAAACAGCGAACAGCGTGGTTTTTAAGTTGACAAGCATGTTAATTGAGTTACCTCACATATGTGTATATCATAATTTTATCATATAACATAAAATTGCCTACCTTGTAATTACATAGGATTGTAGTTTGTCCCAAAATAAGATGAAAACAAATACAATTAAAAAATTAAAAAATTGCTTATTATCACTAATTATTGGGGAAATGACTGTTGAAAACTCAAAAAAAGTTATTTCATGGAAATCTGTAATTAGGTAAAACACAGTTGAATATAGACTTTTCCTTGAGAAAGAACCTCAAACAACTTATTAATTATCTGTGGTGCTTTGTAACACTTGTCATTTCCTGAGTTGGCTATGTCTCTTAACTTCCTGTAATCCTCACAGGAAGTTTTAGAGTTGTAAACTAAATCTGCTACTTTACAAGAGGAATTTGAAAATTCAAAAAAGCAAATTACCTCTTCTCCAGGCACTTACCAATTAGACATTTTATTTAAGACCAAAATCCCACTCCTACAATTTTTCCTCTTTGTACTATATCCTCAAAACATGACCAAAAGATGAAATCTAATTTTCTTTTTTTGCAGTGTAGCACAACATTTTGGTTGCTGTAGTACCCAGATAAAAATGAGCGATTCCTGAGAGATAGTCCATCCCAGCAGAGAAAGCATGACAACAGTCAGGAAAAGTATGGCTGCTAGAAGCAGGTCACAGGACGCACAAAGGAGAAAAGGGGGTGCAAAGTGTGACCAGTCTATCAAACTTTGAAGCCAAAGTAACCATGGTAGGAAGCACTGGGATAACCCTGCAGGCCATGGCCATTCTCACAAGTGGTAGAAGCCCAGAAGAGAAAAAAAAAAAAAAAAAAAAAAAAAAAAAACCAGCAAATAGTGGAGAGCTGGAAGAGAAAGAATCCATGCAGTATGAGCACTCTGAAGAGAGCCAGAACTGGAGACATGTTTTTGCTCATGGGGAAATGGGGAATCACACTGTCCACCAAGAGTCAGTAACAAACACCAGTGCTTATGGGCCTATGACTTCTTTGTTTTAGAAAACTGACTACTGTGTGTGTCGCTATGACTCCCAGAGCTGTACCCTATCCCAGGAAGAATAGCAGTACTTGCAGAGTAAAGACACACAGCTGACTCAACATGTTCTGCTGTGTTTACTTCTCAGTATTGGCCTAATTGCTCATCTCTCTAGTTGGTTGTGTTGAGAGTTTAACCTTAAAACTGGATGATTCTGTTGAATTACATTTTTTTTTCAGTGCTGTGTTGAAAATTGCCCAGGAATTTGTTTCCTTTGGAACCTTAGGATTGGACAAACATTTAACCATCCTACCTTAAAAAGAAGTTGCCATTGCTGATGCCACATGTGCAAGTGCCACTACGAATGAGCAAGTATGTGATGAAGTAACGCGAGAGAAAGACAAGTGGGACTGTTTGTGCACTATGAAGAGACAAAACTGGAAGGTGTTGAGGAACAGTTTGATGTGAGTATCCTGTGCTACCACCTGAGGCTATGGTGAATTCTCAACCTCTACTGCAGCTGACAGCTATATCTTGGTCTGTGGTCCTGTACCAACAGGAGTCTCTGTTCATGCCAGTGGCACACATTACTACCCAAAGCCATGCAAACTCCCCTGTTCCCTGGCTGCTGCCAGGTGCGTATTGATGTCCAAGGACTGAGCAAAGTTGGCCCTGGTGTCAGGAACATAGATGAGCTGGCTCCACCCCTCACTAGCTATGCTGTAGCACCAGAAGAGTTACCTCCCACTCTTGACCCTAGCTGTCTGGAGTGCTGGTTCTGAAGGCATGAGCACAGGAAAGCTGGCCATACCTCTTGCCTGAGTAGAGAAGTTGAGCTGGCCCTGGTTGCATGGTTTCAGGAGAGAACACCAACACAACTACCACCTATGTCCTAATCCAGGACTTCTCGTTAGCCCAGTCCAACATCAACTGCAATCTCCAACTGCTGGGGCTCATAAAAAGGTCAATACTGCAGATCCAAAGTTACACGATCTCCCTGACATAAGGCAACAACAGAATATCTGAGAGGAACCCAGGTGAAAATCTAGGTTTGAAAGCATGGCAGAAGCCAGAGGCCTCAAACCAGACAAATGACTCATTGCAATTAACATTTGCAAGTTAAGCTACTTATATAAAAGGGTATATATGTGACTCATCCTGGCAGCTTTCATGATTAGATGTTTACTTTTGTTGTTTTTATTGTTGCTTGTTTCTTTGTTTGTTTGTTTGTATGTGGGGAAAGCTTGAAAAGGCAGACATTGGATATGGAGGGACAGGGAGATATGTAGGATTGGGGTACATGATATGAAATTCAAAATAATTAAGTAAAAAGTTAAAAAAAAATATTCAAAGCCTACCCTTATGCCTTACTTTCTCAAGCAAGTCTCTACTTTCTAAAGATTCAATAATATTTCCAACCATCACTACCAGAAGACCAGGTCTTCAACCATATGTGCCAATGTGGAGTATTATACATACTGGTTAAATATATTTTCTAAAGACCCTAACTATCCAAACTTGTCTTTCTCTTGGTGTTCATCCACACATTCTAGACATCAGACAGCAACTATCTAGCACATTTGCCATGACTTTACCTACATGACATACAACACTGATTAATTATGGAGTTGTGGATTCTCTTCTGTTAGTAAATGTAGCCTGAAAATAATTCCTACACAGAGATGAAATTCCATCAACACTCAACTGCTCACTTAAATATCTTTCATTTGATTTTTTTTATTTGGTTATTCCCGAAGGACAGAAAGTGCTTTTGAAAAAGAATTATGTGAGAACTCATTTAGGCAGCCTTTATTTCACAGCCATTAGCTTCAACTCTTGTTTTGAACGAGTTTTCTCCGTGCTGTATTTGCCACATGTTTTTAAAGGAGAACGTTACACTAACCACCTCCAGGTTTCCATTCTGTGTCACCGGTTTGCCAGCATCAGAGGTGCATCAGAACAACTTGCCATGCCTGTATCACATTCTCCGAGGATTCCCTGCCAAACTAATCACTGCTAATCTTTAGATGATCCTGTTTACAAGCTGTTGCTCATCATGAGATTTAGCTTTCCTGTGTTTCAAAAGATTTTCAATAAGACAATCTTTATAGTTAATAAAATATCTGTGCCATAAAAGTGGAATTATATCATGTGTAGATTCAGCCCAGGAAAAGAATGTGAGTTCTTTTCTATTCTTTTTACCAACAACTATTGAGAAACTGTAAAGCGGTAGCGGTAGATGATTCAGGTTTGTTATCTTGTTTCATCACACAAGCAATAATGAAATGGACTCTGTTGACATCAGTAGACCGAGAGTTCAGTTCCATATAATCCCTTAATCCAAGAGAATGATGTGTAGATAAAGGCAGATCCCATTTAAGGAAGGCCTGTGTGAGAGGAGATAAGGAGCGTACCCAGAGCTCTGTCCACTTGTGAGTTCAGGCTCCAAAGTCAGCATCCATGTCCTCTCTTTGCCTTCCTAGCCATAATCTTAAATAAATAATTTGCTTGTATATTACGTTTTGAAAGTGTTGCCTTTGTTATTATCAGTATTTATCTCTGAAATGAATGATAATTTTGATTAGAGTTCTACTTTTAGTAATATTACTAACTGCTTCTTTCAATTATTAATGAACAATCTATACCTATGTGTCTTCAGTAAATAATTGAATTAGCCTGAGTTCTGCTTGCTTGTTTTTAGGATGTTAAGAAACCTTTGCTTCTTCCTAAACCAGCTATAACATTTTTTATTTTAAAAAATTATTTATTTCAGACAAATATTAATACTTTTTCCTATATTCTGCAGGATAAATAATATGAACACATTGTCCTTTCATTTAATCTTCATTCGCACTCTCTCTTTGTGCCTTTTATTGTTCTTCTCTCTTTACTCAATATTTCTCTAATATTCTAGAAACAGTTACTTATGAATATGAGCTTTGGTTTTGAAGAATATATTGTACCTATCATACTTGATCAATAATGTCAAGGGTCCCTCCCATTCTTCCGTCAATGTGTGTGTGTGTGTTTGTGTGTCTGTGGTGTGTTCAAAGCTCAGCAGTTGATAGGGGAGTACCTTTACATAAAACTTCATATTTTATACATATTTCCAAATGTGTTTTTCCTTTTTTCAGAGCACAAGTTGAGGGCAGACAAGATATAGCTTTTATGTATAACTTTATTGCTTTTAGAAGAGACCAATTCATAGGTATAAACTCTATATACTGTAGTCACAAGAGAAAATAGATCAAATTATTATTGTTATTTTGTGTAATATAATTAACTAATATTGACTAACATTAATTTTAGATGATTAATTATATGTTAGTAATTGTATACTGTTAATATTAATGCAGTAATAATACAGTTCAAGTTCCTGAAATTTTGCTCTTTTTTGTTTTGTACTTGGAAGTTGGGAGCAAAGAGTAGCTAAAGCACATAGTAGCAATAGTTCTCTAGAATAACTTTCCCTTGTAGTATTTTGCACTTACATTTCTAAGAATATAATTTATCATGTCTCTGCACTCTCCCATGAGAATCTGAAATTAATATGCATCCTCATCAACTATGTCATGCTACATTTTATAAAATTATGCTTTTAATTTTTACAATTATATGTGTCTAAATTAATTCATTTATTAAGGAGTGCTTTAGTGAGCAACTCATGTTGCTACTGATACATTTAGACTATACATCCTGTTGTTTTCATAATTTCTCATGGAATTTTACCAAAATTATATTTTTAGAAACTGAATTTCACCATGCAGCTCTGGGTGGTCCAGAACATTCATTTAGTCCAGGTTGTCCTTGAACTCATAGGAGTCCACCTGCATCCTCTTTGTGAGTTCTAGGATTAAACACACATTTTTATTTCTCTGTTTTATGATAAAAGCCATCTAGGTCATAGATCCTACTCCCAACATATATTATGTATATGTCTGTTATTCACCTGTGTGCATGATATATGACTTTATACTGTATGACTTCATGATACTTACTTACAGTGGAGATCACTGAATCAGTTTAAAGTTTATTTAATTTTATTAACTTATTTACATTTTATATTCTCATCAGAGGGGAATAGTATACTAGTCTATCTTTATGTTAACTTAAAATTAATATAGTTTTCTCATGTTTAAAGTGCTGACTCCTAATGCATTTTTAGTGAAAAGCTGAAAATAATAAATTAATCATGTAAACAAATGCAAATTTAGAAAACTTAACTTTAGTTATAATATTTAAGTTTAGATTTTTTAACTGCAATAAACAAAAATGATTTTAGGTAACATTTCCTTTTTTTTGCATTCTTTTTTATTACATTTGCCCATTCCTTCTTTTCTTTGGTTTATTTTTGAAAGTATGATTTAATTACCTTTCTCCCTCCCTTTCCCTCTCCAAAGCCTCTCATACAACCCTTCCACAATTCTTTAAATTATTGACATTATTTATTATTATATAAGTGTATATATTTTTTATATACAATATGTCTATAAATATAACTACTAAGTTTGTATAGTACTCCATGTGTGTCTTCAGGGCTATTTGGTGCTGTACCACCAGCTGATGTGCTCTTTCTTGGGGATGGTGACCTCTCCCAATCCCAGCTTTGCTCAGTTGCCTTTCTTTGAGTATGCTGCAATCTTGTGTACTTTTCTCTGTGTTTACTTGCATGTCACTTGTCATCCTAGTTTAGCTCACATTTAAAAGTACTAAGAACCAAGAAAATTATTTAGAAACAGAGAAGAGGTTCCAGGAAATTAGTAGCAAGCAATAACAGGTCAGTCTTTCTTCTTAGAGTGATGTTGTATGACACATTCAGTCTGGGTGTCACAGGAATACCAACATACATAAGTTAGTAATTCACATCTCCAATGAATAAAGTGTATATTTTTAAGTAATAATAATTTGTACAACTTACTCATGTCCTCGATTCAGAGACAATGAAGTTGAGACAAGACCAACAACTGTAACAGGTGTCAATTAACCCTTGCTATGCTCCTTTAGTTTTTCACTGTTATGGCGTATTTTGAAAAATCAGGAACAAGAGCACATTCATCAAATATTTCAACTTTATCAGCCTCCTAGGTTTTCTTTTTTCTATTGCTTTCTATGGATCAACTAACATTACATATTTACATTTCCCCCTGGTGAGTAGGTAGAGGTGTGCTTAGAAAATCATGCAGGGGTTGAAAATTAATGGAAGTATGACCCGAATTCAAGCATTGAGTTTGATATTCCATACTACACATAGCTCATGACTCTGCACACAGTGTGGAGTTTCAGGTACTTCTATATTTTGTGCTTCTTACTGAGGAAGAGTCAGGACAAATGGGAGGAGTGACTGTCAGTGTGTTTGATGGACAGGCCGGCATGGTGATGAGCAGTATAAGCTCTTACTTAGATTTGAACGTGAAGTTATGCTTCTAAGATTCTGTATGGTCCTGAACAACTTTCATAAGTGTTCTGATAAGTGCTTATCAATAAAGCCACACCTGCCTTATAGGTTTATAAAAATGAATCAATATACATAAGTTACATGTTTGAGTGTGAGAAATACTTAATATAATTATATTTTAATAAAATTACTGTTTGAAAAGAAAATACTATATGCTTTTAATAGCATACTAAAGCAGTATCTGTCTATGGAACTTTATGCAACATGGATCTTCTGATGTACACCCTTGGGAAGTTTGCTTACTTGTTTATAAAGGTTTTCCAGCAATTTATTTGAACTTTCCTACTGATAATGTTTCTCCTTCTTGATATTTTGAAAATTAGAGTACAAACAATACACCAACCTATGCAAGTGTTAACTTTTCCTTAAGGCAAAGCATGGAAAGAATAATTTATTTGGTAAGACAAAAAATGCATGGGTATAAATTTTTGAAAAATATGAATTGTCCTAAAAAGAAAATAAAACATCTCATAACCTACTTATGTAAAGAATCTCAAGTCAAATTTGTCAAAGTAACTGGATTCTGACTAACATTGTGTTTAAAACTATTTCTAAAAGATCTTGAAGCTCAGAATAACCTGAGCAGACAGTAAGCCTTGTGACCTTGAAGGTTCCTCCTGTGAGGAGTTTATGATGGTAGACACTAAGTCAAAAACAGTTACCCACTTCTTGACAGTATGATTAGGAAACTGGAAACTTTGGCTTAAACATCACAGAGACTTGTCTACAAAGTACGTTTCTTCATCTGCCAAATATTTTATTCACCTCATGGTTGTGGGTGTTTTCCCATCTTCTTTGGTCTATCAGTTCAGTGCCCTCCAGAGTGCCTGTATTAACCCCAAAACACTAAGTTTGGCACTTAAAACACCTTTTGTAGACCCTGGAGACTCCTGTATGGCCACAGCTAGTTAACACAAGGCAGGATCCCTGTGAAGAGTAGCTCACTAAAGGATGATTCTAGAGCCAATAAAGTCTAGCAAATCACTTTATGGAAATTAGCTTTTAATTATTCATTGGCAACTTGACTGCAGTCTAGCAAGTGTCCTGATAGAAGGAAAATGACTTAATAAGTGGATTTTTGTTGTTGTTCTTTTTTTTTCCTCTCTAAACACACATTCAACATTTTCTGTCCAAAATCTACATTTAGTTTTTCATCTTGAGGTTGCCATAGGATGACCTTTTCAGGGTAAGGAGTCACAGTAAAGATGCCATTCATTCATGGAGACACTCACTAACTCATTCAAATGAATATTCCCTTTTGCTAGAGAGTTGCTGATGAAATGAGAAAAATGATACTTTATAAAAAGAAAAAAATTATAAAAGAATCGAATATGAGGGCACAGGTTCATATTTCAACCTTTACTCCTCCACTCGTCCCATAGGATACAGAAAATGTGGTATTATGAGAAAAAAAATTTAGTAAGCTGACTGAGATTTGAACTGAAATGCCACCAGTTATTGGCTGTTTGACCTCAGAAAAATCAATTAACCTCTCTGAACCTCAATTTCTTCATGTGCAAATATTGAGATATTAAAATATTGAATGGTGAGTAAAACTGGGTTTTGTGTGCTTGGAAAATTTCTTTGCTTTACATAAATGATGAAGAATATGATCATTATGCAGCAAACTGCCTTTCAAAGTGTCTTAGGAGCCTTATCAACTATCAGAGGAGGGAGCATTTAGCAGTTAACAAGTGGTGTGTATACCTCTTTAAATATCATTTCATCAGGAATATTTGGAACTATGAGTTCAGAAACTGCAAGTCCTTATTACCAAGCTCTCTATAGTAAATAAAGCCTGTTGAATTGCTTGGGTGAAAATTAGGTTTGGGGTACATAGACCCTAACCCTTTCCCTTTAAGTATATATTTTTTAAAATCACCTTGGCCATCAGGGAGTAAGACTGAATGAATGTGAATCAACTTTACGTGCTTCAATGTGTCTCTTAATATAACTAATTTAATGGTTATACACCAGTATTATAGACATTGAAATTCTGACTTCTATTAATTATTGAATGTTTATATTTTAATAGCAGACAAAATGGAAAATAATAATTTAAGAGTTAGTGTATAGATTTAATTCAGTTTTCCCTAGCAGTCCGACAAAGACAATAACATTTTTCTCCATCCATTTTATTCTGCATCTTTTTTCTTTCACGATGGACCATTACTTTTTCATACAGATTAAAATATGCTGATAAAATATAATGAAAACAGAATACACAAAAGTCAGCTGGTACTTTTTACATTTTACATTCAGTTCTAATCATGCTATGACTTCTTATCATTTCAATACAATCATTCAACATTATACCATCACACAATGTGATTTGCAAGGGTGAAAAATGTTCTCATTTTATCAAACATATCAAAGACAGACAGGCAATGGGCCCTATTCCACGTTAACAAAATCTCATGCATGATGAAGTGAAAATGAAGCACAAGCAGAGAGGGAGAAATTCAGTGGGAAATATGAAAAAGAGCAAAATCTAGTTCTTTTACCAAACCACGAAAACCTGTGTAGTGTCCTTTATTTAGTCAGGGTAACATCCCTACAGTTTTTCTGTAAAGAATAACAGGCTTAAACACCTTCCCACTTCTTTGTTTTTCTTTGTTTCTTATTAAAAATATTTTTTAAGGAAAGATCTTATGTATCCCAGGTTGTCACTGAGGGTGAGCTTGAAATCCTGGTGCTGTTTTGATATGATTTTATTTTATGTGCATGTGTATGTGTGTGCATAAAAACCTGTGTGTGTATGTATGTATATTCTCTATGTTTATTCATGACATTGCAGAGGTCAGATGAGTATGAGGACTCCCGTGGAACTCGAGTTACAGGAGGCTGTGAGCTGCCCTTTGAATGCTGGGTACTGAACCCAGGTTTTCATAGACAGCAGTAAGATCTTCTAACCACTTAATCAGCTCTGAAGTTACTAAGATATTTTATTTTCTATATGAAAGTTTTAAGATTTCTTTATTGGAAAACACAACATAAAAAGAGGGGAGAAAGAGTGGGAGAAAAGGAAACCAAGGAGGAAGGGAATAACACATCAATAAAACATGTAAATAAAAAATGAAACGGACTGAGAAAAAGAAGGCAGCAGAGAAGAAAACAGATCTAGAGATAAAAGTATATAGGTGAAGGGGAGGGAGGATTGTGAGAGGGAGTGACAGGACAGGGGCAGTAAGTGGGATGTAAAGTGAATAAGTAAAAAATATAATTAAATTAAAATTTAAAAAGTTATATAGAGAAAAATGGAAAATCTACAAAAAATTACAAACAAAGAAAAACAGAGAAGAACAAATGAGGGAGAGAGAACAGATACAGGAGAGGGACATGGGCCAGGCCTGGAGTGAGAACCCAAGAAAGGATTATGAGATTGAGCACAAAGAAGAATAAAATCATCTAACTTCTTGTGACAGATGGTAAATGCTATAACAAAGGGTCACTGAAAATGATGTTGTGTCCAAGTAGACTGTTAAATAAAAATTGGGAAGAATTTATGGCAAACTTAAATGCAGTAGGAAAGAGAGGTTGGAGTAGGCATCAGTCAGATGGGGACTGTACCAAAGGACAATGAGTAAATAATTGGGACAGGGAGAAAAACCACAGATATATATATATATATATATATATATATATATATATATATATATA
>JANHMN010000004.1:75858705-75953459 GCA_030674055.1 Rhabdomys pumilio | reverse complement strand
TATATATATATATATATATATATATATATATATATATATATATATCAAGTAAGGGAAGTGCTGAGTACCTTAAGATTATTTTGTTTTCCCTCCTGGAAGTAGCATGTATAGGAAGTAAAGTCAGCTACAATCTTTGGAAGATCTTAGGGCTGTGAGCATGTACTTGGGAAATGGAGTTGGGGTGCTTGACTCTGGCATTCTTGTGACCTGTGCAAGGTTTTACAAAAATACTCAAGACCTCAATTTATCTGTGAAACCAGAGACATAGACTATCTACGAAGCTTGTGGACCTTTTCCACTCCAAGATGGTGTTAAATTCTCTAAGCTCTCAACTTCCAAGATTGCTGGGTGGGGCATCATTTATGGATAACAAAGGAAACATCTCTGAGAAACTGCTCCAGTGTCTTAAGACTCCATCAGAAAAAACCTTACTGTTGATGGTGAGAAAGCAAGCTGAATTCTAGAATTTGGGATATGTCAACAACTTAGAGTGTGGACCCAGAAAGACATTCTACTGGTCTCTGCTTCTGTTTTCTGATATGGAGAATTTACGTGTGAGACTCAGGGTACCAGGAGAAATAGAAATGACAAAACAGCTGGACCAAATCTTACATAGGGTCTCAAATGCTTTCATACCCTAGCTTATATGAAATTGACAAAAACATAACTAGCATTGAGAATGTTGATGACAGGAAGCCCTTTACCAATAAGATTGACATTAATTTGAGTCTTGAATGACCCTCATAGCTTCAAGAATAAACCTCTGGAATAAGCAACAGTATAAGTGCCCATGATGCAGAAACAAATACAAGTCTGTCTCAACAGGTCGTGTACTGTTTGGAAGTATATACTTTTGCTAGATCAAATTTCTAACACTTGTTAGGAACAAGCTGCACTATACAAGATTGAGAGTTGAATTGAAAATAAAATTCTAACCACGAAGATTTACTCCCAGTGGAGTTTCACCTGACTTAATGCAGGAGATGTCACCACAGTCCTTAGAAATCCACGCTAACTTAGAGTCAAACAAGAATATGCATTCAATCTGGAGTCTAGCCTACTGGCACACAGTTGTCTACTTGAAGCCTGAGACATCTAGAGGCTGTCTCTGCAAATTATGACCTGCTATGCAACTTTTGTTTTCATCCCAATGAGGGTTTTCATTGTAGCAGTACCTGTGTTGCACTTTAAAGCAGAGCCCTATTTCATCCTACAGTGAGAACGAAGCTTTATGCTCTGATGCCTAAGGTTGAAAAAAAGATGGTGGAAACAGTCTCCCTTCTACCCAATGAATACAGTTCCATTCCAGGACTTCAATTTTCCAACATTATCTTTGAGGTAGGCGTTGGATAGTCTGATGGACTAATAATATTATTAAGCCTTTCCTTGCTACATTATTCAGTGCAAATTTTTGGACTTTCTCATCCAAAATCTTAGCTCATATTAATTTAATTTGTTAAGTAAATAGGTATAAAAACTGATTTGTCTTTGGTGAATCTTTGCTAGAGCATCTTAGTTACCACATTATCTCCTCCAACGCAATGGTTTTTATAAATGAGATTTATAGACTTATTAAGATTTTGTATATCCTAAAAATTAAAGAAAAATCATAGGACATTGTTTCAAATGCAAATGAAAATATAAAATGAGAAATTTAAAACTGTAAAAGTATCAAATAGCAGATGTAATTGTCATCTCAGAGGCTTACTGCTGAATAAGCTCACACTTTCTAGCTCTTTCTGAATTCTGGATGGCTGGTTCAACTCAGCAGTTTTGGCTCTAAGTCCTTTTCAAATGGAATTATTCAAACTGGCTTCTCTCAGCTTTTGGCTGAATTGTTCTGTGTGGCCTCAAACTAACTCTAGCAGTCACTTTTAATCTTCTGGCTCTGTCGGACAGTGGGCTGTGAGAAGCAGCTGGGTGCTTGGTTGAGAATGAGCTTGGAACCCTGGAACCTTATTAGATGGCAGGAGTTCAGCTCTGCTCCCAGGCCCTGGTTCTTTCCATTTAGCTTCAGCCCTCCAGCAACTCCTCCCACAGAGAGGTCTATGGCCAATAGTCAGGAACAGGCCCCAGGCTCTAGAGAAATTTACATACTAATGAGGTACCTAAAGGCCAAAGGGTGGAGGCAATTAAGCATTCTTCCCCAACCCCTCCCCCCTCTTTTCCTCCCTATTTAACTCAGGTCTGCCCTGCTTTTTTTTTTTTTCTGGGGGGGGGGGTGCATCTAGACCCATCCACCATCCAGTTAAGACATTAAAGCCAGAAAAAACTCCATAGACTCTCTCATGTCATTGGGACTGCACCGTGAGGAACTGTGGAGCCACAGCAGCCATGCCTAACTTCCAGCTGGAGGAACCATCAGCATTCCCAGCCACCCTACCCACAGCTGGCACCTCAGCGATTTCTATTTCCTTCTCATTCTCTGGCTCTTTCAATCTCACCTGTGTCTAGGTCTACAGGTTATTTTCTCCAAAACCTGTCTATAAAACTGTCCCTGTGTTTGTTTGTTTGTTTGTTTGATTGTTTGTTTATAAAAGAAACTACCTCTGAAATTCATAAACTTAATTGGCACCAATGGAACTGCCACACTAAATTACCATGTCCTGCCTTTGCTCTGACTTCTGAGTGCTGGAATTAAAAGTTTATACTTCTTGCCTAGACCTAATCTACTTCTGTACCTGAAGCTTGCTCTATAGCTGGCTGGCCTTGAACTCAGAGATCTGCTTGCCTTTGTCTACTGGGATTAAAAGCATCTGTGTTTCAGACAGAGCAGCCATGTTGCTAGATTAAAATTCTTCTGTATGAAACAAAGTATTAGGAATAATATTTAGCTGGAAAATGAGGAAAGTTATTATCAACTCAATTTTTTAGAGCTCCAAATCCATAAAACAATATAAATCCTTTTTACAAAGTAATTAACTTTATGAAATATTTATATAATAATTTTTCTTCATGCTATTTTGTCTCTTGCTTTCATTTGATATTGTCTCTCTATGACAAATCTTTTGTAATATTCTCCAAAAGAATAAAAGTTAATTTAATCTGCTCTGTAATGATGCTGCTCAAAATCTGCTTTCTGTTACGAAGTTGAGAGAAAGACTTTTTTTTTTAACTTCACTAATTACTGTATCATCTTATAAATTTTAAGGTTGCAATTAAATTTGGTTAACTCTTTAAGATGTTTGTTTCATATGTGAAATTAATCTCCTTCCTTTTCAAATTTACAATATTAATAGCTTTATAAAAGCGATTTTTATTCTGGCATGGTCAAAATTAACCTATATATGAACAAAAAATGATTCTGAGCCATGCAAGTATATTGTGCTTTAACTCAAATAGTAGGTATCATTGACTCAACTTCTTCCAATTCTATAAATGCTTATAGAATGTGTGTGTGTGTGTGTGTGTGTGTGTGTTTGTAAATCACACACATTTACTTCTTAATTGTAAAGAAGCTGAGAAGATGAAGACTGAGTCATCAGTAAACACAATGTCTAGTGAGCTTTCATTGTTCCTAAACTGTACTTTCTTAGTTCTCATGTACTAGAATGCAAAGAAAGTCCCTATAAAGTCACAAAACACACTGACAATCTGTTCCTATAGCTTAATCTTCTTTCAAAAGTATCCTTTCAAAATTCTACCACCACAGAGCTTATGACTTAACATGTGAGTTTTGAGGAGATAGCAACAATGAGATATTTCATTCGTCACCAAGGACACAGGGCATTGTAGAGGTCGGATAGAAGAAGCTACTTATATCATTCTCAATCGTTATTCAGTTATATACTATCAAATCAGTCTTACATCGTGTTATATTAATTGTATCTTACTGTTGAAAGTTCCACAATGAACTCTAGTAGCAAGTATAAAGAAAAAAGAAAAGACAAAAGCTCCAAGGACTTTAGATAAGCCCACACAACTGAGGAGGAGCTCAATGCTTTCTCATTGTCTTCTCAGTGAGCTCACCTTGTTTAGTATCTGTGGTTCATGGCTGATTCCCTCAAGAGTAAATACAATAATGTCCCCTACATCTTTTGTTCTGCCCCTCCATGAATTACCAACTTCTATGTAGCCATCTTTTAACTCCACTGAAGCTTTCTCTCACTTACTTCCTGAAAACCTAATCTCTTGTCCTGTGTTGTCTGATAGGGTTGCCAGAGCCAAATTATTAAAATAATTACTTTATTTTAAAGATTACTTTAAAGATTAATTTGAATAAAATGAAAGCATAGCTTCTTTGTTGCCCTATTTTTTTTTTTTTTTACCAGACTAAGTAGCCACAGGCAGCTAATGGTCATCATTTCAGTAAAAGCCAATTTTTAACAAGTTTGTGATCACAGAAAGTGATGCAGGCAGTTTCATTCTAGAGACATGAACTATGCAGGAGTTCCAGTGTCAAGTGGGTTTGGAAGATGCTCTTAATAAGTAGCACTTTTCATTGAAAGTAATGATCTTAAGCCATGGGTATTCTGATGTAGGAAAATCCACTTGACACAGAATTTTGTGATTTATAATTGAAGCCTCTTACCTTATCCCTTGTGGGCTTTTACTTTTCTTTTGGTTTGATGTTTTAATGCTCTTTATTGGTCATAATGGAATATAGCTTTGTTTTAAAAAGTGTCAGCTAAAATGAATCTATTAATATAAAACCAATCTATTTAATATAATATAAAAACCAAAATAAAACCTCATATATATGGCATATCATATAATCATCATACTAATTTCATACAGACAAACTAGTAATTTTTTCTTGCAGATAAGAAACTAGGGAAATGGGAAGGAGAGAGGAGGAGAGGAGGGGAAACAGAAGGGACAGGATTAGGTATTGGAAGGGACAGGAGGGAAGTACATAGAGTCAGGAAATTGAATAAAAATATATAGCAGTGATGGATGGGGAACTGAGGGTAGATACTAGATAGTCCCAGACACCAGGGAAGCAAGAGGCTCAGAGGAAACAACTGGAATGACATTAGCCAAAATACCCAACAAAAGGGAGAGAGAACCTGTAGAAATCACCTTCAATAGATAGGCACGGCCCCCAGCTGAGGGATGGGGCCACCCACCCAACTAAAATTTTTAACCCAGAAATATTCCTGTCCAAAGGAAAGACGGGGACAAAGAAATGGAGCAGAGATTGAAGGAAAGACCATCCAGAGACAGCCTCACCTAGGGATCCGTCCTAATCTGCAGACACCAAATCCCTACACTACTGCTGATGCCAAGAAGCCCTTGCTGACAGGAGCCTGGCGTGGCTGTTCTCTGAGAGGTCCTACCAGAAACTGACCAACAAAGATACAGATACTCGCAGGCAGTCATTAGACTGATCTCGGGGACCCTAATGGAAGAGCTAGGAGAAGGACGGAAGGAACTGAAGGTGATTGCAACTCCATAAGAAGAACAATATCAGCCAACTAAACCACCCAGAACTCCCAGGGAGTAAACTACCAAACAAAAAATCATTCATTGAAGGATCCATGGCTCCAGATTCATGTGTAGCTCAGAAAGGCCTTATCTGACATCAGTGGAAAGGGAGGCCCTTGATTCTGTGGAAGCTTGACGCTCCAGCTTACTGGGATGCTAGAGCGGGTGAGTGGGAGGAGGAGCACACTCATAGAGGCAAAAATGAGGGAGGAGAGGAGAATAGTCTGTGGAGGGGTAGTGGGAACGGAGATCTCATTTGAAATGTAAATTAATAAAATAATTAATAAAAAAAATAAGAGCTGAGTAGTGGTGGCGCATACCTTTAATCCAAGCACTTGGGAGGCAAAGGCAGGCGGATTTCTGGGGTTGAGGCCAGCCTGGTCTACAGAGTGAGTTCCAGGACAGCCAGGGCTACACAGAGAAACCATGTTTTGAAAAAACCAAACCAAACCAAAACAAAACAAACCAAAACAAACAAAACAAAAAAAGAAACTACTGAATCTCGGAGTTAAGAAATGCATTTACATTCACCAAACAAGTACATTCATTCCAAAAGCCCTTCACCTCCCTCCCCCCATGTGCTTTTTCCTGCAGTCATTGATGGCAGCTCAGGAAGGTTGTATGGACTGCAACTATCCCTATCCTGAGTGTTCAATATCCTCCAAATCAATTCTTGGTTTTCTCTTGAGGATGGTTGTGATAAAACAGATGAGAAAGTAACATAAGTTGTTTCTGGATGAATTCAACATTGCTAAAATCTTATTTATTTTATTTTTTTTAATTTTTAAAACTTTTTTATTTTTTACTGAAATCTTAATATTTAGTGAGTCTTTATAGTCTGTAGAATTTGGCTTTTTATAGCATGTGAATACATAAAATATGATTTGTAATTTTTTGAATTAAGTTTAAAAACAATTTTAGGGCCTGGTAAGATAGTTCTCTAATAAGAGGTATTTGCCTCCAAATCTTTCTTGCATGATAGAAGGAGAGAAGGTGTTCTCATTTCTCCTTATAACCATTGTGCCATGAATGTGAACAAACACAAGAAATTTTATTTAAAAATAAGTACAATTTTTAAATAGAATCGAATGCATCAGCCTCTGTAGGCTGGTGACATGGGAGATGCTACTAAACAGGTTGAAACAAAGAAAAAACAAGTTAGGAATAGTAATGTAATTATGTGTTCTGAAAAGTTTGTATTCTAGATGAGTCATCTGAATACTTGCAATCAGCTTTGCCATACCAGTGATTCTGTGGGTACTACTCAGAGACAGGATGGGGTGTAAATAAGGATATGGTTTACCTGCATCATTGCCACAATTAGGATCTCTGTCTTAATATCTTCCTGTCAAAATGTACATAAACTCATTTACCTCAAGAAGAAATTTGTAAAGGAAAATTTGTAAAAGAAATTTGTAGTGTTGAATTGCAAAAATTCTAGGTTCCATTTCTGTAGTAAACAGTGAAATTAAAATGTACAGAATAATATTAAAGACCTGAAGTCTAAATTATAGGCTTCGACTAAAATACTTTAGGTATTAATTGAGCTCAATTTGCCAGGTCTTTTTATATTAACCAAATAACCTTTCTTCCTATGTTATTCTATGTACATCCAGTGTTTGTTTCTTTTTCCTCCTCCACATATAACCCTGTCCTTCACACTTACAAGTTTTTCTTCAGAGAGTGAGAGATGGGCTCGTACCAGTTCCAGGGCTGCAAGGAATTGTATAAATGATGTGTCTTTACTACCATAGCGAGCTTTCTCTTTCTGATTCTTTAGCACTAAAACTCAAGCAAACTTTGTCAGTAAGGTAGACTGCCTACAGGAACAAAGCCAGGGTTACAAGGGTTTTCAGTGTCACCTGTATTTGACACAACTTGCCGTTTGCAATAAGTTTGAGACTGGTGCAATATGAATCATGTCAGAGTGGTATGCCTCTGCAAGCCCATAAGATATTTCTTCAAAAGTGGAGACTGCACCTCTGGTACCACCTGCTTACACCTGAGGAGTTTTGTTGTTTGTAGGAATATCTGAAGAAATATGATATTGCTAAAAAATAATGTGGCATTAAAAGATTGAGACTTAGGTGTGCTTGTACACTGTGAGAGCATGTGTGTGTGTGTGTTTGCTCCAACAAGCAGGGACACTGTGATGCCTTTGCTCCAAAGGGCAGTTCTACTCAGAAGTGGCTAATTTGTCACTGTCACTAGGCAAAACAGTGGTGGGGGAGGTGATAGTGAGGTGAGCACGTGCCAAGTTTGCTCAAAATGTTCATTTCGCAGAACGATCCCCACAGATGTTGCGCACCCAATGTAAATATGGACAGCCCCATTCATCACAGAGTTCCCTTCTGCAGCACACATCCAAACACCGTGATGATTTAGTGCCTGCAGCTGGAACCGCACCATGCTTCTTCAGAACAGCAGAGTTTAAAAATGAGGGGGCGGAATTGAAGAGGAGATAGGGGTTACGATGAAGGAACACATAATTCTAGGTTTCTGGAAAAAGAAAAGGGTAAAAGGATGAGATATTCTAAGTGGCCACTTCCTTACTTTAACTTCAGGTTTTGATGCACATACATTCCTTTAGTGTAATAAGGCTTTTGAACTGGTATTTTCTCTGTTTCATGAATTGCACGTACAAGGTCCTCAGGACCTATTCTTTAAATAATATTGACCTCAAACTGCAGGAAAACGCTGAGAGGATAGTGTATAAATTCAACAGGATAAAAAAAAAAGTTTAGTTTTACTAAATATAAGTATATGTCATTCATTCATATACTCATTCATTCATTCAACAAAAATTTGTAAGATTGTGCGGATGACTCAGTGGGAAAGGTGCTTGCTATGTAAGCATGAGGACCTGAGTTTAGGTCCCCATACCCATTTAAAGGCTCATGCTCTGCCAACCTCTAACCACAGGACTCAGAGAGGGTAAACGCAGGTGGATCTCACCGTACTCCCTGGATGTAAAAGCCCGGAGCTAGCTGTAAAGGACCACTCTTGCCCACGTTTGGGGGCCAAACTATAGAGGTCTGCTCTGTTCCACAGGTCCGGGTTTAGCAAGAGAGTGGGGGGAAGAAGGGGAAGAGATGTGAAGAATAGAGACAAGCCAGAGGATCTGTAGTAAAATCTTCTTTACTGTCTCCACCATACACACACCACTACACCTACTACTACTACATCACACACCACTACAAGGAAATCCTGGGTATTATTAGGCTTTTGCCACGTGCCTTGTAGGTGCATGGATAACACATGCCTTGCAGGTGGGGATATGACGTAAGCCTTACAGGCGTGGACAGCACGTGTGCCTTACAGGCATGTATGGTGTAGATAGCACGTGCACTGCATGCTTTGTAGGCGTGGATACCACGTGCTCCTTGCAGCTGGGGGCACTAAACAGCAAAACAAGCTATGTGGGATATCAGAGTGTGCTTCAGCTGTTGTAGGCTGTTGAAAACCAAGTCTCATGTCAGAGTATATGGCTCAAGATGGCTGCAAAGCTGATAGCTGCTTTCTAGCCGTTTTTTGCTTAAAGTCGGCTCCCAACACCTGGACAGCCAGTCTAGCCAGATGACAAGTTCAAGGTTTGGTGTAAGACTTTCTATCAAAACTAATGTATAGAGTGATAGAAGGAATATTCAACATGCTCTTGCCTCCACATGCACAGTGTGCATGTTCTAGTGTACCTATAAATACACACACACACACACACACACACACACACACACACACACTTACACACACACAAACACACAGATGGAGAATAAAAATCAAGCTTTATTTCCTCCCTTTATGAAAAATAAATATAATTTAGATGTCAATGAATTAAATTCAAAAATTAAGAATCATACTGTCAGTTCAGCACTTAGTAGATATACAGTGAGTGCTGCAAAACAGAATAAAGAATCTTATCATGTCCAGTGTAGAAAATAGTCTTTCTTTGCTGACGTGACAAACTCTTTTAGACTTCAGTAAGAAAAGATGGTGCAAAGACTTCTTTAGGTTCTCTGAGAATACTGTGTCATCTTAGGTAAGGAGTCAAATGAGATTTGAAAAGTTTCACTTCTAATACATGTAATTTGAAAAAAGAAAAGAAAAGCAACAAAACCAAACAATGTATGAGTGCAGTACATAACTAAGAAGAAAAGAGGGACAGTAATACAGCCTGTGTGAATAGTCTGGGCTTACGATAACTATTGTAGGGTGCGTCATCAGCTCATGAAAATGTGAGATATCCTAGTGTGATACCAGCGAATTTACAGAGGGGGGAGAGATTTTCCATTTGGAAAACTCATTTTCTTTTAGTTCAAAATCTATTTTGTATTTCTGCATTTTGATGTTTGAACTGGATATCTGAAAATAAACATCTTACCCCTTAAAGCGGGAGGAAACCATCTAGGAAGTTGTCTAAGAACAACTGGAAGAGGGTGGCCTGTGAGCAGATGGATTGTATGCATTAAGAGTGACTCAAGATGAGAATGTATCTTTGGAGCATCTTTGGCTTTAGACTGCAGCTTCTTTTATCCATCTCATAGTCAATGGTTGGACCTGGGCATGGGTTCTAATCTTAGCGGAGAAAACTTCTGCTCTGAAAACCACCTTCTCTGATAGTCTAGGGTTAGTACAGTCTAGGTTATTCTTTCCATTTAAAGGGTGTATTCCAGGAATCCTTAATATTTCTACTCATTCTCTTTCTGTGTCTCCTCTGTCTGTCTGACTCTGACTGTTTCTCTTTCTGTTTCCACCTCTACTTCTTTTTCTCTTCCTCTTTCTCACCCCCCTGCTTCCTCTTCTCCAGATCGTACTCATGTATCTGTATTCAAATTTTATCTAAAAGCACAGTGTTTGTAATGAACAATTAACACTGTTGGCTTGAAGTAGAAGAGAGATAGTGTTTAGATGTAGGTATATCGAAACTTTTTAACGAGAGATGATAGCAAGAATGATAGATACTTTTTGATGGTGTTGCAGAGAAATAGACACACTAAAACTATCTCAGATCATACAGTCTGTTTGTTCATTTTTTTCACCTACTGTTTCAATATGACCAGCAACGTTAAAAGGAAGAATGGTGTGAAATGTGCCTTCATTTGATGAAGGAAATTTCTTGAAGTCTTCAGAATTTATCTGAAGTTGGCTTGATATTCACATAACATTTTACTCCAGTTGTTTTGTTCTTTTTGTCTTTTAGTGAAGAAAATTTTTGCTGGGTTTTAATCTTAATTTTGTGTATTTAAAATAATACCTCAAATAGTTTATTAGACATTATTAAATATAAGATATGAAAATATAAGCTATCCAACCTCTATTAACTTCAAAATCTTAGATATATCTTTTACAATAAAGATTAATTATCTTAAAGTGAGCTATAAATAAACTTTGGATAAAATATGTAGAACACATGGAAAGACAGCATAGAGGTAGTGAATATAAATGTGGTTTTTTTTTGGTTATTTATTTATTTATTTTACACTCCAAATTTTATTTTATTCCCTCCTCCCGGTCTACCCTCCAAATATTACATATCCCATAACCTCCTCCTCATTTCCCTGTCTCCACAAGAGTGTCTCTACACCCACCTCCCACCTCACCAGAACTTTAAATTTCCTGGGGCCTCCAGTCTCTTGAGTGTTAGGTGCATCTTCTCTTACTGAACCCAGATCTGACAGTTCTCTGTTGTACAAGTTTTGTGGGCCTCATAGCAGCTGGTGTTTTCTGCCTGGTTGGTAGTCTAGTGTTTGAGAGATCGGGGGTTAGGTTAATTGAGACTGCTGGTCCTTCTACAGGGTCACCCTCCTCCTCATCTTCTTCCAGCTTTCCCCTAATTCAACCACAGGGGTCCATTGATTGGGGGCAAATATCTGCATCTGACTCTTTTATATGCTTCTTGGGTCTTTTGGAGTTTGTTCATGATAGGTCCCTTTTTGTGAGTGTTCCATAGCCTCAGTAATACTGTCAGGCCTGGGGACCTCCCCCTTGAGATGGATCCCACTTTGGGCCTGTCACTGGACCTTCTTCTTTTCCTCAGGCTCCTCTTCATTTCCATCTCTACAGTTCTTTCAGACAGGAATAAATATAGGTCAGAGTTTTGACTCTGAAAGAGTCCCCCCAAACTCCCACTTTCAGAGGTTGCTTGTTTTTATTCTTTCTGCTGGCTCTCAGGGCTAGTTTTTTTTTTTTTTTCCTTCATCCAATAGCAGATCAGATTCCCTTCTTCAGCCACCCCAGGTCTACTTTCCCTCCAAAATCCTCCCTTTATCCCCACTTATGATTGCTTTCTTCTCTCTCCCAAGTGGGACTGAGGAGTCCTCACTTGAGCCCTTCAGCTTGTTGAATTTTTTTAGTTCTGTGCACTGTATCTTGGGTATTCTGTACCACCCACTTTTTTTTTTCTTGCTTTTTTGCCTAATATCCACTTATTAGTGAGTACATGCCATACATGTCCTTTTGGGTCTGAGTTACTTCACGCAGCTCGATATTTTCTAGTTCCATTCATTTGGCTGCAAAACTCAGGATGTCCTCCTTCTTAATAGATTAGTCATATTGCATTGTGTAATGAACCACATTTTCTGTATCCATTCTTCTGTCATGTGACATCTGGGTAGTTTCTAGGTACTGGCTATCACAAATAAGGCTTCTATGAACATAGTGGAACATGTGCCCCTGTGGCACGGTGGGGCATCTATTAGGTATTTACCCAAGAGTGGTATTGCTGGGTCTTCAGGTATATCTATTTCTGAGAATTTTCTAAGAAACCTCCAGATTAATTTCCAGAGTGGTTGTACCAGTTTGCAATCCACCAGCAATGGAAGAGTGTTCCTCTTTTCCCACATTCTGGCCAACATGTTTTGATCTTAGCCATTTTGATTGTTGTAAGGTAGAATCTCAGGGTCATTTTGATTTGCATTTCTCTAATCACTAAGGACTTTGAACACTTCTTTAGGTGCTTCTCAGCCATTTGAGATTTCTCTGTTGTGAATTCTCGGTTTAGTTCTATACCCCATTTTTTACTGGGTTGTTTGCTTTTTGGGTGATTAGTTTCTTGAATTCTTTATATATTTTGGATATTAGCCCTCTATAGAATGTGGGGTTAGTGAAACTATTTTTTCCCAATTTTTAGTTTGCCGATTTGTATTATTGACTATGTCTTTTGCCTTATAGAAGCTTTCCAGTTTCATGAGGTCCAATTTATCAATTCTTGATCTTAAAGCAAGAGCCACTGGAGTTCTGTTTAGGAAATTGAATATTTTTGCATCAATATTCATAAGTGAAATTGGTCTGAAGTTCTTCTTTTTGGTTGAGTCCTTGTATGATTTAGGTATCAGTGTAATTTTGGCTTCATAGAACGAGTAAGGTAGGGTTCCTTCTGTTTCTATTTTATGGAATAATTTAAGAAATATTGGTATCAGGTCTTAGAAGGTCTGGTAGAATTCTGCATTAAATTCATCTGACCTTGGGCCTTTTTGGTTGAAAGGTTTTTAGTGACTTCTTGTATTTCTTCTATATTTTCCAGTTTTGTTGAGTATAGGATTTATAGAAGGATCTGATAATTTTTTGAATTTTCTCCATTTCTGTTGTTGTCTCCCTTTTTATTTCTGATTTTGTTAATTTGGATACTGCTTCTGGGCCCTTTATTTAGTTTGAATAAGGTTTTATCTATATTGTTGATTTTCCCAAAGAACCAGCTTTGGTTTTGTTGATTATTTGTATTGTTCTCTTTATTTCTCTTTAGTTGATTTTTGTCCTGTGTTTGATTATTTCCTGCCCTCTACTCCTCTTGGGTGAGTTTGCTTCTTTTTATTCTAGAGCTCTCAGGCATGCTATTAAGTTGTTTGTGTAAGTATATTTATCAGGGCTCTTAGTGTTACCTTTTAGCATTGCATATATTGCTCATAATTTTGGATATGATGGGCATAATTTTCATTAAATTCCAGGAAGATTTGATTTTCTTTCTTTATTTCTTCCCTGACCAAGTTATCATTGAGTAGAGAGATCTTCAGTTCCCAGATGTTTTTCTGTTGCTTTTTTTTTTTTTTTTTCTGTTATTGAAAGCCAGCCTTAGAACATAGTGATCTGATATGACGCATGGGATTATTTCAATCTGTTTGTATTGGGTGAGGGTTATTTTGTGACCAATTATATGGTTGATTTTAGAGAAGTTACCATGAGGTGCTAAGAAGAATGTGCATTCTTTTTTTTTTTTTTTTTTTTTTTTTGGTGTGTGTGTGTGTGTGTGTGTGTGTGTGTGAACTGTTCTGTAGATATCTGTTAAATTCATTTGGTTCATAACCTCTATTAGTTTCACCATGTCTCCGTTTAGTTTTTATTTCAATGACCTGTCCATTGGTAAGAGTGGGGAGTTGAAGTCTACCACTATTATTGTGTGGGGTTCAATCTGTATTTTGAGCTAGGTAAAGTTTCTTTTATGAATATGGGTGCCCTTGCATTTGGGACATAGATGTTCAGAATTGAGACTTTCTCTTGGTGGATTTTCTTTTTGATGAATATGAAGGGTCCTTCCTCATCACACTTGATAACTTTGGTTGAAAGTCTATTTTATTGGATATTAGAATGGCAACTCTAGCTTGTTTCCTGGGACCATTTGATTGGAAGTGCCTTTTCCATCCTTTTACTCTAAGACTGTGTCTGTCTTTGTTATTTAGGTGTGTTTTTTATATGCAGTAAAATGCTGGATCTTGTTTGCATACCAGTCTGTTAACTTGTGTCTTTTTATAGATGAGTTAAGTCCATTAATATTGAGAACTATTAAAGAAAGATGACTGTTGGTTCCTGATATGTTTGTTTGTTTGTTTGTTTGTTTAGATGGCTTTGTGTGCTTGTGGTTCTCTCCTTTTGGCTTTGTTGTGAGATGCTTAATATTTTGTCTTTGGTGTAGATATCTTCCTCATATTGAAGATTTTTTTCTAGGCTCCTTGGTAGGGATGGATTGATAGATAGACACTGTTTGAATTTGGTTTTGTCCTGGAATATTTTGTTTTCTCCATCTATGTTAATTGAAAGTTTGATGGGTATAGTAGCCTAGGCTGGGATTTGCCTTCTCTTATAGTCTGCATGACCTCTGGCCAGGCTCCTCTGGCTTTCATAGTCTCTGTTGAGAAGTCTGGTGTAATTCTGATAGATCTACCTTGGTATGTTACTTGGCCCATTTTCCTTTCAGCTTTCAATATTCTTTCTTTGTTTTGTGTGTTTAGTGTTTTGATTATTATGTGACAAGGGAATTTTCTTTTCTGGTCCCATTTATTTGGTGTTCTATGGATTTTTTGTACCTTTATGGTCCTCTCTTTCTTTAGGTTGAGGAAGTTTTCTTCTATGTTTTTTTTGAAGACATTTTCAGGTCCTTTGAGCTGGGAATCTTCATTCTCCCCTATTCCGATTATTCTTAGATTTGGTCTTTTCATTGTGTCCTAAATTTCATGGATGCTTTGGGTTAGGAACTTTTTATGTTTTGAATTTTCTTTGACAGTGTGTCAATCTCTTCTACAGTATGTTCTACACCTGAGATTCTCTCTTCTACCTCTTGTATTCTGTTGGTGATACTTAAATCTATAATTCCTGAACACTTTTCGAGATTTTTCATTTCCAGGTTTGCCTTCATTTGCATTTTTTTATCATTCCTATTTCTACTTTTATGTTTTGAACTGCTTTATTCAATTCATTAACCTTTATGTTTGTGTTTTCTTGTATTTCTTTAAGGGATTTGTTTATTCTCTAAGGGCTTCTACCTGTTCTCCTGTATTTCTTTCAGTGAGTTATTTATATCATCCTTAAAGGACTCAATTGTCTTCATGTGATAGGATTTTAAGTCAACTTTCTGATTTTCAGGTGTGTTGGTGTATTCAAGGCTTGCTGTGGTGGGAGAACTGGGTTCTGATGATGCCTACATATATTGGCTTCTTTTGCTTATGATCTTGTGCTTGCCTCTTGCCATCTGATTATCCCTGGTGTTTTTGCTGGTCTGGGTGACTCTGTCTAGAGTCTGCCTCTTTTGTCCTTGGGTTGCTTCACATTTCTCAGTAGCCCTGTGGTCCTGGCTGTAGCAGACCACCTGTGAGACCTTCTAACCAGGGGTAGAGAAGCTGCTGATCTGTTGCCCTGGCTGCAGTAGATCTCCTGGGAGGCCTTCAAACAGTTGAATTTTCAGAGGAGGGCTCACTCTGTTCTCCTGTTCGAAGATGTTCTCCAGTGACCCTAGGAACTGTGGTTTCAGTTTCCCTGTGTGCAGCAGAACTCCAGGGAAGCTTCCAGTCTGTAGAGTCAGTTGCTCTCCATCCCACAGAGCCCTACGGAGGTTTTCAGAATGTGGAGTCTGTTGCCCACTTGCCCTGTGTACAGCCGATCTTCTCAGATGCTTCAGGCTGCAGTGTCAGTTGCCTGGCTGCTCTCAGTGCAGAGGATTTTCTGGGATGGCTCAGGATATGGTGTCAACTGCTCTGAGCACAGCTGATCCTGGGTCAGGATATGGTGTCTTCATGGGAGCAGACCAGCTAGTAGTCTGCCCCAGCAGAAAGGACAGGGTGGAAAGGCAAATCTAAATGTCTTATACAGAGGAATTGGGTACCCCATATTGTGTTGGCTATATTATAAAAGCCATTTTGAAAAAAATGAATGAAAATTGATTATTTGGAAGGGGCAAAGATGTATAGAACCAAAAGACATAAAGATATGTTCAAAATGGTTATGTATGGTCACAGATATGTGGGGATTTATTTGAAGAGCCCCAATACTCTGTGTGGTGCATCTATCAATAAAGATTGTGTTGATGATCTTAAAATTAAGAAGCAAATGTGTGTGAAATTTCAAAAAAACACTGATCATTTTTGAGATTTTTATGTGAGTAGGTACATGACAGTCTTTAAGAAGAGGAATAAGTTAAATATATTTTTAACAATTTATTGCTGGGAAACCAGACAAGAAAACAGGGGGAAAAAGAAACAACTATTTTTACTGAGCCTGCAGCTAGTATCCTAAGCAGCTGATTTGTCCAAGGGAAGCTAAGTTCAGATTGCAGGTGTTAATTTTAAATTTTAAGCTGATAGTAAAGAATCACAGTGGCAAAGTTCAGTCAGTAATTGGAGATGAATCTAGTTGTTAAGAAGGTAAAAAGTCCTTTACTTAAATTTGTTGGTGATTGTGCACTTAGCATATATGAAACATTCCCCTCACATTCATGCATAATTGCTCCTGCATAGTGGGGGAAGGAAACAGAGACATACAATAGATGTTATTGAAAATAAGTTGTTTAAAAATTTTAATTTTGAACAAAGGTGATTTCTAGACCTTGTTTTGGAACCTAGTTTCCTCAGAACTTACATAAAAAAAAAAAAAAAAAAAAAAAAACAGTGAGAAAGGTCAGTATTAAGCATAGAGTAATCAAAGCCCAGAGACAAAACATCACTGACAGCCAACTGGAAAACAGTAATAAAATCCAGGGTAGACTGAGTACTTTCTAAATTCAATGCCATCATTTTCTTTCCACTATGATCTCTCTCCACTAATCTCTGAATAGCTCCCTTCTGCTGTGTCTGGTGCATATTGGAGAAATGGCAAGGTACTCTTAAACTTAAACTAAACCATTTAAAACTATTTTTGAGTCATGTTCAGTTTAAGAACTATATTCCATTTACCAACATCTTAAACCAATATTCTGTGTGATCTAAAACTATTTTGATAGCTTGAGCTTCCCTGGTAAGATTGCTTTATGGGCAAGAATTTTCTATGTGTTAAATGACTAATAAAAACAATCTGGAAAGACTGTTTGGGTGACTGTTGACAGATGTTTCTACATGTGGCTGTGAAACTAAGGCAGGGCCTTAGGTGATTAAATGTCCACTGAACTGGAAGCTGAAGGACTTCGGTTCAATCCTAGCCTGACCTTTTCCACATACAGAATGTACATATAATTAGTTCTCATGATAGATGTGGAGACCCACACATATGGAGGTAAACATTAAGATAAATGACCACATAACAAATTTTGTCACAGAAAGTATGCCAAACTTAATACCAATTCTTGCATATTTATTACAATGCAATGAGACTGTGATAAAGGATCTAGGAGCAACCTAGAGAATTATGTTATATAATCTCTTTGAAATACCTCAAAAGAAACCAGGAATTCATCGGCCCTAGATAGATTGTGGGTTAGTCAAAAGGTCAGAGTTTGTATTTGCCTTTCTACATCAGTGTTCAAACCATAAAATCAATGTTTGTGTTTTGCATTTGAGATCATTATATTTATACTGTGAATACAAGCTATGTGTACATTTTTGAGGTCTGTTTATCAAACCATGATAAACAGTATTAAATTTTATGACTTGGTTAAAGTAGAAGTTAAGATAGCTTAGCTTTCAAGAAGAAATTTTAGCAAATATTGAGTACCTCATTCATTAAAAATTATTAAATGACTAAAGCTGTAGAGAAATGAAGAAGGTGCATCTTTAGGCAAGCACCATTTTCTCTATACTGTATAATACATTAGACAATCTACCTCTCCTTTGAATATTTCAATTTTACAAAAGGTAGTAATTGACTGCTCAAAGAAGTCTTTCACCCCAAGATTAAAAATTCCAAGGCTAAAGGTGTTTTGACAGCTGTATAGACATAAGAATATGTTCTGTACTCAAGGAGCTCCCAGAGATTAAGGAATCAATATGACCCAATAACCTCATCTATGAACTGGTCTAATTCAGTAAAATATGACACAAACTGGTCTCAGCTATGTGTTTCTCAAGGTATTTGGTAGAAAGAAACCGAAGTTGGAAATCAAACTGAGCAACATTTATGATCACAGATGAATGAATGAATGAACAAATGAATGAATACTTTAATGAATGCCTAGATATTTAGATGGATATATAGATGGATTAGATGTGCAGATAGATAGATAGATAGATAGATAGATAGATAGATAGATAGATAGATAGATAGATAGACAGACAGACAGTCAGGCAAATAAATAAGCTATAGAGCCATCTGTCCTTGGATGATTTAATAATTAGTGTGGTGATCGTGAACAACAAATTGTCAACCTGCCAGAATCTGAAAAGTTATGGAATTATGTGGAAACACACACACACACACACACACACACACACACACACACACACACCTAAAACTGCCACCAACAAACCCTGATGTTTTAAAGATGTTTCTCAAAGGATAAACTTTTTAGAAGATGATCATAAATATTCACTTCCCATTTTTCTTTCAAAATATGCAACTTGAACTTACAGAGTTTAAGAAACAGGTGCCTTCATTTTTCTGTCCCTAGTTTTATCTTTTTAAAATGTAAGAAATTATTTTGCATATGTAGAATTTAAGAATGTAGGCAAAAATAAAACAATTTCATATGCAAAATCATATTTATAACTTATTTTGAAAAAAAAAAAGCCTTCTTCTCTGTTCCATAAGAAAAATGTAAGAAGTGAAAGAGAAAATCATTCCAAATAGCTAAGTTTAAAAAGAATTGGAGAAAAAGCTATTTAACAGAATACAGACAAATAAAGGAGCTAGAACACTACAAAAGTCTTGAAGAACATTCAGAAATCACCCCTAGTGAAACATGAGTCATTGTGGTTTTATACTGTTGTATATGTAGCCTCAAATTCTGGCTTAAAATAATACAAATGGTTCAAGAATAAAAGCAGCTATAGATGTAACTCAGGTGTAGAGTTTTTCCATGGAAGGTATAAAGTTCTGTATTCATTTCTTATTAGTTCCAAAAAAGTAGAAAGAATAAATGATATTCCATTTTTCTGTCTGAAGAATGACCCATGAATCTCATACTTCTATTGTAGAATGAGTGGATTATAATATGAACTGCAAGCAAAAGTTAAATAGCAAAATTACAAGATGCACTTAGACAGTTGAACATCAAATCAGTGCTTACATCATCTCTCAAAACTGACAGGGCTGCTCAGTCTTGCTGAAAGAATTTAAATAGAGGTTCTCAATGAAAATTCCAGGCAGAGAGATGAGTCTTTCCACAGATGAGTCTTGTGGCTTCCTGTTCCCATCACAGGCATTTGTATACCATGGGAGAAATAGTAGTAACTTGTGCTAGAAATCATTTACTTCCTATAGTCCTAAAGAGCACAATATTTTTTAATATCTTAAGCTGTCTGGCGATCAGTTTTCTCCTTGTCACAATGTTAGTGGGCCAGCCTGGACTAGGAAAATAAGTGTAGGCATGCACTTGAGTTACTTGTGTTTTAGTCAAGGAGCTCCACCTGGTTTGCAGACTCTGCACTCAAGAAACACAAAAATCACATGGCAATTTTAACAGTATAATTAAGATTACATAAACTAATAGAATTTTTTTTTGAAATTTTGAGAGAATGAATTTGTTGGCCAAGACCCAATCTGAACATAAAATAAGATTTTTCCATTTTGATATTTAAAATGAAAGTTTATGTTTAGATGTAATGTGGATCATTATATTTTTCTACTACAACACCTTTCTTTTACCTCTCTTCAATCTTACTCTGTGTGAAGAAAACAATGGTTGCCATTATTCATGTCTCTAATGTTAGTGCATTTTTGTGTTGTTAAAAGAAACCAGTATAGCCAAATCTAACTTTATTTTGGATTTTAGTTCCAGAGGGTCAGATGCTTATAATGATTGGAAAGGCATCCTGGCAGAAGACTAGAGAAAGAAGCTGATGAATCATATTTCATTCACACAGGAAACAAAAAGACCAAGCAGGAAGCTTGATGAGGATCTACCTCTTAGAGGTTCCAAAACTTCTCCAGAGTGTCCATTTGAGGACCCAGTATTCAAATACTTGAGTTTATGATGGAACATTTCTCATCTAGATTGCATTATCTTACATTGCGTTAACAATGCTAGTGGAATCTCTGAATTTCTTCTCATACTAAGACTCCTCACACTCCTAAATCCTTTTCTATTTTCATCTCATTGTAATGTATGATATGTACCCAGTGGTAAGTGGGTATTAGTTGTGAAGTACTGGATACCCATGATAAACCACACAGACCTCAAGAAGTTAATCAAGAACTAAGGTCCAAGCAAGGATCCTTGAATTTTACCTAGAAGGGGAATTAAACAGTCATAGGAGGCAGAGGGAGAAATGGAAGTGGATGGGTGAGAAATTGGGGAGGGGAATTGGGAAATCAGGTGTGTGGAGAGATAGCAGAGAAGATCAAGGTGAATGAATGGAAATCTGCAGCTGGTGGTAAAGTGTGGAGACCAGATATCATGAATGAGGAGGCTCCCAGGAGTCAATGCAGGTGACCTTAGCTTAGTATCCTAACAGTGGAGACATCGAACCTGAAGAGGTCATCTCCTGAAACTATACAGGACTCCCAGTGGAGAGATAAGGCTATCAACCAATCCCCAAACTTTTAACCCAAAATTGTCTTGTCTAAAAAAAAAATGTAGTTCTCTGTCTCTTTCTGGAGATATTCCTTGCTTGATCCCCCATCAGTTGCAGATTTCCAAACCCCTTACTCCACTCCTCATTCCCTCTCCCAACCAGTTTCCTCCCTCTACCTGCCTCTTATGAGTATTTTATTCTCCCTTCTAATTGAGATTCAAGCCTTTTCATTTGTGCCTTCCTTTTTATTTAGCTTCTGTGGGTCTGTGGAGTGTAACAGCATATGGATTTTATGGCTAATATCCATTTATAAATGAGTACATACCATGCATATCCCTTTGGGACTGAGTTATCTCACTCAGGATGATATTCTCAAGTTCCATCCATTTACCTTCAAAATTCATGCTGTCTTGGTTTTAAATAGCTGAATAGTATTCCATTGTATAGATGTACTACATATTCTTTATGCCTTCTTCAGTTGAGGGACATCTAGGTTGTTTCCAGTTTCTGGCTATTATGAATAAAGCTGCTATGAACATAGGTGAGAAAGTGTTTTTATGGAATGTTGGAACATCTTTTGGGTATATATGCCCAGGAGTGGTATAGCTGGATTTTGAGGTAGAACTATTGCCAGCTTTCTGAGAAACCACCACAAAATTGATTTTCAAAGTGGATGTACCAGTTTGCAATCCCACCAGCAATGGAAGAGTGTTCCCATTCCTCCACTTCCTTGTCAGCATGTGCTATCACTTGAGTTTTTGATCTTAGCCATTGTGACTCCTGTACAATGGAATCTAAGAGTTGTTTCGATTTGCCTTTCTCTGATAGCTAAGCACTTTGAACATTTCTTTAAGTGTTTCATCATCATTTGAGATTCCTCTGTTGAGAACTCCCTGTTTAGCTCTGTGCCCCATTTTATAAATTGGGTTATTGGGGTTGTTGGTGTTTATCTTCTTGAGTTATTTATATATTTTGGATATTAGCCTTGTGTCAGATAAAGACCCTTATCCAATCTATAAGCTGCCATTTTGTCTTATCAATGGGGGTATTCTTAGCTGTGACTCACAACATTTGGAATATAGAGCCTAGGGAGGCTGTCTCTGGTAGGCAGGCAGAAACCTTGGTAGATCTATAGGAACACCAATCCACCCAAAAAAAGTTTGGGCCAAAATTAGGGATGGAACAGAGACTGAGGGAACTGTCAACCTAATACTGGCCCAATTTGAGACCCAATAGAGAAGCACCAATTCCTGACACTACTAGTGATATGTTGTTTTGCTTGCAGTCAGCAGTCTAGCATGGGTGTTCAATTTGAGAGCCACCCCATAGAGAAGTACCAATCCCTGACATTAGTAATTATATGTTGTTATGCTTGCAGACAAGAGTCTAGCATGGGAGTCCTCTGAGAGACTCTTCCCAACAACTGACACAGACAGATGGAGATACCCATAGCCAAACAGTGGATGGAGCTTAAGGATTCTTGTGGAAGAAAAGAAAGAAGAATTACAGGCCCAGAAGAGGATAGAAACTCCACAGAAAGACCAACAGAGTCAACAAACCTGGACCCTTGGGACTCTCAGACTCTTTAACACCAACCAAAGACCATGTACTTGCTGGACCTAGGCCTGCTTGCACATGTGTAAACTTACACCTTGGTCTTTACATGGGTTCCGAACAACCGAAACTGGGGCTATCTCAAAAGTTGCTTCCTCTGTGTGGGATATGTTCTTATAACTTGACTGCCTTGTCTTGCCCCAGTGGGAGAGAAATCACCTAGCCAACGTGAGACCTGTCCTATATTTGATTACTGTATATTTTCCAATTTTGCAATCTTACTTCTTTGATTTTTAATGATGTTGAGATTATGAATGGAAATATATTTTATTATGTTTATGTTTAGTGGTATATTTGAATATTTCATATACAAAATTATTTCATTGATAATCTGGCACATAAATTTGTGTAGTTATTTACTTTTTGTTGGTATGTTTTGTATTTCATTTATATTTGATTGTAGAGATTCTAAGATATATTGAGCTTTTTGTAAGGAACTGAATAGTGCTATAGATTTGCAAAACAAATTTACTGCAACCTAACTATATGACCCGGAAAAAGAAAATGTATCTGTCCTGATACATTTGTGAAGTAGGAAAATGTCACCAATGTCTAGGAGATATATCCAAATGACACATGTGTAATTATATATTATTTTGAATGAATTGGTATGTGAATAAAACCATTTAAATTACATTTTTAATTCTCACATTAGGTAAACTAGATTTAGTCCCATTCAATAGAACAGAAATCATGTTAATTAGCTGCCCCCTCTTAAAAAAATGAAAAAAAGCAAAAACAAAAAAATCAATAACAACAAAAAATAAAGTTCAAATTTTAAGTAACTATTAGAAGTAGAAGAATTAAAATGAATTTCAGATATAGTGGATCAGTGATGAAAATTCTATCCAAATTTCTAGCTGTCACCTGGTCATTCATAACAGCATAGATAGACTAAATACCTCCATATGATAAACAATATGGCCATAAGTAGCCTGACATTAAAAGTTATTGAAAGATACAGTCCCTTAGAATTTTAAATAAACCTGAAATTATTCACTTCACTTTATCTGTTATTACCTACAAAGATAAATACACACACTTGATGACTAATTGTTCCTAGTCTGGAAGGTAGACACAGTGCAACAGAGTATGTTCATATTTTCTTCTTTGAAGAAGTAATACTTCCGGAAGAATATTCTTCTCACAGAATAATAGCATATATTATTCATCAAAATAACCATAGACTCAGAGTGTCTCTCTTACTGATATATATTTAGAACTTTGAATAGCAACATATGTAAGAACTTTTATTTATTTTTTTGTTTTGTTTATGTTTCTAGATAGACAATATTCATAAAAATAAAAATTCTTCTGGAAATTTTAACTTAAAAGTTAATTGTATACAGAATAAATAATTACCAAAGAAATAGTGCTGTGATTAAAGCTTACTTACAAGCTTACTTACATTCAGAGTACTTGTCAAAACTTCACAGAAGCCATTCTCCACCCTGCCTTGGCCACCCAGTACCACCTAATATAATGGCATACTAAATTTGATATAATCTATTTTAGGATGTCCTATAAATGTGACACAGTTTAAGCAGTCAGCATTATTTTTTTCATCAAGTACTTCCTATTTCTTCTTCCATAACTGTTCTATGTCTATTCGATGCTAATTTTAATGACTAAGACACTGTAATGTGAAAAATGAGCAGAAATTACTATCTTAGTGCTAGTTGTTCCACTGATAACTTAAGTAATTTAGGCTATTATCTTAAAATATTTTTTATGAATTATTTGAGATTTTACAAAATGTAATTTAATTATGATAGCACATTTTTCCCTTACCTTCTCTTAAAACTGTCCCTACCTCCAAAGTACCCTTCACTTTCTCTCCTCTTTCATTTATTCAGTAATCAATCAACTCCAAATTGTGCTATCCATACACTTCTGGGTACTGAGTTATCCAGTTCAACACAGTTGGTATACCAGGAACCGTACGCTTAAGGAGAGCTGAATCATTCTCCTGAAGAAGCCCTTATTTATCCATGGATCCTCTGTTAGAGGTGAATGCTTACGAAGCTTTTCCATTCCAACCTAAAATGTTGACTGGCTTTATCATATGCAGGGTTTATTCAAGCGACCACAGTGTGATTTCATAATCACAGCAGTTCTAACATGTTCAAAAGAATACTGTATTGCTCTGGTTTTATCCAACTTCTGTCTCTTTACAATCACCAAGTTTTTAAAACCTCGTTTGTTATGGTCCCTGAATCTTAAGGGCATGGGTGATATAAATACCTTATTTGTAGCTGAACATGCCACAGTCACAATTTCTATGTACCCTGAGCAGTTGTCATCTTTTTAATAACCACCATGCTCTGTGCAACAAGTTCTTTGATGAGATTTGACAATTGCACTAATCTGTGGTCAGATGTGCACAAATTTAGAAAGTGGATATGTGCTGCATCCATTTAGAAAAATAATGGTTATGGATACATCCTTGGAGTCTGTGAACCTATCAGTCAGGGGTATTTTTTTTCCTGTGGAACTGGTCTGAAATTAAATCAAAGAGTAATTTTATGTTAACCTCATAACAATTGGGGCAAGATTAAACTCATGTGTAGACCTTACCACTCTGGGATTATTGCAATTCATAGGTTTCTTGTTTTGGTAAGATTATTTATTATTTTTTTTTTCTCAAGCAGCCTGGTTGCTTTCAGTTTCCTCTGAAATTAAATTTATCTCCTCAAAGAAAACTCTTTTAAGACAGGAAGTAACTCAAAACAGTTTGAGGAAGTCTCTGAAACTGACAAGATTACCAAACCCCTTACATTTCTAAGAGTACAGAAGCGGTAATGACTTCTGAATACTCTCAGTCTAGCATTTTCTTTTTTTATTTTCTTTTTTCTTCTCTTCTCTTTTCTCTTCTTTCCTTTTCTTCCTTTTCACTTCACTTCTTTCCTTCCTCCATTTCTTTCTTTCTTTCTTTCTTTCTTTCTTTCTTTCTTTCTTTCTTTCTTTCTTTCTTTCCTTCCTTCCTTCCTTCCTTCCTCCCTTTCTTTCTTTCTTCCTTTCTTTCTCTCTCTTTCTTTCTTCTTTCTTTCTTTCTTTCTTTCTTTCTTTCTTTCTCTCTTTCTCCCTTCCTTCCTTTCTTTCTCTCTTTCTTTCTTTCTTTCTTTCTTTCTTTCTTTCTTTCTTTTCTTTCTTTCTCTTCCTTCCTTCCTTCCTCTCTCTCTCTCTCTCTCTCTCTCTCTCTCTCTCTCTCTCTCTCTCTCTCTCTCTCTCTCTTTCTTTCTTTCTCCTTTTCTTTAGAGGCTCAGACTGAGCAAATCTAAGCAGGCTGGAAGATGCAAAGATAAGACACACAGCTTGGAAGAAGTAGAGACCAGCTAAAATGCCTAGAAAAAAAAAACTGAGCTGGCTGGAGTATACACACACCAACAGAAGCACAGAAGGACATGATTCAACCTGTTGAATTTTCTGTAGGCTGTGCAGTGTGCTCCAGCTTTCTGTGAGCTGTCACTGTTTTTGGCATTGGATTTTACTGATGCAGCTGCCTCTGAGACATTTCGACTCTTGTTAAATACTCCTTACCCATAGACTTGTTAAGTAACATAATAACAGTCAATGGTTTCCAAAGTTGGATTTAGATGTTATTGATGCTTGAATCTGTCACTGGTCCACTCTTTGAGGTCAGCAGACATTTTTATGAATTCTATCCAAGAATGGTGTCATACAATGTTTACATAGCACCTTCCAGGAATTTGAAGACTACAGACTTACTAATTCAAGAGCAAATTGACAGCATAGATGTTATCATTTATTAGCTATTTTTATTGGTACTCATTGTATAAAGTTTAGTTTAATTATGACAGTTTTATATATGTGTACCCATTAGACTTTTCTCATATTCATACCTCTCAGCCTTCCCTTCCCTCTCAGTGGTCACCTTTCATCTCTTTTGGTTTTCCCTCTGTTTTCATCTCATATATTCAGCAAGCCACATATTAATATGTACATATATATTGTACATAAAAATAAATAGACTTTGCCTTTGTTTGTATTTCTAGGGGCTTTTCTTATTACGGAGCTGAAGAGCTTTGAATCCTGCTGGTGTCCTTATTGCCTTTGACCCTTGTATTGTTATAGGAAAACATAATATAGAGAATAATATAGAAAAGCTTTAGTACTCCAGAAGCTATTGGGCTTGAGAAACATGAAAATATGTGAGAAAAAAGTTTGATTCTTTTGAACTGTTTTATCTTTTACTTTTTCCCCCCTTAACATTTGGTTTAATTTCAAAACTTTAGAGCAAGACATGAATGTAACGGCAAATAAACCAAACCAAAGGATAGAAACAATAAGAAACAGTATCCTCATCCTGCATACAATAAACACAATCACTGGGCATGAGGTATCCCTAGAGCTGAGTGAATAGTCAGTATGTTTTCATCAGTATTTTCTTTATCTGTTCTACTTAAATCCCCTTCTGGAGAATTAGGGAACTGACACCATGGTAAGGGTGTGAATGGTTAATTAACATTAAAGATGGATCCCAATTGCTCTCATATTGTATCTCTGTTCATATAGGTTAGGTTAGAAAAGATGTCTCACTTTCCCAATCTGATGTTCATCTAAGAGTGTGCCTATTTTTCTCAGTCTCCTATATAGATCCCTGTCTTATTAAGCTATCTACGAAGCCTATAAACCAGAGATACACATTCATCTAATACTGCAAAATGTCCTTGTTATATGGAGGAGAGCATGAGTTAGAATGAGAAGAACCATGTAGAACTTGCTTCTGCAGCACTTTGAGATTCTACCACCAGTAAGGCATGATCCTAAGTGAGTTAGAGCCAGTTCATCTGTATCATCTATTCACTACTGTAGGGTGCTAGGCAAAGCTAAATCATCTATTAGACAGAGGGCAAGAAATTTGGGGAAATGAAGTACTATACAATGGTCACAGAATGAGCCATATGTGTATACATATGTAAGAGTATATGTATTTATACTAATATATTACTAGACTAACATATGTGCATATAATTATTTAATATGTAAAATGTTTTCACTGAAAATATTATAAAAGTAAGTCATTCATCAAAGTATTTCACTGAATTTTTAGGACCTAAAGACAGAAAATCAGTAATTGCTTTTCTGTGGATAAGTATTTCATTGTATGTAAACATTGTCAGATATGCTAAAGACAGAAAGGAATTGAAAGCAAATCTAAAAAGATAGTAAAATTAAACTCACATTATCATATTATTTTTTCATATTTGTCAAAAACGTAATTTTTGTAAATTGTTAAGAAATGTATTTTTTTCTCATCCTGAAGTAGTCAATCAATTCTTCTAAATCCACAAGTACTTCCAGTTGATGTATAATAAAACAGAAATGTAGACTATCAGTGTATGTTTTAAATACTAAAGAAAGAAGTATGTATAATGAGACCATGGAGGGAAGGAGTGATGGATACATTGAAGTCTGTTGCTTCTAAGCCATAGACAATATCACAGAGGAAATATCAGGAGAAGACAGTTGTACTAATCATTTCAGGATGAGCAAGTGACATAAACTTAACAAAAATCTCACAAATGATGTGTTATAGTAAAAGGGCAGAACTCTACCTGAGGAAATGTAATAAATGAAAGTAGGTAAATAAATGGACAGTGGCCACTTATTATGCATAGAATATGAACTGGCCCTCCACAGATTCAGATATTGAGAGCTGTGTTCAGCAAACTTAAGAGGAAGATCCTT
The DNA here is from genome assembly GCA_030674055.1 of Rhabdomys pumilio. Classification (NCBI taxonomy): domain Eukaryota; kingdom Metazoa; phylum Chordata; class Mammalia; order Rodentia; family Muridae; genus Rhabdomys; species Rhabdomys pumilio. The sequence continues at coordinate 75,925,344 of JANHMN010000004.1, read as the reverse complement.
TCTGGAGGAAATGAGTTACTGATGGCTGATACTTGATGGCTGTCTTATCCTAACACTGTTCTCTGTGTATGTTTGCTTTCTGCACACCATAGACTGAAGAGACTCTACAAAAAGTTTCATCTGCTATGATATTCATTATGAGCACAGAAATAACAGACATAAACACTCTGGATTAAAACTTCTGAGATGTAAACCAGAAAAAAAAATCTAATAAACGTTTCTTCCTTAGTTTATGCCAAGTATTTGGCCACAATGACATGAAGGCTTATTACCACATGATTGAAGAATTGCTTGCTATTTTGTGGCTCAGGAAATAATATGTCACTCTCACGAAGTTGGCAAGTTAGTCACCAACTGCATAATTTAAAGAATATCTAAATTTGATTTTCACACACATGAAAAATTAATAATAGCAATGCTTTTACATTGAGTATGTCCTTAACATTTTCATTTCTGATTGACTAATTCAATTCTCTCTGGATCTGGACATCACCCTAGACTGTAAGTCCTCATTAGAAATTATATTTTATCCTGTTGTCATGGTATGTGTAGGTACATTCAATTTCACAATAAGAAAGTTAAAGTGTTTGCAACCCATGTTTGGATTTGCAGACTGCTCTAAGATTGATGGTTTTTGCATCGCTGATTACGTTAGAAGGCTCCTGGTTCACTTATAATTTGTGGGAGAATATCATAGTAAACCACTATGGAAAAGCCAATCAAAAAGCTGTTACACTGATTCAGGGCTGAAAAGCATTTAGTACTAAAGTACAGTTGACTTATTTTAATGGATAGACTAAGAATTAAGGAAAAGTTAAGACTTTTTTATTTTTTACTGTATTAACTAGGTGGTTGAGAAGACATCAAAATGGTAGAGGAGGAATATTGAAACAGAGAACCTATGATGAGTTCACATCTGAAGATATTAAAGTTGGAAAATTTTAGATTTTCTACCATGATATATGGGTTTTGTCTCATGTTCATAGAGATAAGATACAAATATTCATCAAAGAACTATAATCCCAAAAGAGTAATTTAGGCTGTGAGACAAAATAGAAATTTCTAGAGAGTGTAAAACAAGAAAATACGGGACAAAGATTGAAAGATGTTGAGTTCTAAGTTAGATAATATCTGAACAATTACATTCATTATGAAAATTATGTTCACATCCACCATGTCATTTGAGTAAGAGGAGCTGCTTTGAGAATGGAAGGCACCATTATTACACTCATTTTTCGCATAAAGAAACTGGGGCTTAGAATTTAAAAGTTGATTTGGCTAGTAAATCATCCAGCTGAATGCACAGCTGAAGCAGGTTCAGTTGCATTTGTAAGGCTTTAAGTTAAAAGAGAAACAGGGTAGAGTGTATTGTAGGATTAAAAAGTATATAAAAAAATGATGGAGACACCACTATTAGAGAAACCTTTTAGGGATAAAGTGTCCATTATTTTATCATCTGCTGTGATTACTTTGGTGCATAACACTTTTAAGGAGATATTTATGGTTTAATTAATAATTTTTATTAACATTATGGCTAATTGTTTAGAAGTCCTGAATAATTGTTTTTCTTTTTTTCTTTTTTTTGTAAATTGAATATTATATTTACATTTCAGATTTTATCCCCTTACCACATTTCCCCCACCATCCAGGAACCCCCTATCCCATCACCCCTCCTCCTGCTTCTATGTGGATATGCCCCCATCTACCCCTCCACTCCCACCTCCTCACCCTCGAATTCCCTCACACTTGGTGTCCAGCCTTCATGAAACCAAGAATCTCCTCTCCCACCTCTGCCCAACAAGGTCATCCTCCCCTACATATACAGCTGGAGTCATGGGTCCCTCCCTATGTGCTCCCAGGCTGGTGGTTTAGACCCTGGAGAGCTATGGGTGGTTGGTATTGTTGCTCTTCTCATAGGGCCACATACACTTTCAGCTCCTTCTGTCTTTTCTCTAACTTCTCCATTGAGAACCCCTTGATCAGATCAATGGTTAGATGTGAGCATCTGCCTCTGAATATGTCAGACTCTGGCTGACCTCTTAGAAGACAGCTATATCAGACTCTTGTCAGCATGTACTTCCTGACATCCACATAAGCGTCTACCTTTGGTGACTGCACATGGGATGGATACTCAGGTGGAATGGTCTCCAGATGACCCTTCCTTCAGTTTCTGTCCCACCCTTTGTCTCCATATATTTTCCCTTGAGTATTTTGTTACTCCTTCTAAGTAGGACCGAGGCATCCACACTTGATCTTCCTTCTTCATGAGCTTCATGTGGTCTGTGAGTTGAATCTTGGCTATTTCAAGCGTTTGAGCTAATATCCACTTATCAGCGAGTAAATACCATGTATGTTCTTTTGTGATTGGGTTACCTACTCAGGATGATATTTTCTAGTTCCATCTACTTACCTAAGAATTTCTCGAGCTCATTATTTTTAATTGCTGAGTAATACTCCATTGTGTAAATGTACCACATTTTTTGTATCCATTCCTCTGTTGAAGGACATCTGGGTTCTTTCCAGCTTCTGGCTATTGTAAATAAGGCTGCTACAAACATAGTGGTGCATATGTCCTTGTTATATATTATATGTTATATTTTATATGCTATGTGTTATCTATATTCTGGGTGTATGCCCAGGAGTGGTATAGCCGGGTCCTCAGGTAATGCTATGTCCATTTTTCTGAGGAACTTCCAGACTAATTTCCAGAGTGGTTGTACCTGCTTTCAATCCCACCAACAATGAAGGAATGTTCCTCTTTCTCCACATCCTTGTCAGCATCTACTATCACCTGAGTTTTTGATCTTAGCCATTCTGACTGGTGTGAGGTGGTATCTCAGGGTCGTTTTTATTTGCATTTCCCTGATGACTAAGAATGTTGAGCATTTCTTAAGGTGCTTCTTGGTCATTTGAGTTTCCTCAGTTGAGAATTCTTTGTTTAGCTCTGTACCCCATTTTTCATAGGGTTATTTGGTTGCCTGGAGTCTAATTTCTTGAGTTCTTTGTATATATTGGATATTAGCCCTCTATCGGATGTAGGATTGGTTAAGATCTTTTCCCAATCTGTTGGTTGCCCTTTTGTCCTATTGACAGAGTTCTTTGCCTTACAGAAGCTTTGCTATTTTATGAGGTCCCATTTGCCAATTCTTGATCTTAGAACATAAGCCATTGATTTTCTGTCCAGGAATTTGTCCCCTGTGCCCATGTGTTTGAGACTCTTCCCCACCTTCTCTTCTATTACTTTCAGTGTATCTGGTTTTATGTGAAAGTCCTTTATCCACTTTGACTTGAGCTTTGTACAAGGAGATAAGAATGGATTGATTTGCATTCTTCTACATGCTGACCTCCGGTTGAACTAGCACCATTTGTTGAAAATGCTGTCCTTTTTCCACTGGATGGTTTTAGCTGAATAATTGTTAATAAAGAATGCTTCTTTATGTATAATAGTGAAGACTGTAAAATTCCCAACACAAGGTACTACAAAATAATTGGTTGGAGCTGGAGAGCTGGCTCAGCAATGAAGAGTACAGGCTACTAATACAGTCTTCTATTTTCAGTAACCACAAGGCGGGTCTCAAGTATCTATAACTTGCATATCCAGGGGTCCAAAGACCACTTCTGGCATTTGTGAGATCTGACATCCTCTTCTGGCCTTTATAGGCACTGCACACAAGGGATGCACAGATTCACTTTTAGACAAATACTTATATACATGAAATTATGTCTAAAATATATTTTTAAAAATAACTAGTTCATTTTAAATATTGAATGACAAAATACTGTTGCAAACATTTCTTCTCTATCTTATCCCATAAGAGCAGACTAATTATGGTGATATAAACATGCACTATGACATATCACTGTAGCAAGCAATTCTACCCATATAAAGCAGTTATTGGAACAAGAATAAGACTCAATAATTATTTTACAGTTGAATACTGTAAAATACAATGATAATTCTGACACTCTTATTATCATGAGAAATTATTAGTTTTTGACAATCAGAGCCCACCATTGTAGCATTCTCTGTTCCTGTAAATTGTTACTATTTTATTCTCAGAGAGTTTATGAGTACATCTTCATCTTCCCATAGTCACTAAATCTAAAAAATTATGTGTTATATTTTAATTTTATTAATTAATTACTTCATTTATTTACTTTCCAAATGTTGTCCCTTCCCAGTTCTCCTCAGAATTATTCCCCCATTTCCCCTCCCCTTTGCTACACCTGGGCACCCCTATCCCTGGAGCATCAAGGATTAGGTAAATCCTCTTACACTGAGGCTAGACAGGCAGACTTCTGCTACATACGTGCTGGAGGCCTAAAATGACATGCATGGTATATACTCACTGTTAAGTGGATATTAGCCCAAAAGTACAGAATACCCATGATATACCCTAGATACCCTAAGAAGTTAAACAGCCCAAATGAAGATGCTTAATCCCACTTAGAAGGGAAAACAAAACAAATATGGGAGGCAGAGGGAGAGAGTGACCAGGCTGGGGAGGGAAAAAGGGTGTGGCAGGATCAGGTATGGCAGGAAACAGGAGAGAACCTAAGAAGGCCAGGAGAATGAATGGAAATACATGGCTGCTCGGGGTAGGGGAACTAATAGAAAGTACCAGAGACCTGGGATTGGGAGACTCCAACTGAATGTGGTGATCACAGATGAACTTTCTAACAGTGAGGATATGGAACCTGAAGTGTCCATCTTCAGTAGTTAGACAGAACCTTCAGTTGAGAGAATGGGGACACCAAACCATCTTTAAATTTTTGGCCCCAAATTGTTTCTGTATAAAAGATTTGTTATAATTTTTAAAGTAGTCTAACATCCAATGTTTAATTTCATAATTACTAAAATCTTATCAGGAAGGCAAGATGTGAATCTTCTTTTTTATTTTAAAATACAGACAATATAAAGGTTATAGCGATTAAATCTTATTCACTGTAAAAAGATTAATTAGTAGCACTGGTTTGAATATAAATAATTTATTATGAGAAATTGCATACTGGCAATTGAGCCAAGTGCTTTAGAATCATTATTTGGTTTAATCCTCACAATGAACTGACTTATTATCCTCATTTTCCAGATAATAAACCTAAACCTTGAATAAGTCAAAAAAGTTATGCAAAGCTACACAGATAGTATGTAACAGAAGTGGATTTTAAGATAGTTCTGACATTAAATCTTTCCTGTATGAGCCTTTCAGTGATGTTTTATTGAATAGCCACTAGGACAGGAATAGAGTTGTAGGCACTGAATGTTAAAGATTGTTATTTTACAAATAATGTGGAATGTTATAGTATCAAAAACTAGATGACAAAGCTTATTTAAACATGAATAACACACATTGATTCACTCTGGGGATTGATCTCAATCAACAGGTTTGGTAGCAACTGCTTATACACTCTGAGTTTTGTTTCTACCCTCTTATTACTGCTGTATGTATGCTCCTTTCGACCATTTTTCCCTTCATCACTCTTATTGTGAGTGATGAAGTGTAAAGATCCAGAAAAAAAAAATGGCAAAGGGGAACTGCTGAGAAGCGAGAGGGGATAGAAGATGAAGTAAACTGAAGTATATTTGGTGCATGTATATAAATGTCATGACAGGACCGTAATCTTGCATAAGTCTTACTTGCGTGTAGATAGATAACTGATGGATCAATATTATATAACTCAGACAAACAGGTAGACATTATGATTAGTTCATAGAAATCTAAGTGAGGTTCAGACTGGAAATTTACAGAGCCTGACAAATACAGAGGCAGATGCTTTCAGACAATCACTGGACTGAGCACGGGGTCCCAAAATGGAGAAGTTAGAGAAAGGATTGAAGGAGTTGAAGGGGTTTTCAACCCATAGGAAGAACAACAATATCATCCAATTGGATCCCCCAGAGCTCTCAGGTACTAAACCACCAACCAAAGAGTACACATGGTAGGACCAATGGCTCCAACTACGTATGTAGCAGAGGATGGAGTTGTTGGACATCAACTTGAAGAAAGGCCCTTGGTCCTCTGAAGGCTGGATGCCCCAGTGTAGGGGAATGCCAGGGTGGGGAGGTAGGAGTGGGTGGGTGGGTGGGTGGGGGAGCATCCCCATAGAAGCAGGAGGAGAGAGAATACAATAGAGGGTTTGCAGAAGGGAAACTGGGAAAGAGGATAACATTTGAAATGTAAATAAATAAAATATTCAATAAAAAGAAAGAACAGTTTAAAAAATTAGTTTTTTCAAGGAATAAGAAAATTTCATTCTGAGAAGAGCAAAGATCCAATTCTAGGAAGAGGGATGAGCATAAACAATAATTTACAGTAAAATTAATATACTTTAGATATTTATTTAATTGTCCTGGGCAAAATTTTATTGGAACCAAACTGTCACACATTCTTTGGTCAAAGCAATACTTAGAGTTGTTTAATGAAAGAAGGATCTACTTCCAAGAATAACTGTTGACTGTTCCCCATGCAAAAAAAAAAAAAAAAAAAAAAAAAGAGGAATCAAAAATAGTGATTTGCAGTCAAGTAGGTGGGTACTGAAAGCTTGACTTAGAAGACTGGCAGTGTGCATAGAGTTAAGTTGTTATTGAAATCTTAATGAATAAGTTTGAATTGTTGGCTATCTTTCTCACAGTACTTTCCATTAAATTTAATTTTATTTGGATGGCATGGATGGAGCGGGAGCAGGGGGAAGAAGGGAATATGATCTGGTATTGGGTGAGGAAAAAGAACTGAAGCCCCGAGGGCCAGAAGAAAGAATGGAAACATGCAACCTCAGAAGGTTGGAGGTTGCAGGTTCCCTCCAGAATGTACCAGAGACATGGGGTTGAGAGACTCTTTCAAGACTCAAAGGGAGGCACCTTAGATGAAATGCCCGACAGTGGGGAAGGGGAACATAAAGAGCCCATCTCCAGAAGAAAGACAGGGCATCATGTGAGGGAGGAGGTTGCCAACCCAGTCAAAACTCTGAAAGAACTGTAGAGAAGGAAATGAAGGTCCAGCGACAGGCCCAAAATGGGATCCAGCTCAAAGGAGGCCCAAACGCTGGACACGATTACTGAGGCTATGGATCACTCACAAAAAGTGACCTGTCATGACTGCCCTTGGAAGATCTAATAAGGAGCTGAAAGAGTAAGATGTAGATATTTGCACCCAACCGATGGGCAGAAGCTTCTGATCCCTGTGGTTGAATTGGGGATAGGCTACAGGAGGCTGTGGAAGAGGATGACCCTGTAGAAGGACCAGCAATCTCAATTAACCTGGATCCTCGAGATCTTTCAAACACTGGAATACCAACGGGGCAGCATGCACCAGCTGATAAGTGACCCCTAACACACTTATAGCAGAGGACTGCCAGGTCTCGTTCAGTCAGAGAAGATGCACGTAACCTGCAGCAGACTGGAGGCCCCTGGGAGTTTAGAGGTCTGGAGGAGTGAGAGTGGGGGGTGGGGCATGTGGACATCTTTGTGGAGACAGGGGTGTAGAATGGTCGGAGGGTGGATTGGGCAGTGAATGGAGTATGGAGTGTAAATAAATAAATAAATAAATAAATAAATAAATAAATATTTTTTAAGAAAAGATAAACATACTATGCTTTAAAAATGTCAGTGGGTGTAATAGGTGTGTGTGCGTGTGTGCGTGTGCGTGTGCGTGTGCGTGTGCGTGTGTGTGTCCATGCATGAAATGTAGGTTTGGTGCTCATAGAGAGAAGAGGGTTGAAGTTTCTGTGGAACTTGAGTTAAGAGTAGTTATTAGCCACCATTTAGTGCTGGGAATTGAATATTATTCTATTGTAAGAATTTCTAGTGCTCTAAACTGCTAAGCCAACTTAATAATGAAACCTTTTTATATTAGGTTATCAAATGAATAAACTTGCTCTGATCAAAGTTGTTGAACTTTCTCTTTTGAGGGACAAGTATAGAGTCCTTACCTCCAGTTTCTTACGTCCATATCTTAGTGTGACTAGTTACAAATATTTAATGAGGATGGATGTCGGCTTACTCTTTTGTTCATCACATATCTATGTATGTAGAACAAAAATGTATTTCTTGCTGATTTAAAAGTGAACTAAAAATATGCACTTTTTACCTAAACTTAATAGATACCTTAATTCACAGTTGGATATATGTGATATCCATTACATTAATATTTCTATCTCAATTATAATATTGCATTGAAATTCATTTCAGGATTCTTATTTCTACCATTACTTACTATGCCTTTTATGATGTTCAAAATATTTATCCAATTAAATAATCCATAAATAATTAATTGATAATTTTGTCCTATGTGTTATGTATTTTGAGTTGTAATAGCTATTCATTGTCCTCTACCTGGACCAGTTATGACTCGTCTCATTACTTGCCTGGCAAAATCAGCTTTTTAAGAAACTATTTCTTTTATCTTTTGAGATTATAATATAGTTATTTCTCTGTCCTATCCCTTCTAAACTCTCGCATAAACTTCTGCAAACTCTCTTTTGTATTCATGGCCTCTCCTTTATATTAGTCTTTTACATATATATGTACACACACACAAAGACACACACAGACAAACACACACAGACACACACACACAGACACACACACACACACACACACACACACACATATATATATATATATACATATAACAGTATCTATATAGATATTCATAAGTATATAAATGTAACTTGCTTGGTCTATATAATGTTATTTGTATGTATGCTTTTCTGGATAGTCATTTGGTATTAGAGAACAAGTTGGTGTGTTTTTCCATGTTAGGGTCCATGCTGGTATAGTAAAGTGGCAGTGGTAGGATCTCATCTAAGATCCATGATATCCTTTGCCCTTTGCCCTTTGTCCTTTACCCTGACTGGTTGCCCAGCTTCCTGTACCAGCAATATTTTTTCTCTCACTGACTAGGCCTTAACTCTATAGAGAATCATTGTACACTAACAAAAGCTCTATGAGCCAGTCTTGCAGTCTTCGTGTTATTGTGCCATGGTGGTCCTATTGTGTTTCTTAGTCATTATAGTTTGGTAGAACTGTTGGCTTTATCAGTCCTTTAGAAAATTGTGTCGTGTCTTCTGGTACCAAGAAAGCTAATCCTCAGAGAGGTCATCGAGAACACCAAGAAATAATAATATTCTCTTTGACTTTATGTGAATATTTGAAAAAGTCTTCGACAAGAATAGACTTCAGGAAAGAATAAGGCCACACAGGTTTCACCACCAAGTATGAGTGGGAATATAGAGCATTATCTACTCTCCTCCTCAGGAAGTACTGTGCCACAAATGGCTAATGGAGTCAAATAGCTGTTGATTAAAAACATTATTAAAAATGCCTCCTGATCTTCAATTTATGCTAACTTTAGGACATCATATATTGTCTTGTAGTTTTCTGATGATACTGACTGTTAGAAAAACATCAATGTCACCAAATTTACTTGTAAATAAAATGATATTATAGTGAATTTCAGTAATAGCTATCACAGGTAAATTATTTTAAAAATCTTTTTTATCTGTGTCACTATTTCAATTGCTAACTTCTGTGCTAACTCTAAAACCTGAACACTTCTTCAACTATATTCCTAGCAGCTGTTATCCTGCAGAAGGGTCTCATCATTGATCATACTCTGTTAAAACTGCATACAGATGCTCAACATTCTAGACACTTTTGTTTCCATTTCTATTCATGACTGGGCATTTCCTTACAAAGTCTCCTTCCAAATCCTATAACAGAAAGTCTACTATATGTACCCAACCTAGCTATGATGCACCTGCTTCAAATTTGGTAATGGCTCCCCCTGTCTGTGGCAAAAATTTTGTATATATATTTTTAGGGCAAAGTGAATTTAATAGTAATTTTTCATTCTGAGCAGCTTTCATGCTACGAACAAACAAACAAAAAAACCCTATAATTATATACATTTTCTTGGTATTTGCTTATTTTAAATTGTCTCACTTCATGAGCTTACAGAACTAGAAAGACAACTAGACTTTCAATTGTAGTAGCCATCTTGGAGGAGAGATACTTCCATCTTTTTTTCATACACACACACACACACACACACACACACAATATATATATATATATATATATATATATATATATATATATATATATATATATGGTAGTTGAGCAAATAAGACCCTGAATTTTCTTTTTTTTTTTTCTCGAGACAGGGTCTCTCTGTGTAGCCCTGGCTGTCCTGGAACTCACTCTGTAGACCAGGCTGGCCTCAAACTCTGAAATCCGCCTGCCTCTGCCTCCCAAGTGCTGGGATTAAAGGCGTGCGCCACCACCGCCCGGCAAGACCCTGAATTTTCAATTCATGTCCTTCTATGATTAAATATAAAAATGAATGGAATGAAACAGAAGCAGAATAAGATGGAAGTAGAATAAAGTATGAAAAGCTTTTGTAAAAAGAATATAACAGAATATAATAGAATAATAAAATAGAATAGCATACAGTTTTCAGAGAGTTTGAAGCATGTTTGATGTTTGGAGTTTGATAAGTTTTGCCTACTGATAGTCAGTTCTTATAAGCTTGATTCCTAACATTCTGATCTTTATACCATATAAAATTTAACATTGGAGGCTGCTAGAGGATTATTATAGGACATCTTCCAGTATGTATTAGATCTAGAGAGGTATAATTAGTTTTCCTATAAAGCATAGTTATTCCACATGTTTACCATCTTATTCATGTTTTTATTTTCGTTTTTACTTCTTAGTCTTGTTTATAAGTCCTTGTCAAATATTAACCACATGATATTTTGGACATTCTACCTGCTGTAACTGCAAACCAAGGAATTTTATGTTTAAGTGCATTTGCCAGGTATTTGCTATAACAACGTATAAGGAATAAGATACTCTGTGACAATTTTTAGAATAAGTCCATTGATCTAAATGATGTATCCCTTATTTCTGGATGAAGTCCCAATTAGATGCCCCTATGCCATTTATCTCCATCTCTATGACAACAAGCAGGAAGGATCTGAAAGTCTCTGACTCCTGGGTAGTTCCTATATTTCAGCTGTTAAAAAGTCAACCTTTGTAGAGATGGCACCTCTGTTCTGGTGTGATCACCAAGAAGCCATAAAGAAGAATTATCCAGTTTAGGTAGATAATTGATGAGCATCAAGTGGTCCCTTTGCATAAATGACTTTTGTTTCTAGACTAATGGCCTAAGGGATCAAGAGACACCTAGGAGACAGCTTGGATGCCTTTGTTTTACTCTACTTAATGTGTGCCTGTTCCACAAAACTAAAGGTATAAAGAACAGCCTTTCAATGAAGTGATAGCCTCTAGGCTAGTACACTTAATGAGAACGTTTCTTTTTGATGGTCTTTTACTGATAAACTTATGACTTGTGCTAAGACTGCCAGGTCTTGACATGATGGGTTTGCTGTGCTCCTCCATAAATGAAAAATAAGCTAACAATTTACAAGGATTTAATACTTTTACAGGGTTTTGACAACTTGATTTGCTTCTTCTTAATTTGTTAATGGTTAGTTCAGGCTGCAACAGCCTCCAGCAAGGCTTATGGCTTATGCTCAAGGCTCAGAACCTTGAAATATAGGCTCCAAGCCCAGAGTGGTTAAAAAAGGAATCATAAGTAGAGAAATGATGTGTCTTATCCAGAATGAAAGAACTCTCCCTCCTCCCTCTATCATATAAGAAACCCACAAAATATAATTTTTCTACAAATTGAGAGATTGATATAATAAAATATTCAAAGAACTAAACATGGTTTGTTTATGTTCCTAGTAACATTCATTCATTAAGGTAGGAACCAAGGCCTTTGATCCTTGTCCAAAGTTATTTTCATGCAGTTGCCTTTTGCTTCTTGCAAGAGTCTTGTAAAAAAAAAATTAGGAGTATAAAATGCTGGAATGATGCTCTATGGGATAATGGGCGGGACAGAAAAGAATGAAGGAGTTACCAAACATATTGGTTAATATTGTTTAATGCAGTATGTACACCTACATTTCCAATCCAACTCACTGATTAGCATTTTCCTTTTGTACAGAGTTCATAGTGAAAGAATCAATACATCACTGGCCTGCAGCATGCTGCTTTTTTTTTTCTAGTATTAAGGAAACTCCTAGGAGCACCATGTGAGTCATAATGACAGGAGCTGGGTGATAACACAAGTCCTGCCTAATGCTTAACAATCATCTTACCATAAAACTGGTAAGCTGCTCAAATATTCGCCTGTGTAGCTTCAGACACAACCATCAAATATTTAGCATGGATTTTTGGCTAATATGACTCATTAATCCCCTAGATAGTCCACTAAATCAGGCATTGGTATTAATAGCCTTTTAGACACAAAGAACAAGCCATGCAGAGATTAACTGGACAAGATGTGCATCCTGGAGTAGCGAAACCAATCTCTTAGATCTCTTTACTACAATAGTCACTCCCTGCTTCTCTTGGCTCAAAGATCTGGCAGGATTTTAGAAATTTTCTTCACGGAATCTCTCCAGCTGCTCTCTCTGCAGCCAGAGAGTTTATGATTGCTGGCTGGTACTGAGCTTCACCATGCTCTTCCCTCTACAACCACTCTTGAGTTTGTCCCTTCCCAATCCTCAGAAGGCTGCACTCATCCATCCTCCCCTGGACTTAACCTCCCTCACGCTGAAAGACTCATTTTGTTTACTGAGCAGAGAAGCTAATAGAAGGCAGTAGAATTTAAGCTTCCCTGGGACTTGCTTTACAGGCTGACAAAATCATTCTTTTCTCTCTCTCTGTTAAATATTCATGGCTTTCCAACTTTTAGATACAAAGGTACATTTTGTTTTAAAATGTGCTGATCCAAGGCATACTGGATTGCATTGATTTCTTCTTCTTTGCATTTCTATTTCATTTGAAATAAAGTGGTCCTTATTCATTTTTTTTCTAAAATATGAACCTGAATTTTTCTTTGTTTTACTCTTTAATTTTGTTGCTATTTTATGAAAGGGCTGGAGTTCATAGAAAATTTGTGTGTTTGATAGTTTCTCTCTTTTGACATTGCATACACATAAACACACAAGCACATGCATGCTCGCGCGCACACACCCCCTACCCCCCCACACACACAGAGGTAGAGAGAGAGGCAAATAGAGACAGAGAGACTGAGAGACAGAGACAGAGAATCACAATCTTTTACATGTATCTCGGTTTAATATTAAAGTGACTTGAAAGTCAGCTTCACAAAGGTTTAATCTATTACAGTTATCAAATATTTGCACAATGGAGAGAAAATAAAATACACATATTTACAGCGTTAAAGACAAGTCTAACCCTGAAACATCTAAGAAAAGATAGGAAATAAAATGGGGGAGGAAGTGCCATCATGAGAAAACAACGACACGGATTAAGGACTTGGTAAGAGAGGAATATGGTGGGGTGGGAAGAGAATCCTGACTAATGCAGGTCAAATTTTCCTTAGCAGGGAGTTGTAATATACACTGTACAAGACTTTTAGATGCTGGACGTTAAATGTTTCTATTGTTGCTTTTTTCTTGTTTATTTGTTTGTTTGTTTCTTTTTAGCCTCCACTCTCACATACATCATTATATTTTAATGAAACAAAGTAACCTGTTGTTCATCAAACTGTGGGCATCTACTCACTATACTAAAGGAATATAAAATTTTGTGAGACTCAATAAAGTCTTGGACTGAGAAGGACAAAAATACGATTTTAAAATCTTTGCTCTCTTTAAATAAAGCCCTTTCATTTTGTCTGAGTTTGGGTACAGACAACAGTGTTTAGGATTAAAGGATACTTATCAATAGGGAGGGTGCGTCCAGCAAATAATCATTGATTGTAAATAGAACAGAATTAAACATTTAGTACTTGTTAAAATAAAGTTTTATAAAGATACAATAATGACTAAATATTTTTTTTTCAAATTCCCAGAATATAGTGTCTTAGGATCATAATCACACGCTAGTGAAGGCAGCTGAGTCTTTGGGTAGTATGGGACCTTAACTTTGACTTGACATGATAAGAAAACACCTATGTATTTACAAAGTCTAGGTCTCCTGCAAACATGATTTTTTTTTGTAACATGTTGTTCACCTCTATGATGGAAGACAATGCAAAGTTCTAGAGACTGCAGCAGGCACTGATAGATACCTTGTCTAAATTTGTAATATTAGTGTAATTCTGGTGTTTTCTGAACCTCTAATATTTCTTTCTCTGTTTGCTTAATTTTGACTTATCATTATTATCATTGAAAGCTAAACAAAAGGCCTGTGCAACTCCACACATATAACCTACTATTGAGGTACATCCTCAACTCTTTTGGCTTTGAACTTGCTATGCTGCCCAGGTTAGAGTATAATTGATGAACTTCTGCTATGACTGAAGACATGCAACTCTTCATTCAAACTTGTTCTGTTTGTTAGTTTTTGTAGTTTGTTTGTTTCTATTTAGTGACAGACTGGCTTACTCTCCTGTGTCGTCTTTCCCACGTGACATTTATCACTCATTATGTTTACAAATTTATTTTCTCAAAACTGCCTCAAACTCTTCCTCATTCTGTCCTAGCACTTGGCACTTAATATATTGTCTTCCTTCCAACTATGAACACCTGTCCTGAGGAATAGGTCCATAAAATCTCACCAATTAAAGACATTTTATGGTTAAATGAAGACCTATCATAAGAGCATGGTATGATATTTTCCTAAAGGCAATGCTCTAAGATTATTTTCATAATGAGCATAGTAGATCATCTCAATGATTTGAAAATAAAATAATGACAACATCATTAGTAGAACAAATATATCTACTTTTGTGACCTGCATTTTAAGCATCAACATTGATTTTGGAAATCATCATTATTTACAAAGACTCAACCGTTCTGCCACATGTAACATTCTTAATTGCCAGCCCGAGGGCCTGCATTTAATTTTCAGCTATTTCTATTTCTTAAGCAAGTCCTGTTATTTTGCTTGTCTGTGGAATTTATTGAATTAATTATGGTTACATAATTTTTTTTCTTATGAACTATTTTATTTAGTTGATATTTTTCTTATTTTCATTATTAATTGACAAATATAGAATACGAGATTTTGGCAAGTGAACACATGGTAACATGACCAAACTACATGTATGTAATATGCTTTAGGTTAGGAACACACATAAAATATACCACTTGGCTATTTTTAAGAATGCAATTATTAGGAGTAATTATAGTTACCATGTCATATAATCAGAGCTCTTGAACTTATTTATTGAACATAATTTATTTACCATTTGACTTATACTTTCTCAAATTATGGGAAGAAACAGTCTACATTCTGCTTTAATGATTCCACTCTTTGGGGAATTATACAAAAATCTGTACATCTAGTAGAATTTTTTTCTTAACAGTTTATCATTGATGTACTTGCAGTAAAGGTGGCGTATATTCCATTTTGCTTACAAAATACTGGTGAGATTTACAATTGTAATAGGCTACCTTAGACTGCTAACAACTTAATCTTCCAATCCATTAACAAAGTTAAACTATGAGATGGAGAAATAGCTCAGTTGGTAAGGGACTTGACAGGCAAGCATAAGACCTCAAAATTGGCTCCTTGACACTCACATTTTGAAAAAGAAACAAAACAAAACAACAATGACATAACTGGGGGCTGTGTGATCCAGCTGTAATTCCAGCACTGGACACTCCTGAAGCTTGCAGGCTGGCCTTATAACCAAAATTACTGAGCTACAGGTTCAGTGAGAGACTGCATCTCAAAAATAATAAAATATGTTTGGGTGAGCACAAAATTATATCCACATACAGGCACACCCAAATGAACATTTATACACAGCTGTAGATGAACAAAAATAAATTTCCATGTATAAATTATTTCTCCACATTTTAGGCATTTTGTGGTGTGTGTGTGTGTGTGTGTGTGTGTGTGTGTGTGTGTGTGTGTACTTATATTTATGTTCTTGTGGCAGTCAGAAATTGACATCACATCTGTCTCAACACCTTACTTTTTAGTGATGAAAATAATGCCAAAAAATTTCTTTTTTTTGTGTGTGTGGGGCCGGGGAGTAGTATTACTCTCTATCTGATTTCCGATAAGTAGTTTTAATGTTAAGTATTCTTAGCTGAGAATTTATTTTCTTGAACATTTAGAGTATTATCCCAACACTCTGGTGGCTTTAAGGTAAAGCATGAAAAATCTACTAGTAGCCTTATTGGAACTCAGGTAAGTGAGATGTTTCTTTGCACTATAATTTTCAGGATACTTATTTGACTTGGTGGTTAATGCTTTATTATATATTTTGTGTGCATTGAATTTGTTTGGAAACCTTTAACCTTTCTGTATCTACGTCTTTATGTTGTGAGAATTGGAATGAGTCCTGCTACTTTTTCTATAAACAGACTTTCTACCCCAATTTGCTTCTGTATTTCTTATTTAGATTCTGTGCCTCAGGCATTTAAATTTTCCACGTAAGCATTCAACCTTTTGATACTGTCATGTAAAGCTCTGAATTCACAAAACTGATCAACTGCTCTCTTTATTACATTTCTTTTTAATTTTAATATTTTTAGCTACAGATTTGTTTACTTTGTTTTTGATCTTTGTTTTGTTTACTTCATGATCATTGTTAAATTTCTCCTTTGGGATGCTGGTCTCCAACCAAGTCTTGTCAGACAGTTCCTAACTTCCATTTATTTATTTCACTTACTAGTAATATTTGTCAAAGTTGCTTTGATGTCGTGTTTCTATGATCACTTTCATAGAGTACTATGCTCACAAAGTGTGCTGTACAGAAACGGAACTGTCCTTTCTATTGTAGTCAAAACATCATTTTTGTGTTCTATGCTATACTCAGATGCCCTAATGTCTTATTAAGTTTCCTTAGCTTTTGTGAAGTTATTTTTCATTCATGGATAGTTATACTGTCAGAGTTTTGGCAGAGAGAAAAGAACTGGGAAGGTTTATCTGATCTTCTGGCTTTAATTATTGCTTACTACTTTTGTCTGCATTCCATTAAAATTAAATGCCACTATGTCAGGGACCTTTACTGTTTACTACTTAAACATAATTTGCACTTTTTATTGAAGAGCAAAAGTATGCTCATAAATACAGTTGAGAAAAATTAATTACTGCATGTGCAGCGAACTTCACTTACCTATACAGTGATCCAAAAACACTTTGACACCAAAGATTTGTAGTAGCACAGACAGGGGCAACTGCTACTAGGATGCTTTCCTTGTTATGGTCCTCAACATGGTATGTTTCTAACATTGCCTATACTAGTGTGTAAACATGAGTCAAATATAATGCATTTTTGGTGAAAATGCAGGTTCTAATAAATTTTAACTCATTCATTTTAGAAATGGCCTCGTTTGCATAGTATTGTGTGCATCTTTATCAACATTAGGTCATTAAACTATTAAACCACAAAAAAGTAGAAAGTGTATTAACTTATTGTCAATGTATTCAGAGGTTGACAACAGTTTGCTTTCAAATCCTGTCTGTATCATTGACTATGGAAAATTGTGTGCAGAGGCATTTGAGCCTTAGCTTCCTCCTTGGTAAAACAGGCTTGATTAAATCTTGCAACATTACAAGGTGGCTTAGAAAGGTAAATGTCAGAATGCCAGGATTGTTTTTAATTATTAATGCCATTTTCATATGTGAAAAAAATAGATTTCTAGAATTTGAGAATTGTACACTTTAAAAATTTTGAAGGTGGTGATTAGGAAGAAAGATCAGTTGGGAAACCCTTGTTTTAAAATAACAATGATGTGCATCTTGATCCCCAGAACTGAAGTTAAGAAAATTAAGCCTGTTTTTTTTCCCCCCTGTTTAGAATATAAGCACTGAGGAGGCAGAGGCAAATGGATTACAGAAGCTCTTGACTAACATAGGAGTTTCAGACCAGAAAAATACCCTGTTGGGAGAGAAAGTGAGAGAAGGGGAGGGGAAAATGAAAAAAAGAGAAAGAGGAAGAGGAAGAAGAAGAGGAAGAGTAGAAGGAAGAGGAGAAGAAGGAGGAGGAGGAGAAGGAGGAGGAAGAGGAGGAAAAGGAGGAGGAGAAAAAAAAGAAGCAAAAGGAGAAAAAGAAGAAGAGGATGAGGAGGAAGTGGAAGGAAGAGAATGAGGAGGAGAAAAAGGAGAAGAAGAAGAAAAAGAAGAAGAGGAAGAAGAAGAAATATTCATAATACATGAGGAATAACATATTGTTTTTATTAGTTTTCTGTACATGAACATATATATTCATATGTCCACTTAGCATATTCACGTACTCCCACAGCAAAATATTATGAAAGAGACAAATAGGAAGAAATTTTATACACAGTCCAAATTAAAATCTAGTCACTGATAGGAATCAAAGAAAGAAAATGAGGAAACTACAAAGATGATAGGTACAAAAATGAATCTAAATTTTAGCAAACCCTATTACCTGCACACTTTTTGAATGTAAATATCCTTACAAGTACAGTTTTGGAATATCTATGTGATTAAGATTCATACCCAATCAATATTTAGTATAACAGACATTATTCTAAACAGTTAAATGTTTTGCCCAATCTGGCACAGACTATGGGTATTCAAAGTGGACCTTTGGTATGCTTTAATGTTCTCTGTTTTGGAGAATCCTGTGCTATGAATTGAGAAATATGAAAATAAATAAAAGTTTAAAAGAAGTCTTAGGTTTAGCTATTGTTGTAGGTATGAACTAAAATTCACAGAGAAATGTCACATGATAAGGCTCTACAGTGCGCCTAAATACATAGAACTCTATGATTGCGAAAAATTGAAGTCTAGATTTTTTGACAATTAAACTCACTTGGGCTCTTATTAGTTCCTTTGTTATGCATTCATGATCTACCTTTGTACCTGACTTAGTATCCTCTTGACTATCAATTTGAAATGTATGAAATTAGCAGACTACTAGATTCTAATAATGTAAAAGCTAAGATCTATCCAAATAGTTTGTAAGACCTAAAGCCAAGACCTCAGATTCAGTATAATTCTCCTGACTAGTATTCTCATAAATATATTTTAAAATGCCCCAATTTATGTGTTTTGTAGTCTTATCTTTGGTAAATATTTCTGCATTGAAACACCATTTGGGATAACATAAATTCCTGGTAATTACTCATATTTGGTTGAAGAGTAAGTTCTCTCTTATTCCCTTTGAGGTGGGAGCTGTGTTTTTTGTCCACATAGGGAAAGTAGTGGGTGGAAAAATAACCTGGCAGCATCTATCTAAAATTAGCATAAGAGGGATCCATGATCAACAAAATCAAAAGCATAAACTAATGCTTGCACAACATGCTCAACAAATATTTGCTGAATAAATGAATATTTATGAAGCTGGTAGGAAATTTTCAATCTTAGGGTAGAGAAACAAAATGTTCTCCTAGCCAAAAAATCATTGATGCACAGAATTAAACTTTAAAGACTATGAAAACAGAGCTGGTGGTGGGAGGTTGCATGGCACAGCTTGTAAAGTGTTTACTGCACAAGCATGAAAACCCAAATGTGAAGCTCTGGAATCCATGTAAAAATACTTATTGTAGTAGCATATGCTCGTAATCACAGGGCTAGAGAGAATCTAAGGTTTGCTAGCAAGCCAGGCTAGTTAAACTGGCAAATTCTAGATCCAGTGAAACAGCTTGTATCAAAAATAAGGTGAAGAGAAATTGAGGGAGACACACTGCACTGATCTTTGGTCTACATAGACATTTGCAAACATGTCCACACAGAGAGAAAGTTATGAAGCCAAGCTTATCATTTTTTCATGAATATTAATATCTTCACCTTCTTTCTGGTCCCTGTTAACCCAGTGAAAGAAATGCAGCTTCTGGATTGTGGAGGAAAAAAAATAAAACAAAAAAGTTCAGAAGTCCAGTCCACAGAGAATTCAGGAAGGTTAAAATGCCAGACCTAAGAATATCCTACTTGCAGTGAGGTGTTTGATAGACAGGAATGAAAGCAATTAATACTGGAGTAATGATGGCTACAATCACAGGGTGAGTCTCCACCAGCAAAAAGATGCTTGTCGGCATTTGGATCAGTTCATATCTATTGATTCTTCTCACAATCTGTTTTTATTACTCAAACTCTTGTTAGCTCATGCACCCAACATCTCGGGATGTGAGTTTCTCTTAAGCCTGCCAGCCTGGTTGCTGTTGAGGACCTATGAAATATGAAGGTCCATGTTGTCTTTAATTGGGCATGTCCCCTTTAATAATGTAGTATAGATGCTGAAAGTTTGAGCAAGTAGGTGTACAAGAAAAAGACAATGTGAGAGAAACAGACATTCACGACTTGTGTGGGTTGGTGTGTGTGTGTGTGTGTGTGTGTGTGTGTGTGTGTGTGTGTGTGTAGGAAAAATAGAGAAAATAGCTACTTCACTGAAGTCAGTCATCACAATCCTAGCAAGAAATATGACTTACAGGTGCCATCATTTGGCCACATAAATATAATGATCAAGATTATCCATTATTTTGGATTGCTGGTAAAATTACAAGTGTTTACAGTCTCTTTGGTGTTGAGTGTATAGAAAGAGCAAACAGTCAGCGACACACAAAATTGTTTCTTAGATCTGTTATGCAATCAAATTCACCTTACATCTATGCCCTAACTGTTTTTCTGTCAGGTAAGGCAGAGCTCCTCATTTGAAGTCAGTATGTAGAATAAAGTATCCCTAGCCCACGGTAATACCTTCTAAGAGTTTGGTAAATGTCAATCGCTATAAATAATAGAAACACCAGATCTTTGCGATATATTTGATGTCCCTCATTAAAAATTAATAAAACCAAACTGATATTTTAGAAATGTATTTATTTAGCTGTTTAATGACAACAAATATTTATTAAAGATTTAAACATGTGCTATGTGCTGGAGGTTTGAAATTTAGGGAACATTTTCTCTCTTTTGTTTCTATTAAATTCACTAGGGGAAAAAGGAGAATGTGTTTCTAGATATAGTTAAAATATAAAAGAATTTGGCTTTGTAACATGAAGCATGAAGCTATGAGATCAGCAAAAAGAGGATCTCATCCAACTGTAGAGACAAAGCTCCCTGAAAGTATGACCTCCTAGCCAAAGGCACAGAATGAGAACCAAACCAAAAAGGAGAGCAAGGAAATCATTACATTCAGATGGAATAATACTCTCAGGGTTTATGGGACATTTAACAATGTTTAATATAAAGCACATTCATTCTAATTTAGTGTGAGGCACAATTAGAAAATTGTTAGTAGTGAGACTGGTATTTTGACCAGATTCTGGAGCATAGAGTTCTTGGCAACCTCAACACTAGATTGTATTGTATTATTATATTATTTCTGCTACTTCTTGAGTTAGGGGACCTTGTAAGCCATCAGGCTTCATTATTTTAATGTGCATGAGTAACTCAAATTATTTAAAATCTCATAACTTTTGTCACTTTTTATTCTGATGTTGGTGTTCCTAAAACCACATTCTCTATAGTTTCAGCTATCATGGATACATCATTACTTTTTAATTTTATTTATTCCATGCTGTCTTAATGTACATACTTACCTCAAAATAAGTTTGTGTTCAAATGCCCCAGGACTTAGTGGCTGGGAGACACCTGCCTTTCAATTTTCAACTCTACTTATGCTGCCATCCATAGGTCCATGAAATCCCAGTGAAAATCCTAAAAAATACATTTGTAAAACTTGGGAAGCCAATTCTGAAACTCAGGAAAAGTGCAAGATTTAAAGTAACTAAAATTACTTTGAAGAAGAATGATCCAAGCATATAAATTGTATGATTTCAAGATACATTATAGTAATCTAAGCATTGTGTTACTGAAAAATGATGAAGAAAAAGGTAAAGCCATTAAGGCCCCAAATAAAGGTCATTTGCAGTGTGGTCAACAAGGCCATCCTTGTATGGGAAAAAATAGAAGAGAGGGGCTTTATTCATACTTGGCTGCTGATGTCACGGAATTCAACATTCCTGTTTATATTTATACCTTTTTTCTAGGTAGTCAGTATTCAACCCAAACCTTGGAT
The DNA here is from genome assembly GCA_030674055.1 of Rhabdomys pumilio. Classification (NCBI taxonomy): domain Eukaryota; kingdom Metazoa; phylum Chordata; class Mammalia; order Rodentia; family Muridae; genus Rhabdomys; species Rhabdomys pumilio. The sequence continues at coordinate 75,903,361 of JANHMN010000004.1, read as the reverse complement.
ACCTGTGAATTAATGAAGATTATAAACTTATATATTCTACTATTATAAAGTTTGAAAGGAGTGGTTTGAATATGTTAGGCCTTAGTGAATAATATTAGGTTACTTGTTAAATAGTGATCTTTCAGCCTGGGTTTTAGAATTCAGTCTTGCACTCAAAATCTCAATGCTGGTGATCTGGGTGCTGGTCAGGCTAATGCTGTACTCCAGGTTTTTTTGCATAGCATTCTTTCTTTATTTTCACTGTTTGCCTTTTTCTCTAAGGGTTACAAACATCCCTAGTTTTATGAGGCAGTTATTCTCATTTTATGTTTTTGAACCTAGAAGAAATTTGTATTCCTGAACCTAGAATCCTGCTGTATTTTTTAAACCTCTTCTTGATCACTGAAGGCAGGCTCATCAACTTCTCTAATTTTTCTGAACATGGGATTTTTATAGCATATTCTGTTTGTCCATTCGTGTCTGCTGAGCCAATAGGTATCACTATAGAAACCTTCAATCCTGCTATCACACCTTGATCTATTTTTTGCCTGCCTTTTCTCCCAACACCTGCATCTGAACCCCATGTGTATGCAGTTTTCTGAATGCTAAACCCATCTCTGTTGATTGTACTTTGTCAAACATTGCTTCATTTTTTTGAATAACTGTTTATATACCCTTTGTAAAGCACTCTAAGAATAGACAAAACACTAACAAAAACAATAGCCAAATACAAACCTTGTAGAATGAATAGTAAAATAGAGTAGGTTTGACAATATCCTCACTGTTTCTATATGCCCATTGTTGTTTCAGAGAATTAATAGAAGGGATTATTTTGCTATGACCCTGTGGAAAAAAATAATGTTGGATTATTTGTTTGAAAAAAATTCAAACAGTAGACATTTAAAGTATATAAAATTAGTGACAATAAAAGGATTTAGTGTTTAGATTTTGGCTATGAATAAGATAAACATAGAACTTTTCTAAAGGTATATTAATCAATGAGTTAAAGTGTAATTTTTAGGATGGAGGTTGAGTAACTCAGTGATTCAGTCACATAAGAGTGCACACTTCTATATATTTGATTTTCCATCAGTGACATAGTTTGCTTATAAAAGAAATTATAAAATCATGTCACTTTATTGAATCTTAATTAAATAAAATAATGAGTTTGTTGATCACCTTTGTTAATGATTTTATTTCATAAAATGAAATATTGAGGACAATAATCGTTAAGAGAATTGTCTAAGGGCAATACATAAAGCAATGTAATGTGTGTTGACTTGCTGTGCACCTGAATTTTCCAGATTCCAAAAGCAGAAACCAGAATGTTTTTTCTTGCTTCACTTTTATCTGAAATTTTACAGGATCAGTGATTATTGTTTCTTTTTCTTTTAAAAATTTTTTTATACTTTTTAATGTTTGAAAACCTTTTAAACTTATAAATGCTATAATGTGCTATAAGAAAGCATGGCATAGTTATGTGGAAGGAATGTTCAAAATGACATTTCTACCTAATTTCTACCAGTTGTACTGAAGAATTTTAGTGGTTTAATATAAAGGCTAGAATCACAGACTTTCAAGTTCAAATCTCATGTCTTTTTTTGGTACTTTAGTGTTTGGAGTGGGGTGATTAAGAATGGCCTCCATAGCCTCATATATTTGAATGCTTAGTTGTGTGGAGGCAACAGAAGGTGGCTATCATCCTTGCAGCCATCTTGAGCCATGTACCCTGACAAGAGACTTGATTACAATAGCCTACAACAGCTGAGCACACTCTGATAACATCTTGCTTTAGATATCCAGGATCTTCCCTTGGGTGTGTGAGACTTAAAGGTGTGATTTAGAGTTGAGACTTAAGGGTGTGACTTAGAAATTAGATTTAAAGACAAGACCTAAGGGCATGATTTAAGAGCATGACTTAAAGGCATGGCTTAGAAGTGAGACATATAAAAGGCGAGAGGCAGACAGAAGAGTACAGTACAACCAGACAACAGATTACTTGGCAACAGTATAACTTGGAACTTGGAATTAGAGAGTACAACTTGGAGTTAGTATTAGGCACTTGGCACTTGGAGAAAGAATTTGAAATTGGATACTTGGCATTAGACATTAGGTACTTGGCACATGGAGGAAGAACTTGGAGGCACTAGGGACTAGGAACTAGGTACTAGGAACTCAAGACTTGGGACTTGGACTAGGAAGAGAGACTGAAGAATAAACAGGATTGGATCACACTCTGTTTGGTCTCCATTCCTTGAGTCCGAGTCCGTTCTCACTCTTTCTTGCTGAACCCTGACCCAAGAACTGGAGCAGCTTGGGGCAGTGTGGACTCTAACAATTTAGTCCCCAAGGCTTTTGCCAGTGCGGGTCAAACATTGATATAGTGGTCCAAGACATTTTTGGTTCCCAAATGTGGGGTAGCTTGGGCCACAACACTTAGTCAAAACATCTAAGTAACACTACTCAAGAAAGATTGGTTCGGAGAACGCTGGATGCCCCACTGTGGGGAAATTCAAGGGTGGAGTGGAGGGAGTTTGTGGGTGTGGGGGGGCACATCCTTATAGAAGCAGGAGGAGGAGTGGTGGGATGGGGGTTTCAGGGTGGGGAGAAATGGGGAAAGGGTATAACATCTGAAATATAAATAAAATATTCAATAAAAAAAGAAAGATTAGTATGTGTAACTGTGTTGGAGGAAATCTGTCTCTGGGAATAGTCTTTAAGGATGACTCTCTCTCTTCTTGCAGCTCATAGATCCTGATGTTGAACAATCAGATACTTTTCAACACCATGTCTACATACATGTGGCCATGTTCCCCACCATGATGATAATTGGCTAAGCCTCTGAAATATAAGCAAACCCCACTTAAATGTTTTTTATTTTTCTAAGAGTTTCCAAGGACATGGTATCTCTTCACAGAAATAGAAATGTAATTAAGAGTAACTATTGTAGACAACAGTGGTCTATTATTTTGACAAGTGTCTCTAAATTTGAGTTTACTGTATGTTCCTGTGGTTAGATTTAGAATATGTGAATGTTTTTGAGGGTAGGCTGGTTTTCAGTTTTTTTGTTTGTTTTATTTTTGTGTTTTGTTTTTATTTTCCTTTTGTTTGGTTTGGTTAAGAATTGCATAGAGGTGAGGAAATCTTCTCATTGCTTCAACTTGCTGTCTTATATCTATCACTGGATTAGTACATTTCAGATGACAGTAAGTTCTGTTTACTTAGCAAATTGTGTGTGTATGGTTTATGGTTAATTACTATCTTTTTAAACTGTATTTATCAGGACAATGTTAAGACCATGTGAAGAAAATTGTTCTTTTGAAATTTAAACAGAACTGTCTGTGACATGATGACATATGATAGTGAATGTATGTGAGTCAACTGAACTTCAGGAAAATAATGCATCCCAACATGAGGCCACTGCATCACCTTCATATTGCAAACAACAGAAATCTTTAGATCACATTCTGTTCCCTCACTTAGAAACTTTGTGACACTGAATCTTTGCAAACACAGCCCACAGGTGATTCTAATGTTACAGAGAATTTCTGTTTCTGCCCTGCTCTTTTGGTCAGACTGTGAAACAATGGCAGAAATAAACATGATTAAAAATGAGAAAGATTATTTTTCCCACAAACGCAAAGATTTCTTTTTATATTCTTTTGGCTCTATTGCTTCTAAACCAAAGATGAGTCAGAGTGTCAAGGCAGCAGGAGAATTCGGAAGAGAAAGCTATTTGTCCCTTTGCAGAAAAGAAGACAAGCCTGAGGAACAGATCTGGGACTGGGGGAAATGTATAACTTTTAAAGTTCTAGCTCTGCTACCTTATTTTTGCTGGATAGTTACCAGACCTCCTAAAATTGTGCCACTGGTTGGGCATCAAGCCTTTAATACTCCTGTTCATAGGAACCATTTCATATTCAAACTGTGACACGTGGTAAGTTGTTTTGTCAAAAATGTTATGTTATAAGATAAAGGATGAAATACAATTACTTTAATAAAGAATTTTCCTGCGCATTTGTATGGGAAGATGGCCACAGTGCAAGGAAAAGCAGCAGCAGGGGAGAGAAGCAAATGAATACAGAAAGGGTATTTGTATGTTATCTGTTGCTCAGTTTGGTTTTATCCCATCCCTCACACAGGCCATTTTTCATGAGCATTTCCATCCTCTATATAGAAAGTGGAGATATTATTCAGTGATTGTCAGCAGTGAAAAATGTATGGAGAGATAAAGAAAGGAGTTTTCCTCTTCCTGACAGGGTATAAGGAGCTATTCCCTTTATCAGAGGATCTGGACTCTAATGAATGGATCCCACTGTGCTTATCCATCTACTGAACAAGAGGCAAATCCAGCCCCACTACTCGTCTGCTGGCAGCCTGGGCTCTCCTGTGTGCTACTGTGTTCACAGCCCTCTGTTCCTGTGAATAAACTATTTGCTGTCCTCTTTTACAGGCTGTAAGTTTGTCCAGAAGTAGTCAAAAAATGAAGCCGTGGGATTGTTCCATGCTAATCCAACAGACATAAGCTCTTCATAACACTATCTGAACTTGTGCCCTCTGGCTAAACATGCCTTGGTTTTAGCTTTTTCAAGCCTATGCCTTTCTTCTCCCATTGAAAATAAGCAAACCTTTCCATAATTTAATTTTTCATTAATTAAAATTCATTCTCTCTAAGTGGTAAGATCGATATTAGTTTTCAGGTATTGTTTATTCATATTTTATAAATGCTGTATAGTCATAATGTATGCATTTAATGCTGTTTTTCTACATCTGGCATTGTACAGCATAGACTATTGTAAACTTTTGAAACAATGTCTTAAGAAAATTATTAACAATTAAAAAACAGATATCCAAAGTCATGATGATTCCAACCTATAATCCTAGCATTCAGGAAGCTGAGGTCACTGAATTGAGAATTTAAGACCAGCCTGGGCTACACAGGGGCATTTTGTCTACAAAAAGTAATTACTAATTAAACAATAAAGATACTATTTATCATGTTCTTATTTCAAAGTTTTAAAAATATAACTTTCAAAGAATATACAAGGATATATTCATAATAATCCACATGATATTATATAAAAAGCAAAACTTGCCAACATTGTAATCAATAGCTTAATTGTTAGATAGTAGTTCTTCCATACAGGTATATATTATATAACTATTAGAAGAAAATTGCTGAATTTATTCATGCACATATGCTGAAGTTGAGAGATTGCCAAAATTCTTTTATATAAGAAGCAAAGTAAGATGTTCTGAGATTCTATTTTATTCTGCTTCTCAGTAATATTGTTCAAATTGGAGAATTCTCAACTTTTACAAATTCAGTGATATGGAATCTGATCACACATTGAGTGTGCAGAATATGTACTTAAAGCAAATGTTGAACACTGTGGCCACCAACAGGGACATTCAACTCTGACTTCATCCCAGGAGGCCTGCTGGTACCAGAGACAACCAAGTAACCCTGCCCCTCAACCACCTAATTGACTGTGTGCCTGGTCCCCCTGTGGTACACCGAGAAGGTGAGCTGCATCTCCTCCCTGTGCTCTATTTTTTAGCCTGCAGCTCTGTCTGCATTCCTTTAGGCCTGGTAGCACCAGAGCCAATCAGGTGAGCCGGATCCCCCCAATATACTGCCTGCCAGGTACTCCTGGTGCATGTTCAGCAGCATGAGCTCTTCCCTATCCCCTCAGCTCCATTTTCTGGGCCACAAAACTGCTTGCATTCCCGAGGGGTCTACCAAATCAGAACAACTTAGCAAGGTCCAAATACCCAGCAGTAACATACTGTGCCCTGTTCTCTGCATTCCATGTTCTGGCCCAGAACTCTGCCAACATTCTTCAAGGCCTGCAATCACCAGAGACAATCTGATACCCCCTTTCTCCCAATCTCTTAACGCTTAACAAGTGTCCCTAAAATACAAATAAGAGTTGTAAACTAGACCGGGTCCCATATGTTCCATTTTCTAGCCCACAACTCAGCCTACACTCCAGGAAATCAGCAAGGGCAAAGAGATGGCTAAAGGCCAGTATAAGAATACAATCAATCAACAACAGCCAGGCTAATATGGCAACTCCAGAGCCCAGCTAACCTACTACCTCAAGGTCTGGATATCCTAACATAGCAGAAGCACACACACACACACACAAAAGACCTTAAATTCATTCTTACAAAATTATAGAAGCTTTAAAGAGAAAATGAGTAAATCCCTTAAAGAAATACAGGAAAATTCAAACAAATGAAGGAAATGAATAAATCTATTTAAGATCTAAAAACAGAATTAGAAGCAATAAAGAAAACCAAGCTGATAGAATCCTGGAGAAGGAAATCCTAGAGAAGAGAACAGGAACTACAGATGAAACTGTCACCAACAGAATACAAGGCATTAAGGACAGAATCTTAGACATACTAGACCCGATTAAAGTAATCAATACACAAGTCCAAGAAAATGTTAATTTAAAAAGTTCCTCACACAAAAATCCAAGAAATATGAGACACTATGAAAAGATCACCTAAGAAAAATAGAGTTAAAAGAAGAAAATTCCCAACTCAAATGCCCAGAAAGTATTTTTCTTTAATTCATAGAAAAAAATTTCCCCCAACCTACAGAGAGATATGCCTATAAACATAAAAGAAACGTACAGAACATCAAATGGATTGGACCAGAAAAAAAACAACTCCCCTTTCCAAATAAAAACTAAAACACTACATATACAGAACAACAATAAAAATAATACTAAAATTTGCAAAGGAAAAGGCCAAGTAACATACAGTAGCCGATGTGTCAGTATCATATATGTCTTCTCAACAGACTCTAAAAGCCAGAAGGGCCTGGGTAAATGTCTTATTGTCTCTAGAACACCACAGACTAGTATACACAACAAAACTTTCTATCACCATAGATTGAGAAAACAAGATATTCTATGACAAAACCAAATTTAAACACTATCTTTCCATAAACCAGGCTTATAGAAGATACTAGAAGGACAACTTCAACCAAGGAAGGTCAACTAAACCCACAAAAATGGGGAAATAAGTAATTTTATACAAGCAATATAAAAGAAGGGAAGGAAACACACACAATCAACAATATTAAAATAATAGAACTAGTAATCATTCGTTATTATTCTTTTTCAACATCAGTGGTCTCAATTTCCCCAATAAAAAGACACAGGCTTATAGGAGGAACTTAACTTAGCAGGCCAAGTTGCAATGCTAGTGCATACACAGCTGATACTTCCTCTCTGATCCAAAATAGAACCTGCCAGCACAGCTAGAGACCATTGATGCTGGATCAGCTGATGAAGTGAGCCAATAAGAGACAGTACCACTTTTGACTTCTTGAGAGCTAATGAGAGGCTGGGAGAGGGGAATAGATGTTTTTGTACTTTCTGAAATAAATGAGTCTGCTCAAAAAACCCTGTACTCCACAAAATTGGAAAATCTAAATGAAATGTATGATTTTCTTGACAGACAGCACTTACCAAAGTAAAATCAAGAATGGTTAAACAATTGAAATAGATCTTTAACCCCTATGGAAATGGAAACCATCATTAAAATTCACCCCACTAAATGAAGCCAGGGTCCAAATGGACTTTAGTGCAGAATTCTATCAGACTTTTTTTTTTTTTTGATTTTTCGAGACAAGGTTTCTCTGTGTAGCCCTGGCTGTCCTGGAACTCACTCACTCGGTAGACCAGACTGGCCTCGAACTCAGAAATCCGCCTGCCTCCCAAGTGCTGGGATTAAAGGCATGCACCACCACTGCCCGGCCTCTATCAGACTCTCAAAGAAGAGTTAATACCAATACTCCTCAAACTATTGCACTAAATAAATCAGAAGAAACATTACCAAACTCATTCAATGAGGTCACAGTAACCCTGATACCTAAACCACAAAAAAAAAAAAAAAAAAAAACTTGACAAAGAAAAAGAATTTTAGGTCATTTTTTCTTTATGAGCATTGATTCAAAAATAGTCAGTAAAATACTCAAAAAACTAAACCCAAGAATACATCAAAAAACATCATCCACCATTATCAAGTAGGCGTCATCCCATAGATACAGGGATGGTTCAGCATATGAAAAGTAATTAATGTAATTCATCATATAAACAAACTGAAAGAAAAAAATACACGATCTTCCCATTTGATGTTGAAAAAGTCTTTCTTAAAATTCAATGCCACTTTAGTATAAAAGTCTTGGAGAGATTAGGGATACAAGTCACATATATGAATACAATAAATGAAATATACAGCAAGCCAATAGCCAACATCAAATTAAATGGATTGAAACTTAAAGCAATTTCACTAAAATCAAGGGCACCATAAGGCTACCCATTCTCTCTGTATCTATTCAGTATAGTACTTAAAGCTTTAGCTGGAGTAATAAGACAGCTAAAGTTAATCAAGGGGATACAAATTGGAAAGAAAGAAGTTGAACTATAACTATTTGCAGTTGATATGATAGAATACTTAAGTCACCCCAAATATTCTACTAGAGAACTCCTACACCTGACAAATACCTTCAGCAAAGTAGATGAATACAAAATTAACTCAAAAAATTAGCAGGCCTTCTGTATACAAATGATAATCAGACCTAGAAAGAAATTGAGGAAAGAACACCCTTCACAATAACCACAAATAATATGAAATATCTTGGTGTAGCTCTAATCAAGCAAATGAAAGTACTATATAAAAACCTTTAACCCTCTGAAAAAAGAAATTGAAGAAGATATCAAAGGAAGGAAAGATTTCCCATACTCGTGGATCAAAAGGATTAACATAGTGAAAATGTCCATCTTACCAAAAGCAATCTATAGATTCAATGCAATTCTCATCAAAATTCCAAAAGAATTTTTTACAGAACTTACAAGAACCTCATATGGAAAAATAAAACATCAAGATATCTAAAGCAATCCTATGCAATAAAATAACTTCTGTAGATCTAGATCTAAATAGAGAATTCTCAACTGATGAATCTCCAATAGCTGGGAAGCACTTAAAGAATGGTCAAAATCCTTAGGCCTCAGGAAACTGTAAATTAAAATGACTTTGATCTATTTTATATCTTTAAAGATGGCTAAGATAAAAAAAAAAAAACTCAAGGGACATCACATGCTGGTGAGGATGTAGAGCAAGGAAAACATTTCTCCACTGCTGATGGGAATGTAAACTTGTACAACCAGTTCGGAAATCAATTTGGTGGTTTCTCAAAAAATTGGAAATAGTTCTATCTCAAGACCCAGCCATACTGCCCCTGGATATATGACAAAATGATGCTCCACTGTATCACAAGGGCACTTGTTCAACTATATTAATAGCAGCTTTAGTCTGAATAGCCAACAAACTGGAAGAATGGATGAAAAAATGTGACACATTTATACAATGGAATATTATTCAGCTATTAAAATCAATGACATCATAAAACTTGCAGCAAATGGATGGAACTATAAAATACTATTCCGAGTGAGATAACCCAGACTCAGAAAGAGAAACATTGTATGTACTTACTTTGAAGTGGATGTTAGCCCTAAAGTACAGAATTCACATGCTACAAACCACAGACCCAAAGAAGCTAAGTAACAAGGAGGGTTTAAGGGACAATGACTGAATATTACTCCAAAGAGGAAATAAAATAGACATCTAGGGTGAGTGGAGAGAGGGACCAGGATAGGAGAAGAAGAAAGCAGGGAATAGGAGGGTTCATGTCTGGGGAAGACAGAGGAAGATTGAGAGAGAGAACTGAAGTTGAGGGAGACAGCATCTATGGGATGAGCTAGAAATCTACAAAAAAGGAAATTCCCAGCAATCTATGTGGATTACCCTAACTAAGACTATTAGGAATAGATAATACAGAAAATGGAAATGGTCACCTCTTGTAAGCAGACAAGATATGCAATGGAGTTATGTGGACACCAAATAAGCCACAAAACTGTCAACCCACAATTTTTCCTGTCTACAAGATGTTCAGGGAAAAAGATTGAACAAAGATTGAGGGAATGGTCATCCAGTTACTGGCTCAACTTGAATCCCATGCCATGAGAAAGAGCCCACCTCTGACACTGACAAGTATAGTCATGTTGTTCTGCCATATTAGCATCAGGAAGATAGCATTTGAAAGGCTTTATCTAGCAGCTGATCGAAATCAATGAAGAGACCCACAGCTAAACATTAGGCAGAGCTTAAAAAATGTTCTGGAAGAAGGAAAGAAAGGATTTAAAGAGCCAGAAAAGTCAATGATAAAAAAAAAAAACAACCTACAGAATCAAGTAACCTGAGTCCACAGGGGCTCACAGAAACTGAACCACCAACCAGAAAGTTTGTATGGGAAGGACCTAGGCCCCCTGCAACCTGGTCTTCATGTGATCCTAAGAGCATGCACAGGGGCTGTTTTCGACTCTGCTTTCTGCCTTTGGATCCCTTTCCCTAAACTGAGATGCCTTGCCTAGCCTCAGTAGGAGGAGGTATACCTAGTCCCACTGCAACTTGAACAGCCTAAATGGATTGATAATCACTGCAGACTTCCACTTCTCTCGATGAAAGAAAGGGGAAAAGGGGAGAGTTAGTGGAGATCATAGAACTGGGAGGAGATGAGAGAGGGAGAGTGTAAAATCAGGATGTAAATAAATTATTGAATTTTTAAGAAAAATTGCACTGTACAGTGTGTTACATTAGTATTATGAGTCATTTAAAACAGTAAGTATTCGCTCAACCAAGAAGTGACCTTAATACATGCATGTAATTAAAATGGTATAGAAGCATAAAGGTGGATAGGGGATGGGATAGGGGGTTCTAGCTAGGGGAAATGGGGAAAGGGGTAACTGAAGACCCCCAAATTCGGGAGACCCTTACTCAAGTCTCAGGAAGTCGCAAACACCCACAGACTCCAAGACACTGTTACTAGATGCAATTAGCAGAGGTTTATTAGGGAAGAGAGCTGGCAGCCAGCATTCAAACTGCACACTCGCGTAGGAGTACAGTTTCACTAAGCCAGTCAGTCTGGGGAGGGTTTTTAAACCACAAACCAGGGGAGTGGGAAGGGGCGTGAGAGGTTGTCAAGGATACATAACATAAGAATAGCAAAACATTTCAGAGGAGCCCAAACCTAAGTGATACAAGATCATGTGAAATTCACTCTGCACACTCATTCTTCTCAAGAATGTAGTCTTACCATGTTATTACCGACTTTCAGGTTAAACTATTTCTCAATTGCTCAGGTCGCAGTCCCACCTAGGTGACTTGCATCTTTTTGTGGTCAGGAATGTGTCTTCCTGCTTTGGACTTTTCACACCCACAGGTGGGTTCTTTTCCCTGAGGCCTGAGGAATGTAATCCAGCAAGTGTCCTCTGATTCAGGGATAATGCCCTCCACCCAGAATATCTCAGGGCAATGAAGGCCTGAAATCTTACATTCAGTTCCGCCTTCTGGAGCCTGCATTCTTTTGCTCAGGGTAAAGGAAAAGCCTATATATATTTCATAAATTTTTCACTCTACAATAACATCTGTATTGTAAATAAGTAAAATACCCAATAAAAATTTAATTTTTTTAAAAAACTAAGTATTTATCTTTAAATTATGCTATTTGTGTCAATCCTAGAGAAATACACATTATGATAGTTCTTACGACTGTTTTGAAGAAAGTCATAGACCATTTGGACTTTCACTTTCTATTAAACATTTCTTGCATTTTGTATTTGTGTGTCATTATAGTAAAGGACTAGAAAGGATTCTGTTTGTGATATCATCTGTCTAGCATGGATACTGTCCTGTGTTTGATCCCTGGCATTGCATAAAAATTGGATGTGATGATACAGGTCTATTATAGTCGTTGCTATTCTTAGCCACATAGCAAATTTAAGGATAGCCTTTAGTACATGAATGAACTTTTGGCTCAAACTTCCAATAATTTAAAAATGTAATAGAAATTATTTTTATGTCTGGTATACAATACTTGGAAGTGAAACAGTGATTGCAAGACTCAAAGTCAACTATCAAGTTTCGTGGCAGTTTTCACTTCAGCGTCTCCTTTTTCTCTGTGATTTGTGCCTCCAACCTTCAGCTTCCATTAAGCTGTATAAAGCTTTCTTTTCCTTCCTCCCTTCCCCTCCTAACAAGTTCTGTCTTCTCTCCAAGTCTTTCAGGATCTCCATTCCAAGTCTAAGTGTGAAAACAGCTGCTAACTGCTGCTGCTTCCAAATTGAGATGGGGCCACAATGCAAGCAAGAGGCCAAGACAAGAATCATTTTGAATAGAAAAAGGCTTGGCAGGGTCTAATGCTCTGGGACCCATCTGTGAGGAAAGATCATTAATGTTAATCTAACTGAGCTCAGGGAGCGAAGGAATAGAGCAGTGTTTTCTGAAGGAAATAGCTTGTGCTAAGGGCTGGTTTTATTTGACAGGGACAATGAGAAATCACTTGCCTGTGCTAAGTGGAAACATGATTATCTATAACTGATACATGGTTTTCAGTTCTCCTTACTGCTCTGGGGCAGAGCAACCCAAAAGGAAGCAGCAGGAAAGTCAAGTGAAGAGCCTCATAATGCCAAAGGCTGTGCCCTAGGATCTGGTTGAGAGTTTCACTCTGGGATAAAGAATATGGTTGTTTAGCTTTAAAAATGTATCAGCTGGGGCCGGAGAGATGGTTCAGCAATTACAAGCACTGACTGTTCTTCCAGAGATCCTGAGTTCAATTCCCAGCAACCACATGGTGGTTCACAACCATATGTTATGTGCTCTGATACCCTCTTCTCTTGTGTCTGAAAAGAGTTACAGTGCACTCCTATAGATAACTGAATAAATCTTTAAAAATTAGCTAAATACCAGTGATTCAGTTTTACATAATATAATATTAAATAGAAAGACTTTGAATCAGACAGCCTTGTATGTAAGTTTTGATATGATCAACAGTGACATACCTCATAATCTGAGGTAATCAATCCCAAGGCATATTTTCATCTATAAAGCGGAGAGAAAGTTGTATTTATCTCCTAAAGTTATTTGTATTCAGTGTTAACATGATAAATTAGATTTTAGCCATGATCAGTGTATGTCACAGTCACTTATGAAGGATATATAATCACAAATAAATTATATGGCAGAAAATGAAACTGGAACAATATGACTGAATAGAGAAAAGACAAAATTTAAACACATTTTTTTTTGGTGTAGAAGTTAGCCTATAACGAGCTTTACCATTACAGAACTACTGTGGGCTCATACTGTTAAAAGAACAGAATTTTGCAGAAGTGTCTTGAAAAGCAAATGTGATTAATATAACCCCTAATATCCTCCGAAATTGTAAAATAAATGCCCTTCTATAGAGAATATTTGGATTACCCAGTGGCTCATAGTATTTGTAGAATTCTCCCTGAACAAAAATGTGTTCAAAATGGTGCACAGTTCATTTCACACCTACTGAATTGTCACCTTTCCACCCTCTCTGACAATGTGAACTATAGGTTCCAATAGACTAGAGCTACTCAAAGGCTACACAATGGCTCTAGTGCATGGCAGAATCACAGGTGCATTTCTGTCAGTACAAAATGAGTCATTAAAATGTGTTTAATGACTATAAGTAAAATGTATATATATATATATATATATATATATATATATATATATATATATATTGCACAATATACTTGAAGAAAGTTATTTGGAGAAATCACCACAGAAAATTGGATTAGATATATTTTAGCATATGTAACAAAGGACGGACCAAAGATTTCTGACAAGAAACATTCAAAACTAAACATATTTCCATGTACTAGAAATAAGTTATTTCCTGCCCTTATTGTATTGCCTCACATTTTATAAACCAAAATGTATTCTACTCACATAAACCACTTCAACATCTTTTGTTTTTAATCTTTCTAACATAGGAGAACAAATTTAACAATGAGATTCTGTTTCTGTTCTGTACATGTGGAATAATTAAATTTGCATCCCACTTCAGTGTCAGATCTGCAGTTTAAAAAGAAATGCATCAATTACACACATGCAGCATGAATTCTTGTCTGCAAATATAGCTTTTGGAGGAAGGGGCAGAGCATCTTTCTCCCAAGCAATAATCACAGTAAAATCTTTGCTTAGTGACAGCTTGTTTGAGGTTGAATTAATTCCCTTTTGAGAGGGGCCAAGGAGGCAGGAGATAGAGAAGAGAAGGAAGGAAGATGGAGAGAGGCAGAACACAATTAGAGAAAATCCCATGGGATTTTTGATTTGGAAGGTTTGCAACATAGCACAGTTGGCAAATATCTGAAAAGAACCTAGGTCAGAGAAACAGCAGGGACATTTTTCAGACTCTGGCTTGCTTCCAATGTCTCAATATTTTCTTCCATAAGGAAATGAGGTACAGGGCCTCAATCACAGAAGACTGTTATAGCTTATAATCAATTAATGCATGAAAAGTAAGGAGGTGGGGTGGGATTTAAACCTTGGTCCTGCCACAGTCAATCTTTGAAACCTTAAGTGAGCACCCTGATGCTTCTGAGATGTCACTGTCAGTGAAAAAAAAAGTATGATGACAGTTTCCATCACTGATTAAATTTAAAAAGGGTAAATGAACAGCAAATAAGAATTCTTGGCACGAGCAGAATTCTCAGAAAAATTTCCCCTACTATCTCTTTCTATCATCATTTCAATATTTCTTTTACGTGGATGTACCATCATTTTGCTTTAAAAACGACTTCTTATACTACAGAAGGTGAGAAGAAAATAGCTATACATTAAGGATACCACTGTCTCGATTGAAATGAAAGATTTGTAGTGAAAAACAAATCAAAATAATCAAAAATAATCAAAACTTCACATCTTCACTCCTTGTAACCTAGGATCCTTCAAAAACACTTTGCTTACTATGGCTCCATCCAACTGTGAGTGGTAATTGGATAAGTAAACAAATACAGATAATGGGGGAAAGAAAGGGAAGAATAAAGACAGAGGGGGAAAAGGGAACTGGAGAACTAGCTCTTAGGCAGAGTATTTTCCTGAGAAGCATAAGGTCAAGTGTTCCATCACGAGTATCATAATCATTCCATCAACTAATCAACGGTGAAGATTAATTAATTTAGAAAGCAGATTGAGGATATTTTGATTTAGCCAAAAATTAGTGGTCTATGATCTCCACTTACAGCGATTTTTGGTGTTCTTCTTTGTATCTTTGTTTGTTTTAACCAGGATTACTGTATGAAAGATATATTTTCCCCCTGTGGAATAGGTCTAAAACCCAATCAGAAAGCAACTTATTTCTTCCATAACATTAGTGGTACTATTTTTCAAGTTGGTATGTCTCATCTGGAAGGTTGCTCTTGTAGTTTAGAGGGTTTGCAGATGGATGAGACAGTTGATGTATTTTCTTCTTCAGCAGCTCCCTCAACACCTTCCAACACTTTGAAGCAAGCCAGGGAGAAAACATTAAGCTTATTTCCAACATGATTTTACTCTATCATACAAACCTTGTGTGTACTTTGAACAAGATATTATCATTTGTTTTTTTTTTTTTTGTGGGAAACTAAGAGAAGTATCAAGCTTTGACTACCAACAAGCCAAATCACCCAATTAAAATGTGAGGTACAAACTAAACAGAGAATTCTCAACAGAGGAATCTCAAATGACCAAGAAGCACTTAAAGAAATGTTCAAAGTCTTTAGAAATAAGGGAAATACAAATCAAAACAACTATAAGGTTACAACTTACACCCATCAGAATGGCTAAGCTCACAAACTCAAGAGATAGCACGTGCTAGTGAGGATGTGGAGCAAGAGGAGCATTTCTTCATTGATGGTGGGATACAAACTTGTGCAGCCACATTGGGTAACTAATTTGGCAGCTTCTCAGAAAACTTGGAAGAGTTTTACTGAAAAACATAGCTATCCTACTCCTGGGGATATACCCAAAATATGCTCTAATGTCTCATATAGACACTTGCTCAACTATATTCATAGATTTATTCCTAATAACCAGAAACTAGAAACAGCCTGGATGTCACTCAACTGAACAACGGATAAAAAACAATGGTATATTGAGACAGTGGAATAATATTCAACAATTAAAAACCAAGACACCATCAATTTTTCAGGGAAATAGATGGGACATGACAATATTGTACTGAGTGAAGTAACCCAGTCCCAAAATGATATGTATAGTATGTACTCACTTATAAGTGGATATTATCCATAAAATATAGGTGCTACATTACACTTCACAGACCCAAAGAAGCTAAATAAAAATAAAGGCCCAAGTGAGAAAGCTTAATCTTATTAAGAAGGGGGAATAAAATAGTCATAAAAGGCAGATGGAAAGAGAACAGTGGGAAGAATGGAGGATGGGGGCTTTAGGATCAGGTGTGGGGAAGGACAGGAGAAATGGCTAGATGGTCATGGAAATCTGCAACTGAAAAGGGTGAGGCGGTGGGGGTCATATATAGGACTAGAAATGACCTGAGACAAGGGAGGAACCTTATCAAACAATCAGGTGACCGTAGCTGTAACTCACTACATTGGGGATACAAATCTTAAGACGCCACATCTTGTAGTCAGAAAGGAACCTCTAGGGGAGGAGTAGAAGCAGCAAACTACCCACAAAACTTTCGACTTAAAAATTTATCCTGTGTCCATGTGATACAGGCATGAAGGAGGGAGCCGAGACTGAGGGAATGGCCAACAAGTAAGTGGCCCAACTTGAGACCCATCCCATAGGCAAATACCAATGCCTAACACTATCAATGATACTCTATTAGTCTTGCAGACAGGAACATGTTGTCCGCTGAGAGGCTCCACATAACAGCTGACTCAAAGAGATGCAGCCAAACATTGGATAGAGCTTGGGGATTCTTAGGGAAGAATAGGAGGAAGGATTATGGGTTCTGAAGTGGACAGGAACTCCACAGGAATACCAACAAAGTCAAATAACCTGGACCCATGGAGGCTGTCTGAATCTGACTACCAACCAAACACAGTCTGGCCCTCGGCCTCCCAGCACATGTGTAGCAGCTTGGCCTTCATATGAATCCTGAACTGGAGCAGGGGTCATTCCAAACACTATTATCCATACATGGGATACGTTCTATTAGCTGGGCTGCCTTGTCTAGCATAAGTGGGAGAGGAACTGCCTAGCCTTGCAAAGACTTGAAGGGGCAAGGTTGGGGAGTGGAATGGAGGGATACTGAGGGGACCCCCACCTGCACAGAGGAGAAGGCAAGTCAGGAAAGGTAAAGGATTTTGGGAGAAAGTGACCAAGATGGGCCCAATGAGAGTGACATAAAATAAGTAATTAAAAAATAAGTAAATAAAAAAATCATCCAATCCTTAGAATTGGGTCCTTGTTTGATAACCCAAGCTGTAGATGAATACCTTTTTATAGCTGTACAGTGCATTTCCTTTCAAACTCCTTTCTTAATATATAAATTATATAAATTATACATTTTAAATTCATTTACATGACATTTACACATGACTTTTACATGACCCCTTCATTCTGGATAATCCTTTTCTGTTTCCCCCTTTTCCCCATATCTCATTTTCTCTCTTCTAGAATCTTTTTACCATAAACATTCTTGTTTTCTTCCTACAAGGCTACTACTTCCTTTTAGGCACATCCTCCTCCTAACCTTTTTCTAGTTTCTTGGTTTCTATAGGAACTCCAAGTTAAAGATAACAAATTTGGATAATTGATGCTGAGATTGACATGTAAGGCAGAACATGCTGCTCTACTGTTTCTGTACCTGGAATGCCTCATTCAATCAAAAATTTCCACATCCATTTACCTACAAATTTTGTGTTTTCTATGATCAAAATGAAACCTCATAGTGTATGTAAACTACATTTCACCATTCTTTCCTATTCACCAGTTGTTGGATACACAGACTGATCTGATTTCTTAGCTACTGTGAATAGAACTTCAAGAAACATGGATATGTAAATATCTCTGTAGAAGGAGTCTGAATCCTAGTATATGCTTAGAATTGGAATAATTGATTCACTAGGTAGTTCACCTTCTAGAGTTTTGAGGAACTCCACACTGTCTCCTACAGTGGTTGAAATTGTTCACAATTTTATAAGCAGCAAGGGGTCATATTTCTCCCTGTAGTCATTGGATTTTATTATTACTTGATTTCTGGAGAACAGATATTCTGACTGAGGTGAGATAGAACATTTAACTTATTTTAATTTGTATTCCCATCACAGCTAAAAATCTTGAGTATAAATTGCTAACCCTTCATATTTTTTCTCTTGAGAACTATCTGTCCACATATTTATCCCTATTTATTATATTATTTGTTTTTTTTTTTTTTTTGTTTCTTGTATGTTACTACTTCTCTATTCAATGTATACCTGACAGAGTTTTTCTACTATTATGTAAATGGCATTTTTTTTTACCTGTTTTACTATTTCCTTTGTTATGCAAAAGATTTTGGTTTCATGAATTCCCATTTTCTATGTTTTTGAGTCCCATTTAGAAAGTCCTTACTTATGCCTGTATATTGCACCATGTTTCCTAATTCTTTTCTCACAGAAGTTTCAGGATTTGGGGTTGAAATACCCTTTTCATTATCTTAGTGACATGGCCTGAAACAAACTTGTTCATGTTTGCTTTTCTTTCTAAAATAACATACCATACCATAGAAAAGTCACTTGTGACCACAGCTATCATTACAAGTCTGTGTTTCAGCGTGGACTTCCGGGCTGGGGATGCTTGCAGGCCTATTTATCACAAAGGTAACCTTTGAAGACAAGTGGTAGGGAAAAGAATTGGCTAAAACCGTGAGACAAACTTTTTGCATGAGTATCATATTAAATGGAAGAGAAATGATTGTTTCACTGCCCAAAGAGAACCCAGAGGCATCTGTCTCATTTCAAGAGTAATATATATTTACTCTAAATTCTAAGATTCAAGTAATGATGTTGAAAAACTTTAAAGATGTGGAAGTAATAACTTCCAAGATGGGGTGAAATTTGAAGAGGTATAGTTAACCTTAGGGAATCATGGTAGCTTAATAAACTTCTGTCATTTTTAAGTTTTTGCAGAATAATTCTCTACAATTTCCTGACAAGTTGGCAAAATCCAGTGCTTGTATATTCTTATATCTGGGCATTCAATATTTTGTGGAACAACTTGATTATATTTGGTTTTATTTATTTGTGTCATATTTTGGATACTTTTCTCCAAAATGTAATGCTCTAGGCATGTGACAAATGTTAGCACATGTCCTCTTCCCAAACATTCATATACTTAGGGAAATTTTTAGGATTACATTACTCTTTTCAACTTTCAGATAAAATTATATGTACTTGCTATAGGCAATATGATTTTTGAAGAATATATTGTGGGTACATTAAATCTATCTAATTAGTATATAGTAAATTACAGATGAGAACACACTTAATATTGTTTAAAAATATAGTTTAGCCTTTTAACTACATTTTAAGATAAGTCAGCTTAATTAACTGAAGAAATGTGTCCTTAGGTCAACATCTTTTAAATCCAGTAAAGTTGACAGTGAATAATAAATATCAGAGATACATAGAAAGCACTGAAATATCAGTAACACGAGCTTCTCTTGTCTTCTTGTTAATGGCCATTTCACACTAATTTTAATGTAACTATTTAAATTTATATCCCTGACTATAATTTATGGAGTTTTCTTCTCCCTACATCTTTGCCAACATGTATTTATCTTTTGAATAGCAGTCATCCTTACAGGTGAAAAGTGTAATTCATTTTGTTTTAAAATTGACTATTGCTCCTTCAGCTGGTGATCTACCTCAGGACCAAAGCCATTCCAACCCAAGGTTGCTGGAGGACTTTGAGCTCAGGAACTGATAGAAAGCCCTACAGACTGGGACCACCACTCCCATGCTAGCCCAGACAGGACACACCTCCCAGTTCCCACCCTCAACCTACACAGCTTTTTTGACAGCCTGGCCTGTTTGTAACTTGATACAGCATCACTCTGACTTGTAATGACCTCTGTACTTCTCTTCCCTTGGTTTTCCCAAGGCATCTCACACATTGTTGCTGCCTCTAGACACAGTATAATAAATAAAGTCATTTTCACTTGAAAAAAAAATTGACTATTGTTGACAGTTAATGGTATCAATATTTTTTCATATTCTCATTGATAATTATGTTGTTTTTAATCAATGAAGGCTATTTTCTGGCCTCTGAATTCTCTGATATATATATATATATATATATGTGTGTGTGTGTGTGTGTGTATATATATATATATATATATATATATATACATATATATATATATCACATATACATATATTCACATATATGAAGTTATGTGGTTAGCAAATACTCTCTCCTGTTTTATATGCTATCTCTTCATACTTAAATGGTTGTTTTGCTCTTCAAAGGCATTTTACTTTAATTTAATCTCATTTCCCTACTTTTACTTCTGTTGCTTGTAGTATGGAACTCATCTCCAAAAATATAATTAATTGCTCATATACTTGTCTCAAAGGGACAATAAAGTTTAGTAATTTTATAATTTCAAATCATTTATTATTATCTTATATCTATTTTAGTTTATTTATATATGGAATGGTCTGAGGGTCTGATTTCATTATTCTGTATGTATAGATTCTAGTTTTCTAGCAACGTGTATTGGAGAAATTGTCTTTTTCTTATGTGTGTTTTCCATGATTTTGTTAAACTTACGAGTAGTTTGAAATGCTACCGTCTTTGCCTGGGATCGGCTGCGCTACCAGCCCCATCTGGCTTCCCTGTTATTCTGCCAGACTTAGCTCCTGGAGGAGACCAGTCCACTTCTAAGACCCTGGAATCTGCAGATAAAAGACACACACACAGCTTGTTACTTTGTAACTTGCCTTCTTGAAACAACTGTTGGGTGCAGATATGTACTGTCTGGTAAAGTGAGTCCTTACCAACTTTTATCTTTCCACCTGCCTTAATGTAGTGGCTAGTACCACCTAACCCCTGCCCAAACATCCTTGGCCACTGGCCTGTAGCTGACACCATAGTTCCAGCTCTCCCTGAAGTCTCAAATCGGTTGCTGCGTTCTCCTCTTTCCAAAGTCCAAAAAATGGCAAAAAACAAAACAAAACAAAACAAAACAAAACAAAACAAAACAAAACAACTTTCCTTCCTTGTGTCTCCTTTTACCTCCTGAGACCCAGAAGTCTCACCTGAAGTCTCACTTGTACCTTCCATCCAACAAGTGTTCCCCGACTTTCTTACTGACAAATTATCAAGAACCAATTGAGGAACATGACCTTTGTATCACAACTTCCTCTTCCAGTTAAAAGTTGACTCTACATTCAAACGCATACTTCTGGGCCTTTCCTAGAATTTTAAGTATCCATGACTCATTATCAGAATTGGGTTTTAGAGTCAGGAGAAGAGGCTGAGGTGCATATTTTACATACCAAAGCAGATCTGGCTTCCAAGTTTTCTCAGAATCCCTCTGTCCCCACCTGGCACACCGCAACATTTTCACTGGAACTTTCCAGCCCAAGGGCTGAGTTGCCCTTTCCTCGGAGTCTCTCCCCTATTTAATTCAGAAATTTCAGTATCTCTCTTCCTTTTGTTTCCTTCGCTCCATGAAGATGCTTTCTTTTTCTTCTCTTCCACTTTCTCTTCTCTCCTTCCTGATGTGTGATTGGCCTCCTTCCTTGAGGCCAGTGAACTCACCTACCTAAGAGCAGTTGCTCAATAAACCTGAACATGTATAATTTTGTCTTGAGTTGGCTCATTTTACCTTCAGAGAAATAGCTTGTCAATCAACCTTATTTTAACACCACCAGATTGAGTTCTTAATGCTTTCCCAATGAAAAATCTTTTGTCTTAATTTTTTTAACATTCTCAAAGATCTGTATTTTAAGATGTACAATCATTGCTAGAGAGATTTTTACCTATATTAGGTCATCAACAGACCAAAAAATAGGGCAAATAAAAACAAAAGTCAGTGTTTCTAGGTTCAACTGGAAACACTAAAGTTGTATAGATTTCATGCATCTACCCTGGTTTCAAGAATATGCTTCGCTGTATATATTGTATTTTACTGTCAACCTACAGAGCAGGCAAATTCTAGATTATATGGTCGTTTCCCTTTCATTTTTCTTTGACTTTTCAAGCCACACAGTTTATTATTCCTGATGATGAAGATAAAATATGAATCTAATAAACTACCAATATGTAGAAACAATGGTCACAATTATACTTTATAAATAAAGTTATCCTTGTCTTCAGTTCTCTGTTGCTTTCACGTAGTGAGCAATCTATTTCAGGTACTCAAAAGTCTCTGCCCATCTTCTGCAATATTTTTAAGGATTGACTAGAAATTGTCGGCCTTCTTTCTGCACCTGACTAGGTGAAAACAGATATACTAATTTTCCAGAATACTTTTATGCTTTTAAGAGTGGAATTTGTTTATGTGTGTGCCTTTGTATTTATGTGTATGTATATGTATAAATACAAGTGTAAACTCATTTCAACATATTCAAACAGAATGAGGCTTAGAAAGCTTTGTTTAACTTCAAATCTAAGTGATATGCATTCAAACCTTCATTGACTCTAGTCCTATACAACAAGACAATTATTCACTGGATGAGTTATAAACTTGTATCTTCTTTCTACTTGGTTAATTATCTTTTAATATCTATGATATTGGTTATAGAATGCCAAAAGGCAGACAAATGAGAAGCAGTCCAATTTAATCACCAACTATGAAACATTATTTTCCATCTTCTTCTAGTTCACCAAGTTGATGTAGTTTCCTGATTTACAGAAGTTCACATTGATTTTGCTTCTATGTTTTCATAATCATTTATAGCCTGTAACCATAGGCTTCAGTGCTAAATTACGTTCTGTTTCAAATATGATGGTGATTATTTTATTGCTTCTAATTAAATTGTAATATCCCTGAAGATAGAACTAGTTAATATTTGAATGCTATTGTCTCTGTAGTTTGTACTCTGTGAATGAGGCACTCACATTTACTATTATGTCCAGAAAGCCTTTTTTGCTGTTGCTTTTAAATTTTTCTTTCTATATTAAAATAATAAGTTGCCTAGTTAATCTTTTATTTAGAACACGGACGCCTAATACAATACATAAAATCATGTATAAGTAAAATACAGATATCAGTAAAAGACTTGGTGGGTAGAGAAATGGAAAGTTTAAGGAGACTTGGGTTAGATGTAAATGACCGGCTTTGTGTATGGGTATTTAATTTGATAAATTATTTATCTATGAAAAACATTGTAAGGATGTTTTTATGTTTTAAACATGTTTTAATGCAGACAAAATATTGTCTGATCCTTGTCCCACATTACTCCTCCATTTCCTTTTCCCTATCCTGATTAGGTATAACTCTAGCCTCTCTTTTGTCTTTCATACCTCAACTACATATTGTGGAGATGTATACAAAATGCTTCTAGATTACAAAATACAATCTGTTAATGCTTCTTTTATATGGGACAGAAATTAAACTTTCTAAATTGGGAATAAGGACACTTACATATTTCCTTTTTTTAATTTAATTTATTTTTTTATTTATTCATTTTATACTTACTACTTACTACTGCCCTCTCTCAGTCAGCCCCTCCCTTCCCTTGCTGCTCCTCCCCTTCTCCTCTGAGCAGGTGGGGACTCCCTGGCACTACAAGTCTTTGCAAGGCTAGGCAGCTAGTAGATCGCATCCCCCAAACAGGCAACAGCTTTTGGTATAGCTTCCATTCCAGGTGTTCCTAATCCACATGAAGGACAAGCTGTACACCTGCTAAATATGAGAGGAGAGGTCCAGCCCTTATACATTCTTTGGTTGGTGGTTCAATCTCTTAAAGCCCAAAAGGCCCAGATTAGTTGATTCTGTTCTTCTTGCTGTGAAGTTCCTATCCCCTTAAGAAGCCGTAATTCTAATTCCTATTGTTCCATAAGAATCTCCAAACTCTATCCAGTGTTTGGCTATAGGTGTCTGTATCTGTGTGAGTCAGCTGCTGAGTGGAGCCTCTCAGAGGGCAACATGCTCACATCTACAAGTAAAAAAGAGTATCATTAATAGTGTTTTGGGATTGTTGCTTGTCCATAGGATGGGTGTCAACCTGGGCCAGTTACTGTTTGGCTATTCCCTCAGCCTCTGCTCCATCCCCCATGCCTGCATTTCATGCAGACAGAATAAATTTGGAGTTTAAGGTTTAGTGGGTGGATTTCTGTCTCTGTCACTCGACTGCAGTTCCTTTCTGGCCCCAGGAAGTGGCCTCCTCTGGTCCCGTATCTCCAAAGTAGTAAGTCACAGCTAAGGTCACCCCCATTGATGCTTGGGTGTCTTTCTTATCCCAGGTCTCTGTTTCATTAAGCAGATACTCCCTACCTCCTCACCCATGTCAGTTGCAGATTTCCATTCATTTTCATGTCTATCTAGCCATCTCTCTAGTCCTTCCCCACACCTATTCTGAACCACCCATTATCCTGCCATTCCACTCTCAGTTCCCTCTCGCCATCTACCTCTTATGATTATTTTATTCTTCCTTCTAAATGAGATTCAAGCTTCCTTATGTGGGCCTTCCTTCTTGTTTAGCTTCTTTGGGTCTGTGGTAAGATACATGGTACCTGTATTTTATGGCTAATGTACACTTCTAAGTGAGTACATACTATGGATGTCCTTTTGAGACTGGGTTACTTCACTCAGGATGATATTGTCAAGTCCCATCTATTTGCCTGCAAAATTCATGCTATCTTGATTTTTTATAGCTGAAGAGTATTCCACTATGTAGATGTACCACATCCCTTTTCTTTATCCATTCTTCAGTTGGGGGACATCTAGGTTATTTCCAGTTTCTAGCTATTATGAATAAATCTGCTATGACCATAGTGAAGATAGTGAAACAAATGTCTTTGTGGGTTGTTGGAGCATCTTTTGTATATATGCCAAGGAGTTTTATAACTGGATCTTTTGGTAGAACTATTCTCAGTTTTCTGAGAAACCAACAGGTTGATTTCCAAAGTGGTTGTACAAGTTTGCACTCCCACCACCAATGCTGGAGTGTTCCCTTTGCACCATATCTTCTCCAGCACAAGTCAACTCTTGAGTTTCTGATTTTAGCCATTCTGATATGTATAAGATGGAACCTCATAGTTATTTTGATTTTCATTTTCCTAATGACTCAGAACTTTGAACATTTCATTAATTGCTTCTCAGTCATTCAAGATTCCTCTGTTGAGAAATCTCTGTTTAATTTTGTGGCCCAATTTTATTGTATTATTTGGGTTCTTGGAGTCTAACTTCTCATGTTCTTTGTAAATTTTGAATATTACCCCTTTGTTAGATGTACGGTTAGTACGATTCTTTCCCAGTCTGTGGCTTGGTGATTCTTCCTATTGACAGTGTCCTTTGCTTACAGAAGCTTTGCAGTTTCACAAAGTCCCATTTATTAATTGTTGATCTTAGAGCCTGAACCACTGGTACACTCTTTTGGAACTTTTATCCGATACCGTAGCTTTCAAGGGTATTTCCCACTTTCTCTTCCATGAAATTTAGATATCTGGTTTTATATTGAGGTCCTTGATACTCTTGGACTTGTGTTTTTTATACGGTGATACATTTGGACCTATTTTCATTCGTCCACACGTAGACATCCCATTAGTCCAGCACCATTTGTTAAAGATGCTTTCATTTTTCTATTGTATTCTTTTGCTTCTTCATCAAGTAAAGACACACATAAATTCAAGAAAAATATTTAGTAGTTTAATTCATACTAAGTCCACTTTGTTCAATTAGATGGTATTTGAAATAGAATTAGGAAGTTCCAGATGCTAAATTGGAAAACAGGTGCACTTTTCAAGATTAAGTATTTTGTCTGTAGAGATTTTTAACTTAAAAAAAAAGCAACACAACTTGTTGCTAATTTTATCCAAACTTTGAATTATTTGCTCTTTCTTTGCTTTTGGTCTGGTCTTTGGAGATTGTTAGGAGAAAAAGCACATATGATTGCATTTCTAACATTTGGATTTGTCTGTACTGTATTGAGCCACGATTATCTTTAATGAAGTGTTCACTACAAAACATCATAACAGAACTGACATTTTTTAGGTTTTAGGCTTCTGTATTTGCAAAAAACCAACCAAACAAACAAACAAAAAAACCCCAAGAAAACAAACAAACAAACAAAAAACCAAAGCCTTTACCATAAAGCAACTGTAAAAATATTTCATCTTCATCATCATATCAGTGTTTAACAAGCAGGACTTGGGGTTTTTCAAAAGTTGAATTTTTAAGATAAATATGGCACTTATCTTTACCAAAAAATCTCTAATAAGTTGGTAGGTTTATAAAATCTTAGAGAATCGAACAACTTTGTGAAATCCAATATAGGGATGCAATAGAGAGTGGAGAAGACTAAGTAAGATTGAAGGGTGTGTGCTTTATCTATCAAAGACAGAGAGTCATGCAGCTATACAGAATTGCACACATGAGGAAGATGACAGCAGTTTTAGTAGCTCTTCTGGGTATTCAAGAAAATATGAAAAAAAATATATATGATTATACAATGTATAGTATACAATACATCTATATATTTATGTTAATTTATTATATATAATAATTTTTAATTCTTAGCATAGGCTTTATAAATTCATCTTGGAGTGAATTCTTCCACTTACATAGCTATAAAAAATCTCTGCAGAGCACTACACAGAGTTAACACAAGTATTTTTCATGACCCCATTTCTCTTATTTGGATATATGGCAGACATTTCTCATTGATTATGGAATTCTTCTCTTGCCACTGTCTAGAGTTGAACTAATAGTGGCTTCTTATAAACACTCTAAGCAGCCATCACCACCATTCAGAGATGCAGGAAGAATCTGTCTGCAGTCCTAGACATGGGTAAATTAATCATTATATTCATTGGTTTTTTTCTATGTATGATAGACATTTTAAAAACTTGGATAAAGAACTGGGTCAGACACTAAATTACAATAATTATACCTTATTATTCAATTGTCTTGTTCAACTTGTAATCATGTTCAAATATCTTTTCTAATTAGAGCCACAAAGATCTTTATGAGGTAGGAAAGATAGTGTGTCTATATTAAAATAGAGAAAACAAATGTTCAAAGAAGTTAAATGAGTTGCCAAAGATCATACATCTAATAATTAGTGATGAAAAAATTGTATCTTGGGTAACTGGGGTCTTTACAATAATAATCATACAAATCAAAGAAGAAAATCACAGGGACAAAAAGAAATAGCCCTTAGCAGCAAAATGAAACAGAAAATGTTCCACCCAGAATTCAGGTAGCTTGGATCTCAGTCACCATTCTTGCTGTAAAGAGACAGCCCTTGGTACCTGTACAAATGGCAATCCTGTACAATCGGTGAATGTGAATCTTCTTTCAACTCTTGTTAACTTTCACCTATTTACTCTGTTGTCTTCAGAAAGCATAAGTGGAATGTCGAAGGGAGACGATGATTGCAAGAAAGAGATACTCCATTCTTGGATAGTAAAATATAGAGAATTCTTTCACTTGTCATTCTAAGTTTTATTCTAACATTGTGAATTGCTTGCCTGCCCACTAGGACAGTCATCCATACCTTGTTATTCATGGATTTATAAAGCAGTTATGCCACTTTCTCCACACAGGTAAGAAGGAAAATGTCCTGATGACACATAAATTCCACCATTATGTCTTAAGACAAAAATATCTTTGCCTTAATTGTCTTGTATGTTCTTGTCCCTACTGTTTAATTCCAAGACGGGTCTTTGTGATGTTAGTGATGCTGATGATGATCAGTCGTTTTGTTAATAGTCATTCTTATTTCTGCATTTTAAAAACTATACATATTTTCAAGTATTGGTTTAAATTTAATTCTCTCAGAAGTCTCTCAGGTAAACAGAGGAGGTAATAGGAGAAATAGAAAAACCAATGCTTAAAACACTCACAAATTAAATGTCAAAATCTAATCGAATAAAGACAGTAGCAAAGGCTAACATTTGCAGTACAAAAACACTGGGAGGGGTCTTAGGACAATACTAAAAGACATTGTAAAATTATTGTAGAATTTTTTAAAATTTATTTATTTTATGTATATGAGGACACACTTGTTCTCCTCAGATACACCAGAAGAAGGCATCAGATCTCAATACAGACGATTGTGAACCAACATGTAGTTGCTGGGAATTGAACTCAGGACCTCTGGAAGAGCAATTGGTGCTTTTAATTGCTGACCTATCTCTCTAGTCCTATATAAGGATTTATTAGCTGCTAAAAGATACACCTTTGACTCATTGTTGTACAGTTGATAATTCCTGCCTTTTGAAGATCATTTAATTTAAAATCTCCATGGGTAGCAGAGAAGATGCATGTGATAAGTCCACAATGCATATAATTGTACCGGTATTTCTGAACAAATGTGAGATTTCTTTTTAATGTAATTTTCCTCAACCCAAACTTTACATCACTTTAGAGGGATTTGTATGTGAAGGCTGGAATTTCTCAATTTTTTTCCCTCATTATCGTACATACAAATGATTTTATTACTAAAATTATGTTGTTTGTCTTTTTAATAATTTTGTTTATTTATTTAATTAATTTTATTGGTTATTTTATTTATTTATTTATATTTCAAATGTTATCCTCTTTCCCGGTTTCCCCTCCAAAAACCCTCTATCTTATCCACCTTTCCTTGCTTCTATTAGGGTGCTCCCCACCAATCCACCCACTCCCTTCTCACTGCCCTAGCATTCTCCTATCCAGCGGAATCACACCTTCACAGAACCAAGGGCATTCTCTCTCACTGATACCAGATAAGTCCATCCTCTGCTACATATGTAGCTGGAGCCATAGGTCCCTCCCTCCATGTGTATTCTTCGGTTGGTAGTTTAGTTCCTGGGAGCTCTGGCGAGTGGGAATAGTGTCTGGTTCACTGATATCGTTGTTCTTCCTAGGGGGTTGCAAATCCCTTCAGCTCTTTTAGACCTTTCCCTAACTCCTCCATTGGAGTTGCTGTGCTCAGTCTGATCATTGGATGAAAGCATTTGCACCTGTATTGGTAAGGCTCCCGCAGAGACCTCCATATCAGGCTCTGGTCAGTAAGCCCTTCTTGGAATCAGCAATAGTGACTGGATTTGGTGGCTGTATATGGAATAGATATTTACTAATACTCAGTTTGTCATTCATTTGTAAGAATTTCTCAGTCTCACTTTACTGAAAGTTATGTAAAATATTTTCAAATGTAATCTGTTTCTTTAATAAACTCATATGTATAGTGTATTACATAACAATCTGCACCATAAACACATTTAACAGCTTGTTCTGCAATGAAATGTATGACTCCTTATCATTAAATTAACATTATTTTGATACTAACTCCTATCCTCACTAAATTTCTTATTACTGACTTAGTTTTCCATTGATTCTAACAGGATTTTATCCACCCAGCTACTAACTCATATTCCTAAAAATAGTAATTGATAGAGTTCAGAGCCAGAGAAACAAAGTAGTCCCTTAAAAGAGTTTATATTTTTAGTTTATGAACTTTGATCAAGGTGATATATTTGTGGCAAAAAAAGAAAGTTTTGAAAATATCAATATTTGTTTTCCACTACAGAAATTCTATTATAAGTCATTTTAGTTAGGGTACATGCATTTGAACTTTTAAAAATTTCTCAAATGATTTAATATATGGCCACCAAAGAAGGTGTTGCCCTCTTTGTCTCCTCACAGTATGGGACAATAGTATTTCCCACTTTCTCACTAATACAGTTAGTACATGCCTAGCTTAACTATTTTCAAAGACTCATGTTCTTCAAAATGACCAAGTATTAGCTTTAGTCGAGAAATTCTTTCACTTTGCATTATGTTTTCATATTACGCCCTCTCTCAAAATATTACTTTCTATTATGACAAAAACCAAATCTAACTAAAAACTGACAAATCTACCAAAATAACCCCTTTTGCAATATGTGAGAAATAAAAAAGTACCCTGCATGATACAGAATTAATGAGAAACTATTTAAACTATGAAACACTAGAAAACAAAAGTCTAATCTCACCAAATTAATGCTTGAAAAATACATATAGAAGGCTATCGACCTACATATAAATCATTTATATGTACAGTAATGAGAAAAACACATTTGCAAGATATATTCTTGAATTATAATGCTATCTTACTTACATTCTAATTTTAAAATGTTTTGAAACACAATTGTGGGATTACATGGCAAGGCCTTACTCTTGGCAAACACTCAACCTTGGCTCTCCTATCTACTATTCTTCTTTCTGCTTACCTTCCATGATTCACTTGTCAGTTCTCAGAACTTCAAACAAGGCCTCATAGCAACCCATCTTAGTAACCCTTCCTCCTGATCTCTAGATTTGGAAAACATCCTGCTAGATAGATGTTTTGAGAACCCCTGGTAATGAAAAGGCTTTGTAAGAATAACTTAGACCCCACAGCAGCAGCTAGCTTCCTCCACCTGCAAAGCCCTCTTTCCTTCCGTCCCTCTCCCCATATCCTGCTTTCAGAGTATATAACTGGTGTAAACGATAAAAATGTTAACAGCTTGATCAGAATTCTTGATGTGCTGTGCCATTTTATTTTCTTATGCATCTCAGTCCTCTCCACAGGGTCTAAAGGTCCCACTTGATTGTCCAGCTGGCCTGGACACACAATGCAAATTTTTGACAGCTAGCATATTTTAAAATCTTTAAATTTTGTTGGTTTGTACTTACTTTTAGACAAGGTCTCTCTGTGCAGTTCAGATCAGGCTCGCACTTACTACCATCCCTTTGCCTCACTCTCTCAAGGGCTTGGAGGAAGAATGATAGGGCAGGCCTAAGGCTATGTGTATGATGATGACTCCTGTGTCCCTTCTTGCCCAGCTGTGCTTAAGAAAACACATGATGAAGAGGGGAAGGGGAAAAGAGTAGAAGAATTAGGTATGGGGGAAGATAGAGGAGATGTACAAAGGGTCAGGAAATTGAACAAAGGTGTGTGGAAATGGGGAATGGGGAACTGGGGATAGCAACTAGAAAGTCCCAGATGCCAGCAAGAGCCTTCCAGAATCCCCCGGGGGGGGTGACATTAGCTGAAATACTACACAAAGGGAAGGGAGAACCTGTAGAGACCATATTGAGAGGTTAGGCAGAGCCTCTGGTTGAGGGATGGGGCCACCCACCCGTCTCCAAAATTTTAACCCAGAACTGCTCCCGTCTAAAGCAAATACAGGGTCAAAGAAAGAGTGGAGCAGATACTGAAGGAAAGGGCATCCAGAGACTGCCTCACCTGGGGAATCCATCCCACATGCAATCACCAAACCCAGACACTATTTCGGATGCCAAGAAGCGCTTGCTGACAGGAGCCTGATACAGCTGTCTAGCTGTCTTCTTAAAGGCTCTGACAGATCCTGACCAATACAGATGTGGATGCTTGCAGCCAATCATCAGACTAAGCACAGGGACCCCATTGGAGGAGTTAGGGAAAGTACTGAAGGAACTGAAGAGGCTTTTTCTGGAGTTAGTGGGAGGGGAGGCCCTTAGTCCTACGCAGGCTTGATGCCCCAGTGTAGAGGAATGCTAGGGCGGTGGGGGGGGGTGAGTAAGTTGGTTGGGGAGCACCCTCATAGAAACAGGGTAATGGGGGATGAGAAAGGGAGTTTGCAGTGGAGAAACTGAGAAAGGGGATAACATTTGAAATGTAAATAAATAAAATATCCAATTAAAATTAAATTAGACAAATCATCAAAAAAAAAGAAAGAAAGAAAGAAAGACAAGAAAAAGAAAACACAACATGAACACTGTCAGTCTGAACTGCAAAACTTAGAAGGAAGAAAATAGTATAAGAAACAGAGACTGCTCTTCCCTATCTAGGTCACTAGATTCCTACTCAACAGGATAGCTAAATGAGAAACCTGCAGGTTGCTAGTTTACAACTATACGGTACATGGATTGTTATGCATGTAATTTACTCCTTCATCTTCAAAAGCAGGGTTATGGTCGTTAGAATTATAGTATGACTTTAGTTCTAAATCTGCACTATAGGGACTGAGCAATCAAGAAAGCCACTTTATCATACAGAGATTAAATTTTCTTCATTAAATGAGGAATGGAAAACAACTTCCTCTACACCACCCTTGCATATACAATGTGAAAGGGCTTTGCAGGTTGTGAAGCATGTGAGCTGTGTGCAGCACTTAAGTCTACTTAAGTCAACTCTTTAGGTTTGTTGTTGTTGTTGTTGTTGCTGTTGTTTTGTTTTTGCGGGTTTTTTTGTGGTCATTTGTTAACCCTTTGAGCACTTAATTTATTTATTAAATGGGAAAACCTCTTTGAGTCCAAATGATTTCACTACAAGAAGGAATTAGCAATTTATAAACTATAAATTGATCTCTTTAATAGTTTCCCAAATCTGAGTGGTATCCAATTCTATAACTGTTAGAGAATAACTCAACAATTTCCAAGCACCCAATCTCAACAGCCAGGTACCTTTAAGACTGTATAGGCATCACCAAATATATGTCATCACTAAATCACAGGCAGAGCTTCTGGATTTCTGAGATTCTTGCTGAATAAGGCTAAGAGAAACTAAAAGGAGAAGAATCTTGCATTCTCACAAAGTCAATCACACACTCTGAGATACAACTCAAAACTATTTTAAATTTAACTAATGCTCCTGATTTCTCATTTTGTATGGTCAACATATGCCATTACTACTTCTGTTCTTCAAATTTTTCCATCTTGATCCAGACTACACCTCTCTCTGTCTCTCTCTCTCTCTCTCTCTCTCTCTCTCTCTCTCTCTCTCTCTCTCTCTCTCTCTCTGTCTCTCCCCCTCTATCTCTCTCACTCTCTCTCTCAAACACACACACACACTTTAATGAGTAATTAGTTAAGTCTTAACATTTGACAAGAGTTTACTGTGGTTGAAATCCAAGACTTTAGAGTTATTTATTAGAAAAAGGATCCAAAACTGCATGCAAATTGGTTGTGATTTTTGTAATTGTCTCCATTTATTGCAAATAGAAATTACTTTGATGAGTGATGAGGTGTACACTTACATGTGGATATAAAGAAAAATAGTGTCTCCTAAAAATTACAGAGGCTAACCCCATGAAATCTCACCAACATTACTGCATAGACATGACCGGAACAAGTCAACATCAATGGACTTGTTAACATAGAAGGGGGAAGCTCACAAGGCTTTAAACGTGCACGACAACCTACAAACAACTAAGGAATTCTAAAAGTGGGTGAAACACTCTTTTGAGGAGAAGAGCACACCAATGTTTTTCCAATGCTAAAGAATCATCTCTGAAAACAAACACATACAAGCAATTTATATGAGTTGAACAGGTTATATTATATGTTCCTAAAAGTATATGTGTATCGAAGAAAATACGGCAATGAACCTGAAGATAGCAAGCAGAGGGCTAGCAGGGATGGTTTAAAGGAAGCAAAGGGAAGTGAGAAATGTTGCAATTATATTATGATCTCAAATAATAAAATATTATTGAGATTGGATCATTGGTATGGTGTTTAGAACTTGCTGTTGTCACAGACGACCCAAGTTTGATCCCCCAAATCCAGATGGTAACACACCTCAGTTTGTAACTCTAGTTCCTGAAATCAGAAGCACACCTCTGGATTTCACAGGCTCAAGCAAGTATGAGATGAATGGTACAAATACAGGAAAAACACTCAAGTCTGTATTAAAAAAAAACACAATTATGAAAGTTACCTGTTGTTTATTTAAAATTAAAGTTAAAGGGGAATGCAATCATTTGTTCTCTGTGTAGCTATATCTTAATTGAAACACTCCTTTTGGAAGACAGAGAACCAGTTTATAACACACAGGAAGTAAATGAAATAAACAAGGTACAGAAAGTAAGTTCATACCTTATTTTCTTTGATACACACATACATTTAGGAACATAAGAATATAACTTGTTCATTCCATATAAATTACTTGTATGTGTTTATTTTCAGAGATGATTCTTTGGCATTGGAAAAACTAATTTGTATGCTCTTCTAGAAAGAGTATTTCTCCCACTTTTGGAATTCCTCAGTTGTTTGTAGTTGTTTGTTCAAGTTTAAGTAATAACAGCTCTGGTAGCTTCTGAAAGTTACAAAGGTCACATAAAACCCAACCCTGAGGTCATACATACACTGATAATTGCTACCCAGAGAAGATATTCCAGGCAGTGCAGCTGCCTTCAAGTGGTGCAAGGAGCTACCTGGAGACTTCTTTTAAGGTCATCATCCAGACTTCAGAGGACAATGTTGTGATAAATCTGCCTTTGAGTTATCCATGCTTTTGAGGAAATTATTCCACACCCATGCTCTTATTAGTACACCTAGCCATACTCCTGCTTCTCCAAGCTCTATATGAGCTAAATCTTTCTTTTGATCTGCTTTCAGTGTACTTCCTAGGAAGAAAAGATGTTTATTCATGGTCCACCAAAATAATCACATACCATTGAGAGGAAGGTTAGCTATCACTAAGTAGGTGGTTGATTTCAGGCAAATTAACCTCTGTGCCTCACAGTGTCTTTATGTACAAAGTAGGATGATTGTAATAGAATTCACCTCATGATGTTATGGGAATTAAATGAGACTTGGTATATAAAAGTGAACTGTTCTTGGCATGTAGGGCTAACAAAGTGCTATGACTTGTTATTAGATATATCCTCCCTGGAAGCTTTCCCAGTCCTGTAGGGATTGCTCTGTACCATTGCATTGCAGTCAATTTGTCTTATTTCCCATTAGAGTTTCATCAGCATGAGAAGAACTATACATACCAATATTTTATATCAAAAGCCTAGCACATGGCTGATCATGTAATAAGCACTAACATTGTTTCTGAACAGATGCAAAATAAGTAGAATAATAGAATCCAGAGTGATTTTGTATATCATCTTCTCCATTGATCTCTCCTCTTTACATCTTATCATATAAAAATGAACCTGATATTAGAACAAAAGCCTAGTTTTATTGCTTACAATATTGATCCTTGTGAAGCCGTAGCTCCTAATTGAGATTTATTTATATTAGTGTTATTGTGTGAGCTATGACATTCACTCATTTTTTTCCATTGTCCACAGCCATATGGATTGTCTTCAACATGCTATTTCTTCACATTTTAAATGACAGCTATTTCATTTTACCAAAGTCTACTCCCTTTACAGTTGTCTCAAATTTATTCTACCACATTTCATTATATCTAGCTTCAGACTCAAGAATATGAGACATTCTCTCCATAGGTGGCTCATTTTTATTTCAACAGTGTACATTGCAGTACAACATACATTTTCCAAAGTATATTCTAGGGAGTGATATCTCCACAGATGTTAGAACACATGACTGTAAAATTAAAAATTTATAATAATTTTGGGAAATGTTGTGGTAAGCAATATTAAATTGATACCTTGTTGTAAGATTTTTTTAGCGTTTTTAATATTCAAATGTGTTTTGTGAATCTCCAAAGGCTCTTGAAATATGTCGCTTGTGTCAAAATTATTATTTGACCAAAGAAATAATTTATATTTCCTAGGGCATCTTACAGACCTACTCTTACAAGAAAAACTCATGCAGACACCTTAAATAAATATTAGTTTAAATTTTTATTGGGAATCCTAAGATATTGTTTTTAAAAATAATATAAATAAATATAAAAATAAATAATATAAATAATATTATAATAATTATAATAATATAATAATAAAAATAAAAAATAATATAAATAATAAATAAACTGTTCATTTTTAATTGCTAAAATCTCATTTTATAGAGGTGCTGTTATTGTTCATGCTACTAATCCATTCATAGGCTATCTACCAGTGGCATGAAATATTGGTAGTAACAGTATTCAATATGCCAATATTCAAATATCATTATTAAAATTATGCTTTATTGAGATTTTCTTGCATTCTCATCATGTACTTTAATGTTCAGGATCCCACCTAGGACATTCTACTAAATTTAATAGCCCTGGTTTTAGGTTCCTATCAGTTTTGGCAGCATCTCATATTACAGATCCATTTTCTTCCTCTTTTATTTTTATTTTTTACTTTGTGATAATCCTGACAGTTTTATGACTAGGTATTTTCAGAATGTGTCTCAGTTAGTATTTCTCTAACAATGTTTCTCACAGCGGGACTTAGTATGATTGAGAAAGCTCAGTAGTGAGTGTCTTTTGTCTCACGTCTTATCTAGGTGTATATCATCCATTTATTTTATAGCATTAACTGCTTTGGTAGCAGAATTGTTTTTCAGGTTCCTATTAGGAGGTTGCTGTCCACATATTCCTACACATAAGCCATGTCCTGTTACACTTTGCTGCAGTAAAGGGAATTGATTGCATAAACTTTTGCATATGTTTTGCTATCTTCCACATACTGTGTTTGTTCAACTATTGATTTTTTTATCATTAAAGTCTCATGAATATTTATATTATATCTTAAACTCCAATACCACCTTACCTGAAATTTGTTCTTCATAAAGGATTTTGATACATGGCCCTGAGATTTTAACCTTGCCATGCTCGTAGGCTACACTGTCCTTGAATTTGTAATCCTGCCTTAGGCTCCCAAATGCAGAGATCATGATCGTGTCCATCACACACAGATCTGCTTTTCTTTGGATCAAATAATTCAGCTTTGATCATTAAAAGCTTCTTAAGGTGGATCCTGTTTCACTTCTATAGAAGCCAAAAACTGTGTGTTTACACATATTGAGGTATATTTTTGTCTCTTTTATACTTCTTGCTCATCTTGTATGTTTTCTTTCTCTGTTCTACAATTATCCATTTCTTTAAATAATTCTAATTGATTCTGTTAAATAAATCCTATAATAATAAACTAAGATCTAGGTTATAGATTTACATATTACTCCCAAAATGACTGTTTTTAGGCCTTCAACTTACAGAGAAAGAGTAAATTTATAGATTGTATTATATTTAAGCTGTATCTTTTTTCTTTTTATTGGATATTTTACTTACATTTCAGATGTTATCTTCTTTCCCCATTTTCTCCCACCCAGAAACCCTCTATACCATCCCCCCTCCTCCTGCTTCTATGAGGATGTGCCCCCACCCACCCACCTACCCACCCACTCCCACCTCTCTGCCCTCGAATTCCCTCACACTAGGCATCCAGCCTTCATAAATACAACTTGCAGCTGTTTTTCCACACAACCGATTCTATCTTTTTGCTTTTGACATTTGTAAATCCTTGCTCTATGATAACTAGACTTCATCATTTTCTAGCCATCAACATATTATTGATGCTTGGTACACGCATAGTGGTGTTAAGAAGTGTTAAAAATTTTGTTGGAAGAAGCTACTTTATCAATTAAAATCCTTTGCTACATATAATTCATGCTAGCATTAGTTTTACATTTACTTCCAAAGTTAATCACTTTAGCAATTCCCCTCCCCATTGGGTCTATAGGAAAGATGGGCACATTATTAGTGTTACATGTTATGAAACCTAAAATATGACTTTAATATAATGTAAATTATCTATTACTGAAATCAATTCCTTCCTTTTAAATTAACATGATTAATATATTCTTTAAAGCTACCATCTCATGATAACTTTGTTCTATATTTGTCCCAGTCACTGATTGGCTGGTGGCAATGATGTGGCTCTAAAGATGTGAACATTATGATTGAGACAGTATCAAAATTGCCAGGCTCATGTCCACTCATGTCAATATGATTTTTAGGACTTAATACTGACTTAAAGAATGAAGTAGTGATTTCTGCACACAGTGCAGACTCCTTTCTCTCTAGAACCTTAATTAACTCACTGACATTCTTTCATATTTCTTTCATATTGTGTTTTCACTCCCAATCTGAAAACTTCTCCTCAAGAGTTACTCTTTAAAAATTACTCTTCTGTCCCTATAACTTGTGGCACTTTTGAGTGTTCCAAGAATATCTCACTGACAAAATTTTCTTGATGCAGAAGTACATTTTCTTTGCCAACAATTTGTGGGCCACTTTACTTTCAATTAACCTAAGTGGTATTTAGTCTAATTTGTAAGAAATATGGCTTTACCATATTCATTTGTAAATGAGGAATTGGCAACTTAGGAACAGGAGGTAAGTTTCTGAAGCCTATATAGTTGTGAAGTAGTCATACAAAGACACAGCCTGAATGTCTCCTTTCAGTCTAGCTCATCATAGAGCTGCTTATACCAGAAAGTAACTAATTGCCCATACATTGTTAGAATATTTCACTCTTGAGAACTTTTTGAAGGTATTAATTATTTTATCATCATAATCAGAATTTATACTCCCAGTACTATGAATGTGACCATGGTAAGAGTAGAATTCTAGAAGGTATTGCTTAACCACATAACTGGCAATGTCACAACTAAGTCATGTTCACTTTAAAATTCAGGTAATTTTTTTATTTGTCATGGTTGTCCTTATTTTCTTCAAGCAAATCCAACATGGATATTTACCAGAAACATGGCATTTTCTTTTGTTTACTTCAGTGATATGATTGTACTTGCCCAGTTTTCCTTATATAAATTATTTTTGTTGAGATATGGTCTGTTATTATGTATTGTAGTGCTAAATAATTGGCCCCCAAGATCTAGTTGCCTCAGGGAAGAGGAAATCCTTTTCTACACCAAGTGATACTATGTAACCTTGTTCCTTAATTTTACACTATTGGTTGAATAAAGATGCCTACAGCTTACAGCTAGGCAGAAGAGAGTTGAGTGGAGCCACCGTTTTCAGGACTTGGGGTCTGAGCAGAGAGTACTAGGAAGAAGAGAGTGAAGTGAGAAGACAATATGGGGTAAGAGATCATGAGAGCTGGCCACCAGGGCCGGCCAATTGGAATAAGAGCAACCCAGGAGAAACATAGCAAGTCATAGCTCTGAGTTATTGACAGGGAAGTAAACAATGTAGCTTAGAAGATTAATATTTGCCCAGTGCTCATGTCACTTAGGCGCATTATAATGTTTTGTGTCTTTTATTTGGGAAATAAATAATAAAAGGTGGAGTAGAATTTCCTAATTAATTCTTATTACAACACATTTCTTCATTAAAATTAACTAAGTGGTAGAGATATGGCATATTATCTAGAAAGAAACAATATTGACACTATCTATTGCTTATCCTGATTCCAATGAAGCCATCATTACGTGCCATGAACTATTCTTCACCTTCTTCCATTCATGTCTAGCCAGGAAATGCTAGTTGCTGATGACTGGGTCTTTTAAAGAAGTAGCTATGATAAGATGGTAAGGATAATGTCTCTATTAGTGTCTGGTTGTCACACAGACATATACATACACACATACATACACTCATAGAAAGGCAGTGAAAGAACACAGCACAGTGTCTTTTTATGACTAAGTAGAGAAAATTTACATGAAACAAATCTTGATCTGAGTTACAAGATTGGAACTATGATCTTGAGAACTATGAGAAAAATGTGTTACACAGTTGGTGGTGTTTTGTTATCTCAGCATCAACAGAATGATATTCTAATGTTATTTCCTACATTTTTGTGTTTTTATGTCTCCTAGGTATATGCTTCTTTGAATATAAAACATTCTCTTCTTTGTAAGACACAACTCTATATTTCTCCATGAAATTCCTCCCCTCAGTGTGCAGAACTCTTCTACACAAGAGGATGTAGAAAGAGCAGGGAAGACAGAGAAGAAGGATATTAGTAGAACAAGTCGCTCTAAACAGATGGAAAAAAGGATATATGAACACACAAAGACTGAAACAGAAATCACAGGGCCTACAAGGGTTTCCACTGGGTCTGAATCTTGTTATTCTTGGGGTTCTTTTATTTTTCTGTTGGTTTGTCTTGTCCAACTTTTCACAGACCTTAGTTAGGAAACTTAACAAGAGAAAAGGCTCAAGAGTGGATAATTCAACCCCACTTAAAAGTGTGAACAAAACTATTAATGGAGGCAGAGTAAGGGAGGGAAGTCAGTTGGAGAGAGGAGGGGAAAAGTTGAAGCAGGATCAGGTATGGGAGGAGACAGGAGAAAAGCCCAGAGTTTAGTTTTGCTTTATTCAACTAACCCTCTTAAGGCTTTATGTTCACTTTTTTCTAAGATTCAGCCCCAAAAAAAGTTTATTTTGTCATCATTATTTTGATCAATCTGTCTGTTTTTATGCTAATACAATGATGATTATATTATTACAACTCTGTAGCACAACTTGAAATCAAGAACAGTGATATCTCCAGATGTTCTTTTATTGTAGAGGATTGCTTTGGCTATCCAACTTTTTGTTTGTTTGTTTGTTTGTTTGGTTTTTCCCATGAAGGTGAATACTCTCCTTTCAATGTCTGCAAAGAACTGTGTTGGGATTTTGATGGAGATTGCTTTGATTCTGTAAATTATTTTTGTTAAATTGAATATTTTTATTGTTAGTCCTATGGATCCATGAGTATGAGAGATCTTTCTATATGTGTCATCTTTATTTTCTTTCTTCAAATACTTGAAGTTTTAGTATTACAAGCCTTTTATTTGCTTAGTTGCCTGCAATGTATTTTATATTATTTGTGGCTAATGTGAAGGATGTTGTGTCCAATGTTTCTTTTTCAGCCTATTTGTCATCTGCGTATACAAGAGCTACTGATTTTTGAGTTTACATTATATCCAGTGACTTCATAAAATACCTATGAAGCAAAGTCTATTTAACTCATATTGTTTGTGATTCAAAGACACTGGGTCATCATAAGCTTCACTCTACTGAGAAGCTACTTAACTATGACTACATTGTAGTAGATAATATAACACGAAGCCTGAGCAAGATTTTTCATCTTGATACATCTTGATACTCAGTGTAGAATCAGTCTCAGATTTTTTGCAGTAACACTTTCAGGAGAACTAACTTAGTGCATTTTAGCAGCAAAGCTCCCAGTGACCAAAAAACATCTAACCAGACCCTACTGTTGACAGATTTCATCAGCTCCTGCAAGGCTATGTTGGAAACTGTA
Source organism: Rhabdomys pumilio (assembly GCA_030674055.1). Classification (NCBI taxonomy): domain Eukaryota; kingdom Metazoa; phylum Chordata; class Mammalia; order Rodentia; family Muridae; genus Rhabdomys; species Rhabdomys pumilio. The sequence continues at coordinate 75,862,426 of JANHMN010000004.1, read as the reverse complement.
GTTCTTTAGTCTGGGAAACTCTAAGGAACATTCAAAACAAATCTAATCATGAAAATTACCAAATCCTCCCTCACCACCTATTTGTCTTATTCCTCTTCTATTTAATACCTGCACCAGAAAGTAAATTGATGCATGTGCTTTATTCCTAGAAGAAACAACTGCAAGTGTACAGTTTAGGGGAGAAAGGCTGCAATTGTATAGGTGGACTAAGAATAAAGTCAGTGTGAAAAGGCTAAATTTTACTCTTTTGTTTGACTCCTTGGAAATCCTAAGAAAAGAAATCCTAGAAAGCCTAATAGAGCTGAAAAAGGAGTCATTGAAAAATTTTCTAAATCCTAACTTTATAAATACAAAGACTGAAGCCCAGATATATAAATAGTAATCAGGGGAGTCAGTGGTACATATTTTGATGTCTTTGTGAACAATTTGCTAAATGTCATTATCTGTGAGTTCAGAATATTCTGATGGTTGTGGTTTTTTCTCTACATATAATCTTAGCTTGAAAATTTACCTTTTGACCCCTACTTTATTGAGTGTTCTTTATAAATTTACACAACTCTATATTTGCCCCAATTATGTATCCTTTTTTTGTGATCTCTTGAGCAGTTTGTATAGATAATATAAACATTCTCCAGGGTAGTTTCTTTTAGAACATTGTCTTGTATTCTCCCTTTCAACTGCTGCCATGCTAGTTCTCCTTCCCATTTTTGTCCTATGAATTCAGTACTTTGCAGGCATTAAAATCTGTCATGTGTTTTGAGGAGACCAAGTCGTATAAAATTTGGTTATTACTATGGTTTAAATATTTTCACTTGAATCCTGTTTATACTGCCACTATTTCTGGCAATTAACAGGGTGTCAAGAACAAATGTGTGAGACACCTTCTGACAAAATTGGATAGTCCAGGTCCAGGGCACATTTGCAACCATTCTTCAGGTTCATTCCTTGGGTTCCCTACCACATCCTCTGCTGACTCAAAAATCAATTTGCCTTTATGTATTAACTTCCTTAAATGGCTTACTGCCATTTCACTAAAAATCAGAATTGCTCATTTGCTTCCACCCACATCCTATATATTTGGATATGACTCAAATCAGTGTCCTACCCAACTACTTAGCTCTTCTGATTTGCCACTTATGCATCACCAACTTTCTGTTCCACTAAGTCAAGTTGCCCACAATTTATTTTTGATTTATATTCATCACTGCCCCCATATCTGAGCAGTACGCATGATCCATAAAATCTATATACTGATTAATTGTTGCATTTGAACTCACCTGTCCTTGGCTTATGTAAACCATGAAATTATTTGGTTGTGGAAATTAAAACTATAGTAGTTTCTTTCAAATTTTTTTTCCTTCTTTCTTTCTTTCTTTCTTTCTTTCTTTCTTTCTTTCTTTTTCTTTCTTACTTTCTTTCTTAAAAAACTGTTTCATTCACCATCTTTGCAAAACAATTTTTCTTTATGTGAACCATTCCATTTTCAATGAAAGCTTACAAAATGCAAAAAAGTTGAGATAGTATCATAATAAACCAGAAAATACTGATAATTTAACTTCAAAAATGCTTGTATTTTACCGATTTGTCTCATTTAAAATGTCATTTCGAAAGGTATTTCTTTGGAGCATTTTAAATGAAATTTTGGACCTCCATTTTTTTCTTATGTAAATATTATAGTACACAGTCTGAGGACAATGTAACATTGAACTTCATTTTCTATTTCACTGGTAACATTAGAAAAGTACATACCAGCTTCACCTTTCATTGGAATTAAAATTGACATAAGAAAGGTTAGGGTCATCTGGGCTTTGTTCAAGCCCATTATAGCAAAGCTTCCTTCCTCTGGTAAGAAAGCTAAAATCTAAGTCCTACTTCTAGTCCAGGGTAGAACACCCAACATTATAAGCTACATAAAAAAATAAATAAATAAAGGTGAATCTGACTGGGCCTAAACAAGGGACCATTTCTATGGAATACCAATTCACCTAGCTAAGGGGAGAGGACAAATGATTTTCTAGTAAATTATATAAAGTACTATTTCTGCCCAGAAGCTCTTCTTTCTAGCAGTGGCTTATAGATACTTTGATCTATTTCTTAAGGAAGCATTATGAAGCCTTAGCTATGTAGCCTGCCTAACTTACTTAGAATTCAGAAAATGAAAGAATCAATGAGTGAATTAATCAATGAATGATGTAACCCTTTCTCAGCTTCTGTGTATACCCTTTTTAGATTCGGACCAAAGGTTTAACATACTTTCTCTGGCACTCTGGGCTTTTTTACTCTTTCTTTGAAACTCTCTGCTTTGGCCATGCAGCTTCCCATGTGCTCAGTGGTGGCTTGTTGAACACGATAGCGTAACTCAAAAGTCCTGGCTTTATCTCTTCTTCTTACCTTTTGAATCTAGGCTGCTGCCAATATTTAGAGCTGGCCTGCACCTGTTTGTTTATTTTTTCTTTAGCTCTAATGAAAATTTCCTTATGATTATACTTATTTCATTTATAACTTCCTTTACTAAGAACCCCAAAACATGAGTGAGTTCTTCCTATAACAAAAACACAGTTATAATTCTCTAAATAAGTGTAAGTGTTAGTAAGAAGAACTGCTTTGACTGACGTTGGCCAGCTTTCATAAAATGTGTACTATAAATTCCTGAATTTCTTCTTCTTTTTGGCTCAAGACACAGTTAAGCTCAGCCTTTTGAATAATAAATTATGTCTCTTACATTTCTCTTAATTTGCAATTGAAGATTTTATATCTCACCTTCCAAATGTTACCTTCTCTATTTGTCTGTATCTTTGTTTCCTCTGCAGTGCTGTCATTGTTCCTAGAAAGGTAGACAGAAGTAGGCATTTCATTGTAAGAAAGAGAATAATGTAGGAGATATATATATATATATATATATATATATATATATATATATATATGTATCACATAGTTGCCAAATGGTCTGGCAGTGGCTTTAATGGCAATGAGTATAAATTCAACATATTTGAAATTACTCTGATACCTGAACTCTCATAATCATGCCATTGTTGAAGTATTAATTTTAAAAGCTATCCTGTCAATTCAACCAAAATATCCATGAAGATAAATGGCTGAAAATAAGTGTGATGTGTGTGTGTGTGTGTGTGTGTGTGTGTGTGTGTGTGTGTATGTGTGTGTGTAGAGAGAGACAGAGAGAGAAAAAATAATAAATAATAAAAACTTCTTTAACAAATGCTGACAGAAAATCTAGATATCACAATTATACACTGAAGAAAAGTAGACATATCTTTCATTCAATACAAAATCAACTTACAATATGTTAATCATCTTAATGTAAAAACTTCAGAAATTCAGAGGCTCTTTGCTGAAAACAGGAAAAGACTTCAAGATACAGGTATAGACAAGAAATTTTAGAAAAGCAACTCATAACAGGAAATAAATGTAAATGTGGAAAATTAAATAGATAGAAAAGCATCTATATCTCAAAAGAATTAATTGCTTATGTGAACAATAGCACACAGAATGACAGAAATCCTCGTAACTGTAACAGTAACAGTGGTAACAGAATAATTTCTTTCTAATTCATAAAGAAATCAAAAAATTTTATGCCATTTGATCAACATTTCTACCTTTTAAACATCTGTTTACACTTGTCTTATTTAGTATTGTATCATCCAATATTTCTTTTTCACACACACACACACACACACACACACACACACACACACACACACAC
>JANHMN010000004.1:75781161-75858695 GCA_030674055.1 Rhabdomys pumilio | reverse complement strand
ACACACACACACACACACACACACACACACACACACACACACACACATCACACTTATTTTTACCCATTCATCTTTATGGATATTTTGTTTGAATGGACAGGATAGCTTTTAAAATTGACACTTCAACACGGACATGATTATGAGAGTTCAGGTATCTCTTCAACAGAGTAATTTCAAATCTGTTGAATTTGTACTCAGTAAAGCCATTGGCAGACCATTTGGCAACTGTATGCTGATATTTATTTATAATTAATTGTTGGATTGGAAGAATTGCCATTCTGTTTTCTCTAATGACTGAACCAAATCACATCCACACAGCCACTGTGTCATGTCCTTCTTTCTCCACATTCTCACCAATATTTGTTCACAATAAACATTCAAACAGGAATCAACTGATATACCATCGCTGTTTTACTTTGCATTTCTCTGAAGATTTGTGACATCGAGAACATTTTTTGTATTACTGGTTAGTTTTAAATCTCTTGAAAAATTTCCATTTGTCATTTGTATGTTTTTAAATTGAGTTTTTGTTTTGTAGTTGAGTTGACTGACATCCTTATATACTTTAAGTATTAAGCTATTATCAGCTTTATTATTTGCAAATATTTTCTTCAATTCTCTTGTCAAAATTTCACCTAACTTTATCTGTATAGAAGCTCTTAAATTTGATACCATTCAACTTAATTACCTTTATTGTTTGACATGTTATTTTAGCTTCATGTGTTTGTGTTTCAGGTAGAACAAAACAAAACAAACAAACAAACAGCATCTTATTGCAAAGAATACAATAGTTTTAGCCGGGCATGGTGGTACAGGATGGCAATCCAGCACTTGAGAAATGGAGAGATAGGATAATGACTTTGAGGCTAGCCTGGTTTGCACTTAAAAATACAGTCTCACACAGAAAAAATAAACAATAGTTTAAAATATTTTCCTTCAGGATTAATATTTTCATTCTGTTTTCTTACTGATCCTATGTCCAATCATAAATTGTATTTCCTGTTCATCTGTACACTAGTGAATATTTAAATATCATACCTGATCAGTATCTTCATATATTTTTATATTTAATATATTATAAAAATATTCCATAGCCCTGTGGATAAATTATATTTATTCATTGTACACATTATCATTGTACCCTTTTGTGGAAATACAGTATGTTTTGGCAGGCTATTATAGAGCATATGGGCTATTTTCATGTTATTTTCTCTAATAATGATAAATTAGATCAGTGAATACTACATGCATGTTCCATTTCTTGGTTCTACAGTTTAACTAACTTTTGAGAAGCTACTGTGAATTGTTGCAAAACTCACTGAATCTTTGCTTCTTTCAAATGTACTTTTCTCTCCATGGAAATGTGTTTTCCTGCTGCACTGGGTAAGATGTGTGAAAATCCCACTCCAGAATCTTTAATACAGACAGAAATTACTTTTTCTCACATATCTGTCTACTCATATCTTCTTCATAATTCAGGTCACATATTGAACTCCAGCTTTCCATATGTTGTTCCATGACCAATTCATCTACTATGCCTTGTTTCCGCTTTGAAATTGTGTAACAAGATTACTCCTCTTGGAACACAATCACTAACTGTGTTATAGTTTTATTGAGATATGGCATATGTCAGTATCATATTATTACAATGAAATACTACATTACTGCAAGGCAGAAACCATCACATTTTTTTCTTTCTCTTTTTCATACCTCTATATCATTGGATTGATTACAAGTTAAGCATGCAATAAAAGTACTTACTAAATTGAATTAGATCAAATTGAATTGATTCTTCTGGATCATCAGCAATTTCTGTGGCATGATATAAACCTCTCCTACACAGAAGAAAACATACTTTTTCTTAGGCACAATGCACAGTGGAATTTATTTAAAAAAAAAATGGTTTCAACACACTTCCAAAGTTACCAGGGAAAACAATGTCATTATAAACAGAATCATGGCTTAGAACACAAGCAGAAGTGGGAGTAACTATTTAATTTAAAGTTACTGGCTGGATTAGTTACTTTCTGCTGCTGTAATAACAGACCATATCCAAAGAAATTTACAAAATCAGGTGTCTGGTTTACTCTTTAAGAGACATGTGAGTCTGTCATGGTAAGAAGACATGACAGCAGCCAGGCATGGTATAGCAGTTGCAGCAGGAAGTTTGGAGCTCACATTCTCAACTGCCAGCAGAGAAGAAAGAGAAAAAACTTGGAATGAAGAGAGGCAGTAAAATCTCAAAGCCAGACCCTAGTGATGTTTCACTAGTTTTAGCAAAGCTACTGGGCCTAAAGAGAATGAGCAACTGAATTTAAGTGTTATACACAGGATTACAGGGAAATAATTTTAATCTCACCTCCACGGGTAAAATGATAGAATGAAAACTGATTTCTTATAGCTGTTACTACAAGAAGACACTGAATTCATAAACAAAACTCTCCATTGAGAAAAATCAAAGTATAATAAAAATCAAGATTTTGACCCAGGGCTCTGAAAGTACATGTTGGTTTATTTTTTTTTTCTTTTTTTCTTTTTTTTTTTTTCTTGCAATACTCCTTCGGCTGACCCACCTTATACCACTGAGATTTACATACCTGCTTATAAAATTGAATATAAAAAAATTAAGATGTTTCCCTGACTCTACCCACACTGACTATAATTACAGAAATAAAGCAAATCATAAATGATTCTTTTAGTTACTTTTCTGTGTTACTGGAAGAAAACTTGACAAAAGCAATTTAAGGACAGAAGGAAGGGTTCCATTTGGCTTGTAGTGCTAGAAGGTTATAGCTGGGACTCATGACAATACAACCTTGATGTGTTGTATTGTCATGAGTTCCCAGCTATAACCTTTATTGTATGTATAACCTGTATTGTATGTATCATCAAGAAACAGAGAATAATTCATACTTGCACACAGTTAAGTTTTTCCTGTTTATATGGACCAGGTTCCAACTACTGGGAATAGTGTTCCAGTTTTTAGGGTGGGTCTTCTTATCTGAATTAATCTAATCTAGGAAAAATCTTGTAGGATACTCCAGATGCAATTTTAATGTAAATAATTTCTCTGGCTGTATCGATTCTGAGAATTCTCTCCTAGGTTACTCTAGACTCTGTCAAGTTAGCAATATTTACAGGCACAGGAATGAAAATGCCTAAATACATAGAATTGGTGACACTTTGAAAGTTGAGCTCAGACCATGTGTGCTTCATTCTGCTTCTAGACCTTTAGATTTTACTTTTCTATTTTCTGCTATCCAGTGCCCATAATACTGTTTCTGGCATTTTCTTAATGTACTAGTTTAGGTGGGTTCATACCTTTTGTATACCCATTTTGTGTTTATCTTCTATAAATTCAATATATTAATTTAGTATAAGTTCTTTACTTTTGAGTTACAGGGTGTGTTTTTTTTGTTTGTTTTCTTTTCTTTTCTTTTTGTACTGTTGAAAATGGAGGTAGAGAGGGGGGGAGACATGGAGGCAGATGTTCATGTGTCTCCACCAGTCAAAGATAATTGATATATCTAGGTTGGGTATTGGGTTACACTTCTGATTGAGCATTGCCAAACTTATAAAGCCTTTGATTAACATTTAAAAAATTGTATAAAAGCAAAAGGAAAAGGGGGCATGGGATAGGGGTTTTCTAGGGAGGGGAAATGGGAAAAGGGGATGGCATCTGAAATGTAAACAAAATATCTAATAAAAAAATAAAAAATAAATAAGGCTGTTATGAAAAAAAAAAAAAGAAAATGGAGGTCTGGCCAATGAATCATTGACTATGACCACACAAAGACCACTTTCAGCATTATTGCCTGTAGTCATTGCAGGCTGCCAAATCAGAACTGAAAGGCTCTTCTCTTCATAACTTATTCTTGAACTCAAAAGGTATTTCCAAATCATATTTTTTATTGTGTTTAAGAAAAACAGCATAAAATTCCCAAATCGCCAATGTCAGCTCCTGAAGTAACTAAAAAACCTGTCAAATATGACCTTCTTAAACAACATCTCTCTCTCTCTCTCTTTTTCAGAGGAAAACTGTAAAGATCAAGTCACAGCTGCACGTAGTACCTAATTAAACAAGTGTAAGAAAGCTGAGAAAGGTCAGGTTGTCAAAAATCATTGCTGTATCTTTACTGAATTGTATTTAAAGACTGATTGCAGCAAAGAAAATAACTGAATAAGGTCTGTGAGCCTGGAATATTACATGAACTCAAGGGGCAGATTTCTTGGCATATAACAGAAGATTTAAAAAAAATCGTAGGAAACAAACTGAGGAATTGGAGAGGAAGAGCATATGTACTGAGCGAGACAGACAGTTAATATTATTACAAAGAAGGGCTTCAATGTGCCAGGTTCAAGGAGAAACAAGACAATTTTACAAATGACATTTTTGACATGAATTTCTTTTCCTTTTTAAATGAACAAATAAATGGAATAGGCTCATAATAGATGCTTTAAGAAGAGTCACCTATAATTATATGGCTAAAATTAAGTAATGAAGGGAAAATTAGTTATTTAATCTCCTAAATATATTAGTAATTGTTTGTATGTACTCTGAAATCCCTAACGTGCCTATGTTTCTCTGAAGGGTCTTTGAATGTATTTTGCTTCTGTCCTACTTCTCACTGCCATAGGAACAGAAGAGGGATATGTGTCTAAAAAGATAACCCATAACAAACCAAAGTATGAATTTATTGCTCCAAAAAGCAGCTTCTGCCTTGAGAAAGAGGAAATATGAAATATTATTTTCTTCCCAAAGTATACTTTATTTTTGAAACACTGTAGACACCAACCCACTGGGAAATGCTGAGGGGTGCTAGTTAGTAACAGTACAATTTTCAGTTCAGTAAACTTCTGTCTGTTTTTCAGCCTTTTCCTCTATCTCTGGGGATGTGTTATAATCTGAAAGAAAGGTTTCATGACTTCTGGGAATGAACTGTCTGCATTGTTTTAGGTGAGCTGGAGTATACATTTTAGGTGTTCTTTAAGAAGAAAGATGAAAGGATGAAACTATACAAAAGCATAAGTTTCAGACACTGACAGGTGTGTGTGTGTGTGTGTGTGTGTGTGTGTGTGTGTGTGTGTGCGCGCGCACACGTGCGCACGTGTGTGTAAAATTAAACTATTTCTTCATTCAGTTGATCACAAGTCCTTGGGTCCCCCCACCCATGGCATAATTTAAGCATTCATAAACCAAACAATAATAGAGTTTATAACCTTCAAGAACAAAACATTACATTTTTATTACTCTGACAGGTGAGAAATCTGCCTTTTCTCTCAACCTTGAGAGTGGCTTGGATGCCATCTTGCCACAAACAACTGACAAAGTATTTGAAGTGTGCTACAGGAAGCTTAATTGCGATTTGTTGTAATTTCTGCTCAAATTCCTCCCTGACACAGTTGATTTACTTTGCAAATCAGTGCATCTAGAGGCTGTACTGTGTCGCATTATGGGTCTTTGATATAGAACCTTTGTTTTATAACAGGGAAAATAATTAGCTTTTGGACAAGCCTGAGTTGCGATGTCGGGTGCTATCTGTGGTGCTGAAAGAAATTATTAGCGCTGAGCTAATGAAGGCACTCAGCCAGGCTCTGCCACCTTACTAATTTGTCTCTTTGGGATTTTCACAAAATTAAAAATGAGATAAGCACAAAATGGAATGAATTTCATAAGAAAAACAGTAAATTTGTTGAAAGACTCTGTTGAAAACCTGTTAGAGCCTAATTTAAGCGAAATTGTCACCAGTTTGCCACTGGAATACTGGTTTCTGTAGGATTCAGAAGAAACTGTTTAAGCATATTTTAATTAACATCTGTATCTGAGATTTCAAAGCTTTGTTTGAAATTATCAGCAAGTTGCAGTGTCAGCAAGCACTGTGAGTTAAATAAGTATCTAATTTCAGTCTACCCGCTTCTAGACTGCAAAGTCAATTTGCATTAAAGGCAAATTCATATGATAAGTAAAATTAAACTGGAGATACTTTGTTTTGAAATGTAATGCTTACCATAGACTTAACTATGATTCCATTTACTATCCTCAGAAATTGTTAAAATATGGTCTTGTTAGAGTTGGAACATTGGGAACTTGTTTGCATTATAACCAGTGACATGTTTAACGTGATACTGGTTAAGGGAGTGCTTAGACTCAGTCCTAAACAAAACCATCACCAGCTGGTTACTTTATATTTTATTAGGTTATAAACTAGCACTCAGGTATACAGCGGTAATCACAAGCCATGATACTGAGAAAAAATAATCACATTAAATTGACCTTCATGAATAACAAGTGAGGTTCCATTTCGCTTCATTTCTTTTCACTCTAAAACCAGCATTAGCTTTTCTGGCACATAATTTTTCATTGTTTGCTGAACACAGCTCTATTAGAATGATTCACTGTCTTTAATATTAGTGATTATGGTACATTTCAATTACACAGTGTGTTATATAGTTTGTGGCATAACTCTCCACATCCCTGCTATTTGACTCTGCTGGAAAAGATTGAATGCAGCAAAATGGTGAGGCGTTCAGTGTTGTGGGTAGGAAAGACCCTTGTAAAGGCTGGTAAGGTAATCTGGAGAGAAGTTTGTCTGTAAGTAAGATTCCCAAATTTACAACATATAAAGATGAGATTGTATCATTTATTCATGTCACTTAATCTGTAGTATAGCAATTTGTACCATATATTTATATAATTAATATATATAAATTTTATATCAGTTTAGTGCATGAGCTGTCATTTGAATTTTTGATCTTACCCATTCAAAAGGTTGTAATATGGAATCTCAGATGCATTTTGATTTGTATTTCCATAATGACTAAGGATATTGAATATTTCTTTACTTGCTCCCCGATCCTTAGAAATTTCTCTGTTGAGGACTCTGTTTGGCCCTGTATCCCATTTTTAATCTAGATATTTGATTTGTGGGTATTTCGTTTTTGAGATCTTTATATATTTGGATATTAGCCCTCTGTCAGGTGTAGGGTTAGTGAAGATCTATTCCCATTCTATAGACTGCTATTTTTTTTCCTTTGACAACAATCGTTGCTTTATAGAAGCTTTGCTGTAAATGTGGCTTTTATTTTCTCAGATGAAGGGATGAGATTAGAGCCACTTTTTCTGAGCCTAGAGCATTTCTTTCTCTGTTCTAAGTGTACCTTGCCCTCATTTGGAAGCTTCTAGCCCCCGTATGATTTAGTCTCCCAAGTTAACTGACTCAGTTTTTCTTTCGGCTTCTGATTGAAGTGCTCTTCTTGGCCTTATCCTATTTCTGGCAATATGTTATAATCATCTGCCTCCTCATTCTCTGACTCCTTCTTTCTTCACCTCTGTCTAGCCTGTTTTCTCTTTGGAACCTGTTTCTGTAAAACTGTTCCTGTAAAACCGCCACAAACACATACATACACAAACACACAAACACACATAAAAACATAAACTCTCTGTATGGTGCTTTAAGTTGCTTCTCTGCGATATTATCATCAGCGTTAGGCACATCCTATCTCTAACTCATTCTGTCAAATCTTCCCCTGATTCATCACTTTGTTTGCTCCTCTCAATTAGAGGTCTCTTTCAAGCATAGTATGTACTGACTTTTAAGTGGCTATTAGCCATAAAACACAGGATACCTATGCTACAATCTACAGACACAAAGAATCTAAGTAACATGAAGAGCCCAAGGGAGAATGCTTGAATATCACTAACAACAAGAAAGAAAATAGATATTAGGCTGGATGGAAGGAAGGAACTTGGTAGGGGAGGAGGTAGAGAAGAAACAGGAAGTGGGGTCTGCATGTTGGAGGCATAGCTGTGGTTTAGAGTACTGTACTTCCTCCTTCAGTGTCCAGAAACTGCTGCACTCAGGCTGGAAGGATGAAGTGGAGTTCAGAATAGATAGAGGTCTGCAGGAGCCTGGTTCAGTTGGGAGTGAGTACAGGGGGTTGTACAGTGAGTACAGAGGGAGAAGGCCTTTTCCTGGGATCTTAGTGTTACAGCTCTTTTAAATAAAGGCCTTCTCTGATGGTCTTCAATGAAACAGCTCGCTTAGGCAATCACGTTTATATACATAACTTTAGTCAGGGTGAGTTTGTATGCACATACTTTATTTAGATTTAGATATCTTAGAGAATTAGAAGGAACTTTCAAGGTAAGTAAAAACCATTGGTTAGAGCTCTAAAGTTCTGTAAATTCATCATTTGCATAGAAAGACATTCCAAGAATACCAGGTACTTGCTGAGGAGGTTCATATTCTGGGTGGGGATTGAACTCAAAGGTTTGCAAAGGCTACTACACCTTCCCCAAGAATATGATGTCAGGAATTGGGCACTCCAGACAAGGTCAAAAAGGGGAAAGCCCTGCTGATAAAGGTAGTACTAAATTTTGAGATTAGATACTGAGATCAGATAAAATTAAGCCATCCCAGACTTTGGCCTTAAGTAGCAGGATTCCCCAGAAGGAGGAATCAAGTGACTCCTTCTTTCTTCACCTCTGTCTAGCCTGTTTTCTATTTGGAACCTGTTTCTGTAAAACTGTTCCTGTAAAACCGCCACAAACACATACACACACAAACACACATAAAAACATAAACTCTCTGTTTTATGAGGGGAAGACTGAGGGAGAGAGAACTGGAAGATAGAAGTGGAATTGATTGAGGGGGCATTTTTGTGCTGAAACTAGAAACCTAGGACAAGACAAAATCAGATTAAATTGTGAAGGTGACTCTAGCTAAGCCTTCTAGTAATAGGGAATATAAAACCTGACATGACCATCTCCTGTAACCAGGCAAGACTTCCAATGAAGGAATGAGGATATCAACCCACCCACAAAACATCAATCCACAATTTGTCGTGCTTACAAGATGTACAGAGATAATGATAGAGTTGAAATTGAGGGAGTTGACAGCCAATGACTGGTCCAACTTGTAACCCATGCTATGAGAGAGAGCTCACAATTGACATTCTTAATGATATTCTCCTATACTTACAAATAGAAACATAGCATAACTGTCCTCTGAAAAGTTTTGCTCGGAAGCTGATGGAAACAGATGCAGAGACCCAAAGCTGAACATTAGGTGGAGCTTGGAGAATTGTGTGATTGAAGGAAGCTGTGGGGTCAAAACACAAAAACAAACAATCTACAGAATCAACTAGCCTGGGCCTATAGGGGCTCAGAGAGACTGACCCACCAATTAAAGAGCATGCATGGAATAGATCTAGGCCCCCTACACATATGTAACAGATATGCACTTTGGTCTTTATTTGAGATCCTTAGCAACTGGAGCAGGGGCTTTCTCTGACTCAGTTGCCTGCCTTTCAACCCTATTCTCCCAACTGGTCTCCCTTGTCTAGGCTCAACAAAAGAAGACACCAAACACCTAGTCCTACTGCGCCTTGATATGCGAAGATATGTTGTTATCTATGTGGACCTGCCCATCTCTGAATGAAAGGGAAGAGAGATGGAAGAGGAAAGGGAGAGCCAGGGACTGGTAAGAGAGAAGGGAGGGGAAACTTCTATCCCGATTGAAAGTAAATTAAATAGTTAATTTAAAACTGATAATAGCTGTTCCTGGTGTATGATTGGATTTTGTTGTAATTTCAAATTAGCTTTGACAATAACTATTAATACCCAGTGTGCTACTTCTTTCAAAGGTTGTGAGTTTGAGGCTGGAGAGAAGGCTAAGTTAAGAACACACTTTCACAATAAGGATCATAGCTTAGTTCCCAGCATTCTCCTCAAGTAGCTCAGGCCTGCCCAGGGATCCAATGCCCTCTTCTGGCCTCTGCTGGCATTTTCATGGATACACACATACACATACATAGAAATGAAAAGTAACAAAGAAATTAAGATTATTTATGTAATGTTCCCACCTGTGAGGTTGCTTATATGTACTGTTGAGTTATAGAAATGTTCCTAATATTTTCCATTGGCCAAACAGGTCATTCCGACATTTTCCAAAATTTTAACATTTTTGAGAATTCATGTAAACTCTTAATGCTTCAAATAATCTCCAACATTTAATGTACCATCATTGGCTATTCTTCTTGGTGTAACGAAAACTTTGTGTTCTAAGTTTTAAAGACTTTCCTTTTAAATTTCATTACATTTTTATGTATGTATTTAGCAGTGAAATCTCACCTCAATTTAAGGAAATTCTTGTCTAGTTTTAGGTTGCGGACAACTTTTCTCATTAAAGAACATCGACTTTTGTCAAACTATTTTTCTTTGCATTTGTTTGGAAGTTTGTTAATTTTCTCTGCTCTATTAATATGGTAATTGTGTTGATTCCTTTACAAATGCCAAAGAAACCTTGGATTCTTCAGTGAACCACGTTTTACAATGTTGCCTTATCTTCCTTGTGTATTACTAGGATGGATTTGCCACCGACTCAAACGCTTTTGCCTCTCAATTTTGAAGTAGATCTTTAGTTCACTTTCCTTGCAGTGTGTGTGTGTGTGTGTGTGTGTGTGTGTGTGTGTGTGTGTATTTTCTTTTTTTCCAGTTATTTATTTTCTCAAAAACAGGGTTTTAGGTAGTCAGGGATGTACTTGCCATATATGGGAGACTGAGCTTGACCGCTCATGTTCCTGTGTTATGCTGGTATTAGAGAAGCATGCTAACAGAGTCAGCATTAGGAGGTGCTGGATGCAATCCAAAGCTTCCTTTATGTTTAAGAAAAAGCACACTACTACCTGCTCTGTCATTTTCTTGAGGAAATCTTAAGTGGTGGAAATGGTTTGTTCTTGTTTACTTAGATAATTTTCTTAATAACAGCATTGCCAGCATTGAAATTTTAAGAATGTTCATCAATGTATCCATATTCAAAAAGCCTTGACATTCACGTTTTCTTTCTGAGAAACATTTAACTCAAGTATTAATTTCATTTCATATTTTCCATTCATATTTTTTTGCTTAGAGTCAAATTCATCATTTTGTACCTCTAAATAGTTTATCTATTTCATGTAAGTTGTCAAGTTTTGGGCTGAAAATTATATATAGTATTTTCATATTTAAGATATGTGGGGTCTATTTAAATTATTTCTTATCTTTTTTTGTCTTTTAACTCTTATTTTTTCTTTCTTTCTTTTATTTTTAAATATTTATATAAGTACACTGTAGCTGTCTTCAGACACACCAGAAGTGGGCATCAGATCCTGTTACAGATGGTTGTGAGACAACATGTGGTTGTTGAGAATTGAACTTGGGGCCTCTGGAAGAGCAGTTAGTGTTCAGTGCTCTTAATGATTGAACCATCTCTCGAGCCCTCTTTGAGGACAATACTTGCAAGACATCCCAAAAATGAGTCGGATTGAAAAAGAGATCATGAGGGGAGGTGGAACTCAGAGATCTGCTTGTCTATGCCTCCACAGGTGGTGGGGTTAAAGGTCTGTGCCACCACCTCCTGGCTTTTCTATTTCATTTCCTCCACACCTCACCCCCACTCCACTCCCAGCTGAGGACAGAACCCAGGCCTATCACTGAGCTAAATTCCTAACCTGTGGAAGCCTTTTTCTGTAGGTCTCTTAGACCAAGAAGGCTGACTAAGGAAGAGTAGGCACAAACACCTTTAGACACTGGAGCTGCATCCTCCTGCTCTGAAGGATAGTTGAAAAAGTTGGGGTGGGGAAAAGAAGAAGGGAGGGGGGAAGAGAATCCTTACCAGGAATGCAGCTTTGCCTCAGGGGCTGCTTTGGTCAGTTGCACTCCATGTTGAGAATGAGAGGCTTCCAGAAGAGTCCTCAACCTTACAGAATACAATAGGCTAGGATGGCCCAGAGTTCTAAGGCGCTGGACTCAAGAATTTGCATTCTTTTTTTGTTAATTCTTGACTCATACAGTTCTTTTCCTAGTGTTATTTATATTTTAAAGAAGCAATTTACGTTCCACAGGTTTTTGTTAGTTTTGAGATTTAAGAATGTTCTGTTTTAATTAATTACTAGTTTGTTCGTTTGTTTTTTTCTACTGGTTTCTTATACTGGCTTGATAAATGTCCCCTTAAATTTTATATATAAAGGATTACAGAGTTGGTGTAATGGCTTATTAGGTAAAACCCTCAGCCTTTCATATTAGAAGGAGAGAAGCAACAACACAATTTCCACTGTCCTCCACATATGGAGGACATACATACATACACACACACACACACACACACACACACACTGATGTGTTTATAAACATAAAGAGATATAATATGTTCTGTGAGTGTGTGGTGAGGTATGTGGGAAGGGGATGTCTCAGTGGGCCCATGCCAAAGTGAGGCATCCCTTCCCCCTGAGGAACCAGCCACACAAGGATATAGTATTGAATAGAGTTTATTTAGGGCATGGGGAAGGGAGTTAAGAGGGTAGTAGAGGCAGAGAGAGGAAGGGAGAAAGAGAAAGAGTAGAGAATTAGAGGCAGCCATGAGCACGTGGAGAGGGGGGAAGGGGAGGGGGAAGGGGAGAGGGGACAGAGGGATCAAGAGAGCAAGATCGAGAGAGAGAGAGAGAGAGAGAGAGAGAGAGAGAGAGAGAGAGAGAGAGAGAGAGAGAGGCAACAACCCTTTTTATAGTGGGCCAGGCCTACCTGGCTGTTGCTATGTAACTGTGAGGCTGGAGTTTAGACAGAATGCTAACACATACAAAGTGGTATTAAATTTAACAAAGTATTTAAAGGCATGCACAGATGATATTTATTTAATGATGTGTGCTTTAAAGTGATAGGGTCTTATGGAAACTCTTTCGGACTTTGAGCAGAACAAAATTCTCCCAACTTCTGTCTGCTTCCTTGCTTATATGGGAACAGTCAGTACAACAAATGCTTATTTCTCATGTGCAGCTGTTCCAAGAGATCCAAACTGTTTGGAATGCATGATTTTCAACTTGTATATCAGAACTAAGCTTAAAAAAAAAATCAGTCTTCTCTATTGTTCCTGATAGCCTTGTCAGTCATTTCAGTATAATAGTAACTGACTAATGGAATTGCCTAACTGATTGATTTTTAAATACTTTTTTACAACCACACATGAATTATATCCTGAACATTCTATATCTGTAATTCACAAATTTTACTTTATTTTTTAATTCCTATTATGTTTTAAAAATATTTGTGAACTTGAAATATTACATAAAATTTTGTTTTTAATATCCATGTATTTGTGGGATTTGAAGATGCCTTTTGTTATTGATTTCATATTAATTTTAAATCACTACCAGAGCATATACTGAATACAGTAACAACTTTAAAAATGCATTGAGACTCATTTACATATTTTTATAGACTGTATAAAGGAATAAATATGAATCCTGAAATTATCAAATAATGGCCATTATCAAGTTGCTCAATGTTGCATGTAATTTTTACTATTTGTTTTAATTCATTAAACTGCTATTATTTTCTCCAAAAAAGTAAAATTAGAATATTTACTAGAGATTTGTTTATTTATTCTTTTAATTATTTCTGTATTTTTTATTTATATATAATTCTTAGGCAAGTTGATAAGTTTTGTTTTTTTTTTCCAGCAAACCCTGTGGTAAAGGTCGTGTATTCTGAAGGCTCTATTCTCATATTAATCTACTTATTCTAGCTTCATTACATTCAATGTTTGCTTGAGATATTTTGCAACATAATTTTATTTTTAAATTAATTGTAACTTAAGTGTTTAATGCTTCTTGTATAATGCATTTAGACCAGTCCTGTGCCAGTTAGCAACTGATTTTTTTTAAGTTTGTCCATTAATGTGTTTCTGTGAACTTGGAACACAGATCTCTAATCTTGTAAAGCTTTTATCTACTGAGACATCTTCTCATCCCTGTTTAGTGTTTTTAAGTCACTTATTAGCTAATCACATTTTAAAGTTCTTTTTCAACTAAAATTCTTTTATTAGTTTATATTTCTCGTTGTATAATTTACCCATACTCTTAGAAACAATTACAAAAATATATTTTTTGAAAGAAAGTTATTGTCATTTAGGGATTCAGTAAGCAATTGATTTCTAGCTTCTGTATGAATGATTTGTGTGTGTGCATACATGAGTAGATGTGTGATTATCCTGATTCAGACATATGTGATTTTTCTCTCCTAGGTATCTCATCAAGCAGATACTTTAAGATTTCCTTTAAAAATGGTTTGTGATACTCTCTTCCTTCTATAATTTTAACTAAAAATATTTGAGGATGATTGACATTTATTTTACTAATGTCTAGCATACAATTGAGAGTACAGTAAATAGTAGTTTTGACACCTATGTATTAAATTATTTTCAGGGCATTATTCTCATATTTTGGGACATTTTCCCCTCTGAACTTATACTTAGATTTTTTGCAGTGTACATTAAATTGCACTGATTTTTTTAATTTGGTTTATGATCTAAGAAAAACTTCATAAAGGTTTTCATTTCAAATTTTATAGTCTCCATACCATTTTTAATCTTTAGTTTTGTGATAAGTTATCATGTAGCCTAGCTGGTTTTGGATTTCTAATCCTTTATTCAAAGTCTCCTGAGTGCTGATTGTAGCCATATGAACATGAGCCTCCACCCTAAACATCCTTTTCATTTTTTAAATTGCTGAGTATTTATCGCAGAATTCTGCTCAAGCATATGAATGCTCTACTTTTGGGTGACATCACTACCTGCCAAAACTCCCGTGAAGAATTATTGCTATAATGCTGAACATAGGTTTAAGACAAAACTAAAGAGCTCTCTTTCTTAATAAGAGGCTTTTTGATGTCTTAGTAAAAAACCTTGGTAATTAAGTGATATATATAAACACTGACCATCAGTGGCTCATCTTCCAAAATTACATGACTCTAAACCTTGTAATTTCTCAACTCTCCATAATGTAATTAATGATGTACATACAAGATTTTGTCTTCTGTAGAAACTCTTTTCTACTGAAAGTTTTCTATGAATATATTTGGTACATCCTCATGTCTGTCTGATTCTCCCTGTTACCGTTTACCATAAATTGTAGCCAATTCACCATTGTGTGTTATCCTTTTTCTTTTAAGGGCAGAAAGTCAGCTATAATTTGCTTTTGATCTACTTCCTTGCAGCAAACTTTGGAAATGTTCCTCCCTAAACAAGCTGGAACAGTTTTCGAAATCTGTTTGCTCGTATATCATCTGCTTTTGCAGTGTTAGGAAATATTTCAAAATTGCCATTTCACACATTTCATAACACTTTGTAGTTGTGTTGGGCAAGACTAGCACTTTAGGACTACTTACTTTGTCAAGATCTAAAGTGACCCTATCAGTTTTTAATGTACCAGAACAATCTGCTATTCAACCTTCTATATTCTCAGAAGACAGATCTGCCCATTCTCCCATGATTCCACTGATTGTATTTCCCTTCTTCAAAGAAGGATTGTGCTGGTTAGCATTTTGTCAACTTGACACAAGCTACAGTCATCTGGAAGACTGAACCTGAGCTGAGAGAACACCTCTATTGAATAGACAGCCCTGTTAGCAAAGGGTGTCACTTTTTTTTTTCTGATGTGTAAGGACTCAGTCAACTGTGAGCAGTGCCTCTCCTGTGTGTGGGGTCATAGATTGCTTAAGAAAGCAAATTGAGCAGGCCACAAGGAACATGTCAGAAAGCAGCTTTCTTCTGTGTCCTCTGCTTCAATACCTCCATTAAGCTCCTACCCAGGCTTCATTGATGACATAACACTTAAAAATAAAGCTGAGAGTGGGTGATGATGATAAATTCTTGTGAAGAGAGAACATTTCTTGTGCTATTTCATTCATCTAAATAATTAATTTTAATTTATCAAGACATGTCATTGTATAGATAATTAAATTTTGAAATAATTTATATGAATTTATTATCATCTAAATTATCTTAAAATAGGAAAACTGAGAGCTAGACATCTGAGGTTCAGAAAACTCATAAGTAATAGAATTTGGTTCTTCTTCCACGCATCACTTCAGTGATCTTTCGACTTCTATTTAGTTTAAGTAGTTATCTTAATTTATGTGACATTGTAACCACTGGTTTGCGTTCCTACAAAGAGGCTATAACAAATTAAAATTATGAGATTCGGAGTCAGTCTTGGTCTTTAAACTGAATTATAACTAGGAATTGGATGCATACGTATGTAAGTGATTTGAATGCAGAAATTTCCATCAACTGTAATTGATAGCAGTCCTCAAAGAATATGGTTCTTGTTTTAAAGATGCTGTAAGTCTTGTTAATTGTTGATATTTGTTCATCAAAGGTGGTGATGTGATGTGTTTAAGGTTATTTGATCCTCACATGAGATTCTAGCCACTGCTTCCAACCATTTATATATAATGCTGCCCTAACTGCACATATCCTTTGCCTCTCTAAGGGTGCTATAGTGTAACAGCCAGTTGAAATGGGGTTCGATGTATGTGGTTATAGTAATGTTGTCATCCCCTTTGGAAGAGGATTTTGCAGCATGACTGTTTTGGGATTACCATGCCCCAACCCTTCACCTATGCTTTATAAGTTTGGCCTACAAAACATAGATGAAAGGTGGTAGCATGGGTGGTTCCTAGAGTGATTTCTGTTTGTTTGGACCTTACGAGAAAAAAGTAGTTATTAACATCTATTCAGAAAAAAAAAAAAAAGACTACTCACACCACCAATCTTATCCTAACCATTCAGGTATCTGATCCTTAACATTATATTTTACGAGGAAAAAAAATCTCTTCAGCTTTACATTTAGTATAATTTCTTTGTCTTTTAGAAATGTAAAAACCATGATTCTTAGAAAAAAAATAATTATTCATATTCCACCAAAAATATACAGCTACCATGCTATTTTCTGGATCTGTGAAACTGACTGTACAAAGTAGGTTTCAGTTTAGATTCAGCTCAGATCTGCTGAGTTATGTGTACTATATATGAGATGTCTTTAGTGAAAGAAACTTACCTTCAACATCTGAGAGGTAACTAAGGACTGCAACAATAGCCTATACTGTTTATGGAGTCAGGAGCAATATCCTGACAAAAGTTCCACTAGAGATTTCTAATGCTTGGTATTAGACTTTTTGTATACTTGTCCATACTTTATGGTTTTTTGTTGTTGTTGTTTTTTCTTTGTGATTTGTTTGTTTCCTTTTTGGTTGGTTGGTTGGTAGGTTGGTTGGTTGATTTTGTGTGTGTGTGTGTGTGTGTGTGTGTGTGTGTGTGTGTGTGTGTGTTTATGTGTGTGTATTTAGAAAGACAAGATTTTGTCTCCTAGAAATAACAAGGGGGCTATAACTCAACAAAATGGCTGCCTAAATGGGGCTTTAACAATGAAAATATTAGTATGTGTGGTAACAGGAAAGCTGGAAATCTCTTGGTTTTTGACCTATAGGAAAAGAACAAGAGGCAACTAGTGATTTCAGGGAGAGGGAAAAGTAGCCTCCTTGAAGGATGAGTTTCCAAATTATTTATCTAATACAAAGGGATCAGTCTGAAATTGTACAAAGGTGCTGGGTGGCCTTGAGAGATTGTATTTATATACTTATACATACATGTATAAAACAATAATAATCATAAAGAAAGGATAAATTTGAAGAGGAGTGGGGAAAACATGGGAAGAGTTGAAGGAGTGGGCATAGTCAGGACTGGAGGGAGGAAAAGAAGAGGGAAGTAATCTAATTACATTTTAATTAAAATTTAATATAAACTATTACATAGATGGATTTAAGATTTAAGATTCAAATCATGCCTAGTTTTCTTAGGAATCACCAGACTGATTTCCAGAGTGGTTGTACCAGCTTGCAATCCCACCAACAATGGAAGAGTGTTCCTCTTTCTCCACATCCTTGCCAGCATCTACTATCACCTGAGTTTTTGTTTGTAGACATTCTGACTGACCACTCCTGGGCATATATATGCAGAAGATGATCCAACATATAACAAGGACATATACTCCACTATGTTCATAGCAACCTTATTTATAATAGCCAGAAGCTGGAAAGAACCCAGAGAGAAATGAATACAAAAAATATAGTACATTTACACAGTGGAGAATTACTCAGCAATTAAAAACAATGAATTTGAGAAATTATTAGGTAAATGGATAGAAGTAGAAAATATCATCCTGAATGAGGTAACCCAATCACAAAAGAACACACAGGGTATTCACTCACTGATAAGTGGATATTAGCCCCAAAGCTTGGAATAGCCAAGATTTAACTCACAGACCACATGAAGCTCATGAAGAAGGAAGAGCAAGTGAGGGTGCTTCGGTCCTTCTTAGAAAGAGTAGCAAAATACTCAAGGGAGCAAATATGGAGACAAATTATGAGACAGAAACTGAAGGAGGGGTCGTCTGGAGACCATTCCACCTGGGTATCCATCCCATGTGCAGTCACCAAAGGTAGACGCTGATGTGGATGTCAGAAAGTGCATGCTGACAGGAGCTTGATATATCTGTCTCCTTAGAGGTCTGCCAGAGTTTGACATATTCAGAGGCGGATGCTCATAGCTAACTATTGATCTGATGAAGGGGTTCCCAATGGAGTAGTTAGAAAGAAGACTGAAGGAGCTGAAAGGGTTGGTGGCCCCATGAGGAGAGCAACAATACCAACCAATGAGAGATTTCCAGGGTTTAAACCACCATCCTGGGAGCATATAGGGGGACCCATGACTCCATCTGTATGTGTAGGGGAGGATGGCCTTGTCGGGCATAGGTGGGAGCGGAGATCCTTAGTCCCATGAAGGCTGGACACCAAGTTTGAGGGAATTTGAGGGTGTGGAGGTGGGAGTGGAGGGGTAGATAGGGGCACATCCTCATAGAGGCAGGAGGAGGAGGAATAGAATAGGGGGTTACTGGGTGGGGGGTAATGGGGTAAGGGAATAAAATATGAAATGTAAATATAATATTCAATAAAAAAAGAAAAAAATAGATTTAAAACATGCAAGTGACTTTAGCAGAAGTTTCCAAAAGTATGAATATGCAACCTGAAGAAACCACTTCAAGTAGCCAAATAGGACCTCCTCAGTGGAGGGACAGGGACACAAACCTACCTACAAAATTTTTGTCCCGATATTGTTTCTGTCTAAAAGAAATGCAGGGACAAAGATGGAGCAGACTGAAGGATGAGCTGACCAGTGACCAGCCCATTTTAAGACTGATCCCACGGGCAGTCCCCAATCCCTCACATTGTAAGAGATGCTGTCCTGTGATTGGAAAAAGAAGCCTAGCATAGCATCCCTCTGAAAAACTCTATCCAGCAGCTTACCTACAGACAAATATTGGATAGGTGTTGGGAACCCCGGTGGAAAAGTTAGGGGAAGGATTGAAGGCACTCAAGTTTGATTAAGGTACATGGTGATGAGTTCAACAATACATCACTTTACTGCTCTTTCTTACAACTGTTATCATCAGTGTATCCTTTTCAGGTTTCAGTTCAAAATACAAAATCAGTTAATCTTAAGAGGTGATGCAGTTAATCTGAATTATATAGCAATTGAAGCGCCAAACTTGAGATTGACTCTCCTCAATTACTAGACAACAGATATTTTAATGACTTCTATGCAAGTGTATGTTACCAGTAATTCTGTGAACGTGTCTGTGTTCATGTGAATGTTCTTGTGTTTTTGTGTGGAAATATGTGTTTGGAAGCTACATGTGAGAACTGGGGATACAGAAAAAATTTTAGAAAAAAATCGACTGACCTCTAACAATTTGCAAAGATTGATTGAAGAATTCAGTGCTTGTATAGAGAAGTTTGCAATGCTAAAGCCCCAGAACAAAATTATCTCTTACAATGCCCATGTATTGAGATCTACATGGAATGGAACATCCTGTGATTAATTGATAAATTCTTCAAAATATGAGGACAGATTCACAGTTTCCACAAACTCGATGACCAATAGTGTCAAGAAAAAGTGTCTGAAATCCATAGCAAAGGTTTACTGGTTTGCTGTAACCTATCTAACTGTAATATCTACCAATGTATTTAAAAGATGTTTTGACTAATATCTTTCTTCACTCTGATACTATAAAGACTTAATAAAATTATTCACTATTAAAACATCAAATTTGGAAAACCTATATCAGAATTCTCAGCACATAGTCACTCATATTTAGCTCCAGAATAATCCACATTTTATTCCATTTGGTGTGAGAGTTGTGATTTTGTGTTCACCAGTGTTTTCCTGCCTCAGTTGTACAATGAATTTTCTTATTTATTTTTATTGTATACATGTAAGTTATGTAATAGGATTTTATTTTCCCCATTTCCTTCCTTCAGCTGCCCTCATTAGCCTTTTATGTATGTATGTATGTATGCATTTATTTATTTATTTATTTATTTTGAGACAAGATCTCTCATTCACTGACTCTGGTACTTGTTAATGTGATTAGACTGGCTGGTGAATGAGCACCAGTGATACTCTTGCTTGGACTCCTCCATCCCCAGTGCTAGAATTAAAAACATTGCGTGCCATACTTGACTTCTTTATTTTGGGACAAACTGAAGACCTTATGCTCACCAGCAAAACATGTATATTTTACAGATAAAACCAACTTTTAGGACTTGGAACCAACAGTGCTTTACAGTTAAAAAGATTTCCTAAAACATTTGAAGAAATAAGACCCAGTGAAGTAAAGTTATTTAATACTTACACATTTTTCTTTGGCAACTATCTATTTAGGAAGCAACCAAATTAAAAAAAATAAGTAAAAGGAAGTATTGGCAGTCAAAGTAAAATAATTCATGTCTTTTATCCTACGTGGACAATGGAGGAAGATTTCACCGTTGCATATCTATCTAATCTAATGGACACTCCAAATACCACCCCTGGTGATTGTATCTGAAAACAAAATACTGAAACATTTAAATATTTTATGAATTTGCAAATATATAAATGGAAATGCTAACGCCTCTTAGCTAAATAAATGGAAAACTTGGTTACAAAGTGAAATGTTAACAGAAATGTTTTCCTAGAGTATTCTGAATCTAATAACAGCAAATAGCCTGTCATTAGAAAAAAACACTCATAAATTTTGCTTTCTGAGCCTGTTTTCTGAAATAGAAGTGAATGCTGGTGGACCTTATGATTGATCATCTTCTGTCTTACTGTATTCTAGACCACCACAGAATACAAAAAAAAGGCATCCAGACTCTGTTCAACTGTATAAAACCCATAGTGGTTCAAAGGTAGCAAATATGTACCCTGTAAGAATGATGTTTTTAAATAGGACAGAAGAAATGTTACTAGGTTCATCTTTTCGACCTAAAATAGACAGTTTGATAAAGATGCTTGAAATAATAATTTTCTGACATTGGAAAATAAGGCTCAAAGGGAACTAAACCTGTGCTTCATTTTTTGCCACCGTCATTTCTCCAAATCTGGAAGGGGGGCATTTAGGCACAGTGGAGTAATTTCATTCAGAGTTAAAGAAAAGAAAAGTAGCGAATTTGAGATGCTAACATTGGTAGAAAATGGAGCAAAGAATCAACGTGGAAATTACTCAGACATTTTTATTAGAGTCTTTAAATGTATAGTTAAATACCAAGTTCTCTCTGTGTCACACTAGAATCTAGGAAACAGGGCCCAAACCAGGTTCTGGTGATTGAATGTCTGTAAGTTGAACACGTGTAGGTATTCAAAACATTTGAGGGCTGATCACACAAAATGGAAGGACAATTGTCAACTCATATAAGCATTTGACCATTCTGTGATTGGCCAGAAGGGGGAGAATTTCAGACTGGTAGTAAAGTCTAGCCTGGAAATATTCACTAAATATACAGCTACACATGACAAACCAAGGGTCTGTAACAGTAAATTGATGCCCTATTTAAAACATATGGACCCAGTTGCAAAGTAAGATGACAAAACTCAGGGTCAACAGAAACACAGTGGGAAACATTGAAATGATAGACTTGATAGATAAGCCATCCAATACAGGTGTTGTATTCATTGAGCAAACCTTACACAAAATTTCACACAATATGAGCTTCAACAAACAAAGGCTTTCTTCTAGGTCAGTATTTCTCAGGCTTACTAATGCTGTGACCCTTTAATACAGTTTGACCCCAACCCCAAAATTATTTTTTGTTGCTAGTTCACAACTGGTATTTTGCAACTGTTAACAATGACAACATTAATATCTATTTTCTGACAGTTTTAGGCCACCTCTGTAAAAAGGTCATTGTACTCCAAAGACTTAGGGAGCCACTAAGAGAACCACTGTCAAATGTAAACACATATCTGAATTATTGTATGTACGTTTCCTACACATAGTCTGAAGGTAATTTTACAAAATATGTTAAATAATCTTTTTTATGAAGCAGTCTCATTGCTTACCTATTTCATGTTTCCAGTTTTCAATATATATATATATATATATATATATATATATATATATATATATATTCTTAACCTGATCTTATCTTCAAAGACTTAAAAAATATTAGGAAATGATAAGTGTAATGATATTAGTATAAATACTCTAGACACATTTCAGGTAAAAATAACACTAACCAATAGAAAGTGTATAGAAAGAGTATGCTGAGATTTGTATTGCATATGTGTAAATTTTTATTCATATCATTATATTTTCTAATTAATTTTACTCTGTGAATACTCCAAAAAAGTGCATCTTCTGACCAAAAACAAAGTCAGCAAACAAACAAAAACCAAAACAAATAAAACTCAAAACAGCTAAAGATTATTTTGAAATGCTAGTGAATTGCCTAGCATTCCAGACAAGAAGAATGGAGTTCATTCTATATCTCTTAGTGGAACAAAATTGGGTCTAAAGGGTTTATGAGAATTAACTCCTGTATATCTGTCATTCACACCCACATCTAACAAGCAATCTAATCAGAAGAGCCAGTATAAATTTGATCCTGATTATGAAGTATAGGAGAAAACAAACTACTAGATGGTTAATTGTGAAATCTTCAGAAATATTCTTCATGGAAAAGGGAGTAAAATTGTTGGAGTTGAAAATGATGTCGTGTTGGACATAACTATCCAGGACTGTGATTCCAGAAAGTGGGAAGCTGAAGTAAAAATATTGTATATTTGATTTCAGCCTAGCCTTTGTAATGACACTCTCTCAAACCAACAAGGTGGAGTTACTTTTGCAAGCTCTTCCAAAAGCCAAAAAATTATACAGAAATGGTTCTTGTCATACAAATCTGAAACTATCTGATGTGTTAATGTGTTCTAATCTTGATGCCTGCTTTCATTCTATTTATGGTATTCAGAAAAAGGGATATTGCATCTCAAGATTATGGTATAAAGCAAAGACTGAGGAATATATTCTGCCTATCCATTAGGAATGAGTATATTCTAAAATGACGCATCTGCCCTCTCCTTTGCTATTAGACCATTGACACAAAATATCCTTCAGAATGTGTTCTCCCAAGATTATCCTGCCAAGAAAGAAATATCTTCCTTGTATCTGAAGGAAAAATTCTTCTCCTGGAGAAAACATTACAACTTTCCTGATGATATTACAGAGGAGCATTGGGTCTACATCAGGGGGCAGGGCACTACAGTTCCATGTTCTGTTTAGCTGTATTTCACTCTTGATTTCTATTTAAATCCTTCTTTCATGCCAGAATCTCTGATGATGGACTTGAACTTGCTGGAGTCATTGTATTCTTTTACTCACCCATCCCCCTTCTTTTTAACTTTTTTCACATTTTTTATTATAAAATATCATCATCAAGAACAATCAAAGAAATAAAGATACAAAGAAAGAGATAACATAGCAAAAAGACTATTTTGGGCCAGACAGGAAATTAATGTAACACATAATTTAAACAATTTTAATACTGTAAATAAACTATAATTTTGTATCAGTAGGTGCACATCACTATTAAGGAAATAAAAATGAAATAATAGATATTATGCAACTCAAATGAATTTGTTTGCCATATGGAGTGCATCCTAAGAAAAAAATTATTAAAATTTGAGTAAACAAACTGCTTTACATAAATTTTAATAGTAGAAAACAATTTTTAAAAAATTAAGGCTGAGAAAAATTGTAGAAGGTTAACAAAGGATCTAAAGCATACCTTGCTTGACTCTCACAAGGGATAAGGATAAGCAGAAATACCCTAGAAAAAAGTCACCTGATTTAGAGAAATACTAGTATATAGACAGAGTGTAGTATTCTCAAAATGCCCAAATGTGCACACATACAACAAATAGCTTTGTATTGAGTCAAAAGCAAAATAAACCCTAATAAAGTGAAATAAAGTTGAAATAAAGTGAAAAAGATGAAGGTTCAGTAAATTTGCTCAGCAAGTATAGACTTTCAACAAAACCTTATTACCTGAATTACAACCCCAGGAGATGAATGGTAGAAAGAGAGAAACAACTCCCACAAGTTTTCTGTGACATAGGCATGCCCCTTCTTAATAAATACATTTAAAAACAATTAAAATATTAATTAAAAAGTACATAAACCAAAATTTAAACAAAAGAAACCCTGGCCACTCTCAAGAAAAAAAAAATAGGGGAGTGGGTTGTTACATTACTCAAAAGGAATGCAGGTAAGATTTACCAAAGATGGCATAGAAGCTGAGATCTGAAAACATTCACTTCAGGAAAGGTAAGAAACTGCTCCAAAATTTCCACCTGTGGCCCTTCCAAGGGGAAGGTTAAAGGAAGTAAAATCCCACTCAAACAAAACAGACATGGCGGACAGCACATAATCAAGTAACAAGATCTTGATTATCTTGGCCTCAGGGGCAATGATGCTATATAGGAACTCAGTTTCCAAAGAAAATTGAGTGGGCAGGTTGGGGCCCACCTCTCATGCCAGGTACTCTAAAGACCAGGAATTTCAGAATAGACTCTTCTGCACAACTAGATTGCATCAAAGAGTGAGAGAGAGAAGGGAAGAAAGATCAAAGAGTGATAGGAACAGTAAGCATAAGAAAAATACAAAACAGAGAGATCTTTTATAAATCAAGGAAAGAAAAATGACTATCCAGGGCAATGCTTGTAACATTTTTTAATAAAATTTTAAAATTTAATATATATGATAATATTTCTAAGTGTCAGGATGGGTCATCAATGTATGCTGTCTCAAGACTATTTCTACTGAAGTAATTCAATATTAACACTAAAGATACCAGGATAGCTTAAAGATACATATTATTATCCTTAGAACAGCTGCAGAACGACAATGCGAAGCACTGCAAAAAGATTTAAAATATTAAAAATACTATCTACAACAACATTAAGTTCCTACAACTAGCCAAGATGGATGTAATTATGAATTCCATTTACATTGAATTTTTAAATACAATGCTGACAGAAACAAAATAATACCTAAATAAATGGAGGGTGCCCAATGTGAACTACATGAAACACTTCTTGATTTAAATATAACCATTACTTCTTTAATTATATAATACTTAAAACAGTTCAGTTATAATTTTGGCAGAATTCTGTGTAGAAAAACAACAAAATGTAAATAAAAATTTTAGGGCTCACAGGCTTACATGTAAAAATGTAAAACACTCTAGTAACTCCCTTAAATATAAAACATACTGAAAATTATTGATTGTGATTTTTTTTGTGCACGCACGCTTGCACGAGCGCGCATGTGTGTGTGTGTATTTTTTACCTTGAAACCTGTAAATGCCAACCAAATGCTATTCCACTAAGCTGTGTCTTCAGCACATCATTTCCATTATTTGATTTCAGAGGGCTAAAAACCATCTATGTTTGACATTTCTTGTTATATTTATCTAATCAAGCCTCTATATTTTGGGGTGCTGCAGTAGAAAAACCTTCTGGCAAGAAACAGGAGACTTCAATACAATATTTTGCAAGGAATTGTGTTCTGTCACTATCCTTGGTTAAATGTAGCAGTGAATTTGTCCTCTACTGATACTGAATAATGCTAGATCCTTTAATAGGGTCTGTCTTGAAAATGGCTGATCTGAAACATGTAAGGAACTCTGGCACTATTAAAATTTATGGTAAATATGTAATATGCAATAATGGTAGAATGTACTTTAGTAAATGTTAACTGTGTTTATATTCATTTTTTCTATGTGTTAAGTTTCAGTCCACTACAAATGAAAACTATGCACTTGGAATAAACAATCTCTGACAGGAACTATAAGGTAAGTTGCACACTAAAATAAAAATATAGACCGTAGAAATTCAGCAGCTCAACATAAGAAAAATGAGTAGACAAATCTCTAAAGTGTGGATGTGTTAATCCTATTTAAAAGGGAGAAGAAAATAATCACTAGAGGTAGAGAAAAGGCAACCTGAGAGGGATAGGGGAGGGGGAGGAAAAAAGAGGGGGCAAGGTCAGATACAGGAAGGGATAGCAGAGAAGTACAGAGGGTCAGAAAATTGAATATAAATATGTAACAGTGGGGGATGGGGAGCTGAGAGTAGCCACTAGAAAGTCCCAGACTCCAGAGAAGTGAGAGGCTTCCAAGGATGACTTTAGCAGAAAAACACAGCAAAGGAGAAATAGAACCTATGAAGACTAATCCCAGTAGATAGTCATGGTCCATAGTTGAGGGACAGAGCCACCCACCCATCTCAAAATTTTTAACCCAGAGTGCTTCTGTTCAAAGTAAAGACAGGGAGGAATAAATGGAGCAGAGACTGAAGGAAAGGTCATCCAGAGACCAACCCACCTAGGGATCCATCCCATCTGCAGACATCAAACCCAGACACTATTGCTAATTTCAAGAAGGGCTTGCTGACAGGAGCCTGGTATGGCTGTTCCCTGAGAGGTTCTGCCAGCATCTGACTAATACAGATGTAGATACTCACAGCCAACCACCGGACTGAACCCAGGGACCCCAATAAAGAGCTAGGGGAAGGACTGAATGAGCTGAAGAGTATTGCAACCACATAGGAAGAACAAAAATATCAACTAACCAGACCACACAGAGCTCCCAGAGACTAAACAACCAACCAAAGTGTATGGAGAGACCTATGGCTCCAGCTGCATATGTAGCAGAGAATGGCTTTATCTGGTATCAATATATGCTGATGATAACACTCTTGTTTAGAATGTACAAAGCTTTTGACGTGAGCCCTATGATCAGAAAGAAAAAAATACAAAGGAAGAAAGAAAGACTAAAATTTCAATGAGAGATTAAAGAGGTAGAGGAACTTTGTCCTTAAATTTTACTTGAGTAAAGAAGTTACCAGTACATTAGAACATAACATGCCATGAGTGGATACCTTGAGATGAAGTAAACCTTGATTCAAAGTAGACTCTCAGTGCTATGATTACTGTTTTAAATGAGAATGGATAGATTTTTTTTTTTAGAATTATTTATTTATTTTATGTATGTGAGTACAATGTCGGTGCCTTCAGACGCACAAGAAGAGGTCATCATATCCCATTACAGATGTTTGTGAACTACTTTATGGTTGCTGGGAATTGAACTCAGGATCTTCGGAAGAGAATTCAGGGCTCTTAATGGCTGAGCCAACTCTCCAGCCCCTAATAGAAAAGATTTTTAGAAACAAGACAGAAAACGAGCAGATATATTTCCTATAGAGCAGAGATTAAGTAATATAGCTGAGCTAAGGAACATCAAAATTTTCTGGAACCCACCATCATCTAGAACGCAGCCAGTGACAATCCTTCCCTAGAATTTCAGAAGGAGTGTGCGTATGGGAGAGAACAAGATATAAAGTTCCAGGCACTCAGCACTGTGAGGTTACACTTTCCTTCTTCTAAGCTGTGGTTATCCAATTGCAACTGATAATCTACATGCAACTAACATTGCACAGGCTACACAAGTTCTAATAATCATGTGTGTGTATGTGCGTGTGTGAGTGTGTGTGTATGAGTTCACACTGTGGTGTGAAAAACAACAGTTATTCAGGTGTTAAACAGTTAAACAGTTAATCAGTATCAGGTCATGCATTTGAAAAAGAGCAAAGAGACAATATATGTTAAAAGGCTTAAAGGCTTAGAGCAGGAAAAGAGAAGAGAAAATTTATATGATTATATTATAATATGAAAACTAAAATAAATATTTCTAAATGTATATAAAATTTTAGGTATACACCCCAAAAAAACAGGAGGAAAAACGTGTACACAGATAGATCTCAATGGAAGCTTTCATGGTATATTATTTCTCAAAGTCCAGTGCTGAGAGATTTTTAAAAGTTCCTTGACAAGAGAAGCACAAAATAGATCATTATGTATTCAGATGATTGACAAGTGTTTGGCATTTAAAGCATTTATGTGTTGGGTACATGAATTTTAGTGTAGGGTGAATGTGAGAATATAATTAAAAATAATTATCTGTATGATTTCATTTAAAAGATTTATTGAACCTTTAAAATAAAAATTCATAAGCATTGTTGCCTAAGTGAGGTTGGAGAAATACGGCAGAAGCAAAGTAATATGTCCTTAAAAATAATTTATCCTTGGATAGGAATGCAGTTTACAATGTTGTAACTCTCACAGTTTATATGTCTTCCTTTAAGAAAATCATATTTCCAATAAAAAAATTTCAGGAAAAACAAGAATATTTATAGCATAACTAAAAATAGATAACAAAAGCATTGCCCTGTAGAATGTACTTGGAAATAAGACTTAATATTTGGGGTAAAATATGTAAATTTTCAATACTGTCTTTAGACTCAGAATTTGATTTTATACACAAGTTAGCATTTGGTATTTGTGTAAACTTAGAATATGGTGTATAGTATAACTGTATCCCATGAACTGAAACTTTACTTCCTGGGAGGAGAAGAGACAATTATAAGACTAAAGAGATTATGGATAGTTAAAGGGGCTAGAAAACTCAGAAAACTACAAAATTAGCAAAGCCCATCTCCAAATGTATAAAAATAGTAAACAATTGCTGAAGAAAGGAGATATGCTTTTGTGATGCTGTCACAAGATTGGACAGGAAACTCCAAGGATCCATCCTTCCTGGGGCATTACCCATGCTGGAGTTAGTCTTTTGCAGATTCAGTTGTCTTTGTGTCCACCCTCGATCCTGTGAGTAATCCTGGTAAATTCATTGAGTAAAATTATTTGTTACATTAGTGCCCTATCTGAGATGAACAGACATTTGTTCATATTTCCCCTGGAAAATTCACACAATATGTGGAAGCTCTCTGAAATTCATTTTCCTCATTTGTAAACTTGGCATATTTATATCGACATTGTACTTACATAGCAGGACATAATGTATTAAATTAAACAATGTCTGTTAAGTGCTCAGTGAATTGCAGACATTACACAGCAAGTCTCTTCACTTCACTGCTTCTCAGATTTCCCGTGAGCAATGGAATACTGCTAGCTGATGGTAGAGTTAATTTTCAGCTATAGTTCCACAATGAAGATATTGAGTGAATGCACTTGAGTAGAGGAAAAGAAGTGAAATGGACAATTCAGGCATGAAAATGAAAAAAAAAATAGGTTGTTACTGAATGACATACACTGCATATTTACCAACAAATATAGAACAAAAGTCATGATTTTTCTTTTGGAATGTGTAGGAAGTATAAACTGAATATCCAGTTCCTCTCCAGGGAATGCTTGCTGAATGCATTCTATGTTCCATATTTTATGCACTAGAGGCTACAGCTGTATATTAGACAACTTTTCAAATAACCTGGAGCTTCTATTCTAGTTGTGTGTTCTATAGCAGTTCCCTCTGAGATTATAGCCTTCCATCTTGGAGAGAAGCTCATTAAGACACAGGATGTTAAAAGGAAGGTGAAACAATGTAAGGTGTGTATGTGTGTGGGGGGGACATTCCATCCTGAGGAGGCTTGCTAACTTCAAGATTTAACAACTTTAAGGATTCAGATGGTCCCTGAAAGTGATTAGTGTACCATACCTCTCCCTTCAAAGCACACACACACACACACACACACACACACACACGCACGTGTGAGAGAGAGAGAGAGAGAGAGAGAGAGAGAGAGAGAGAGAGAGAGACCAGTGTACCAGTACTACAGTACCGATGAAAGGACTGCTGAGAGACACTATCAGACCAGCTGAGCAGGCTTAAAGAAGCAGAGACTAGGCATGTTTTATAAGAGAAATATTAGCTGAGCTACATGGAAGAGGTTCAGATCAACTTAGCTCCATGAAATAGCGAGCCTCCCACCTGCGAAATGCCTGTAAGATGTGCAGTGAATGTCTAGGTTTCAGCTTTTGTGTTTTGTCTCCTATGCTGAGAAAAGGGGTTGTGATGGTGATACCTTTGATTTGGAATCATTTCTGCTTCTGTAAGTTACCCCAGTAAAATTATTTGTTCACTGTGTTGGGCTTTGGTGGCATCCATAATTTGGTCTGACATTAGTTTCTGTCTAGGGTGAGTAGATGTTCATTCACATCTTCCTGTGTCACACTGCACAACGATAGAGAGAAGTTACGCATGTGTACTACCAAAACCAAAATAAACAAGCAAATACACTCAAATCACAATGCTAGAACACTCAAATATACTGATGAAAAGATCTATAGATTTAGAGACACAGAATTTTATGTAGATCACTTATTCTAACAACGGCTTCTTTGAAAAGGCTAGACCTTAAGCAGAACCCTCCATTAGAAGAGAGTCGACCACATTGCTTTTGCAATGCAATTTTCCTGGGTGCCGTAACAAGCAAATTGCAGCATTTCAATGGCTTTATAAACTATAAATTCATTTTAGTCTTCTGTCGTAGTCTAATATAGTTATTGCTATATTAGTTTTTCTTGATGTGTTGATTTGAGGATTTGCCTCATTCTACCTTTGTCCCTCAGAATCTTCTAATAGCTACAAGTTGGTAAGAAGAGCATCAATAAAGAAATGCCCAGCTGTTCCTTAAAATTCCTGGTGAAATTACAAATGTTATTTCTGCTCATACTTTATTAGCAATAATTCATCACTTAGATAACACAGATACACTTGAAATGGCAAATTACAGGGTTACTAGACAACCACACATCGCAGGAATTACATGAAATGAAAAGATGGCATTATAGTTGTCCTACCTTTCTCTCATTTTGTTATTCTATTTCTCCTCATCATCTCTTTTTACTTACAACTCCTAACCACTTCACTAGTTTAGGTATAACTCCTTTCTGTACACGTCCCTCTTTTTGGTTTCACATAGCACTCAAACTTTTCTCAAAGTAGCAACATCTTTTTAGTTTAGTCAAATATCTAATTTAAAAAATATATTTTTCTTCTGACTCATAATTAATCTTTGTCTGGTCAAGAGTATTCATTCACTAAACACTCATGAACGTATAAGTTGAGCAAAGAACTTCTCCCATTCACTACCTCTACACTTGAATATATCGCTGACATAAGGACTCCAGAACTAGACTAGGAATAACAATAGTCATAGCAATGATGAAATAACTGAGTACTATGAAGACCTTCTGCTTTGTCAGAGGAAGAATATCTAGCCTGATTTGCTCTTCTGTCTTCAGTACATCTTACTCCAATTCTACCTCTTTGAGTCATTAGAACTCTGTTTTCAAAATCGCTATCATAGACTGAATTTTATGAAGCTGTGCAATTTGCACAGATATTTGTTCCACAGCCTGGAAGGATTATATTTTTGTAAGGATAGAATTCCTTGGTTGTCTACCAATCCATTTACTTCTAGAGAAGACAGAAGAGGAACAGGCCTTTCAGATGAATTGCAGAGAATGAAGAACATACTCTGTAAACAATAATTGGATGTCTTAGTTTGAGCTCTTATAAAGGGAGACACTGAAGCCACAACTTGGATATAAGTAATTCATTTAGAAGGTAAATGTAAAAAAGACTAATAGACTAATATATGAGTTAGATGGGTAAGTGAAGATGGTCAATAGCCAGTGAGAACTGTATTCAATTACCAGCATGAGAAAAGGGATCTTAAACAAACTGAGGGATTATAGCAATGTGTAGAGGATGCTTATCTAAGATTTCTGGTCTATTTCAGGAACAAATAGCAATGATGAGCAATGATGGGTTACGTAGCAGAATTCATTCTCAGACACCTTATTCTGCTGTGTGCTTTGTGGGACTCATACAATTAAAGCTTCTATACAAATAAATCCAAATGTAGATGGATAAAATTTTTACTGTCTGAGGACTATGAAAACCAATAATGCGTACTGTCTTGTATTACTTCATTTTTGACTAGTTCAGTTTCTTCAGATGAATGATAGCTCTAGGAGTACTATACAATCTTTTAATGGACACTGATACATTAATGCTTATAATGTCTGCCAATAGTTTCTATAAGATTTGAACTGCTTCATTGAAAGTCTGAATGAGGAGAACTTTAAAGAGCCTATATTATTTTTGCACAGTAGACCAAATATTCTTGCCCAGAGAAATTCCAAAAAGAAGTCACACAAATTTTCTTAGATAACAGAATTTACTACAAATCTATGCTTCAGCAGCCTCATGTAGCTTTCTGCACTTGAAGTATCAATGTTCCCAAGCACAGAAGCACACCTAAGATAAGAGCTTTTTCAGAACCATCTTACAGTGTAAGTTATTGTTTATAATCAACAATAATGATATTCCCTCAGGGAGTGGAATGGTGACTAGCAAGATTATGATTCTAGTAGTAGTCAATTCCAGTTTGAAGGTAAGTTGGACATTTCTTAAATGAGCACAAATCTTGCAAACACGATGACGTCTCCTAAGAGATTGTTCCTTAACTATTACATTATATTAAGAAATTAGAACAGGATTTCCATTCTTTAAAAGAAAGTTTATTGTGGGACTGTGAAAGGTAGCTGGGTTTCTGGTAAAGCACAGGCCAGAGAAACCCCAGTGACCCTAGATGATCCTGAGTGACCCCAGATGATCCTGAGAGATTCCAGATGACCCTAAAGGATAGCGGGCATTTCACCATGCTCTCAGACTCCAGGATCCTGACACAAGGCCACAGTCCTCCATAGATTTTTGTCCTTCAGTCTCATAAGGACAATACCTCTAGACCCTCCACAGGTGGGTCTTCATGTAGTCTTAAGGCAGATCTTTATACTAATGAGGTACCTAAAGTCCAGAAGGGCTTAGCTAGCTAAGCTTTCCTTCCCAGACACTCTCCCTACAAAAGGTATTTAACCTCAGGCCTGCTCTGATATAATGGGTACATTTTTTACTCATCCACTTTCCACCATGACAATAAAAGCCTTAAAAATATGAACTGTCTCTTTCATCGGGATCCACTGTGGGAAACAATGGAACAGGTCTTCATCTAAAGAGTCACATCTAATTTCCTGCAGAAGACCTCTTCGTGTTTCCAGCCACAGTGACCACAACCAAGTCACAACCAAGCAGACCAGACACCTCATTCCCGCAGGACACAGTCAGAGCACTCTCTCCCTTCCCCTTTGGCTGTGGGTCAGTTCAGCCCCAAGGCCCCCACTTTGTTCTCAGCTCTTCCATGCCTTCCAGAGGTGCCTGGGTGCCCTAGAGCCTGAGAATCAGAAGGTCCTTGGTCGCTCTACAGGCCCGGGGACTCCAGAGCTAGCTCCTACTGCTCTCCCCCACCCCCAGAGAGAGGGGTAGGTTCTGTAGCTTCACATAGCCCAACTTTCTCCTGGCACCAGCATGGGAAAAAACACTGTCAAACTTTCACATCCTAGCCCCATGCTGGTGCAGATGCACTACCCCCACTTTACCCAACAGTTAATTTTTAGAAGAACATTAGTTATTGTACGTATTTCCAATTTTAAAAAATGTGTCTAGCTAAAGAACAATGAAAAGCAATAAAACCCCAAAGCACATAGTCAGTAAATGTTCTTTGGAACATACAGTTATGTCACTAAAAGAAATACTGAAGATATAGTGTGTAGACTATTGTAGCCACGTCTTCAGGAGCACAACAGTAAACCTTTGCATTTGTTTTAAGTCCTCCTATTTCTTCTAACTCTATTTGATGGTGATCTTGCTTCTACTTCATAAGAAAAATTATCTTTTCATAAAAATCAGTTTATTATATATACTTTCTTCTTACTTGTTACTTGGTATGGAGTCCAAACATCTGTATGTTGAACATTCCTTGCTTTAGTGTGAAGGTAAATTCAATTCCTGTTAATTTTACTTTTTTGGTTAGAAGAAAATACAGGGAGCCATTTTACATCTTCGGTCCTAGTCTACATTAACTGTAAACATTCAAAGCTAATTGATTAACCTTCAAGTAACCAGAATGATAGCATTTTATTTCTAGCTTGATTAATTACAGTCATGTCTTTCTTTACTCTCTTTCTCTTCTTTACCTACAACAGAAGGAAATTGCATGTTGCTGAAAGAAATAGCACTGTTGAGAATATTTTTGATTTCTACAGATGACACTCAGGAAGCCCCAAGCATCTAATGTGTAGAAATCAGGAATGCTCTTGAATTTAAGAATTCTTAGGCCAGTTTCCACAATTTAAAAAAGGCTGAAAGTATCAGTGGCTCCCCAGTTGAGAACTTGTGGCTTGTGGGTTACTCTCAAGTAAGTAAATGGAGTGAGCATCTGCAGGGGCTAAGAATTTCCAATGAGCCTAAGTTCTTCTAGGGAAAAAGCTCATTTTCAATTACTTTTACTTACCCAAAAGGTCATGAAAAATATGTTGTTTTTATGACCCAGACTACATTTCACCTTTTCTATATAGGTAAAGGGGCCATACCAGTGGGTTTTGAACATTACTGGGTCTTTCAGGAATTTCAGACTGTTCTCTCTGATGACTCACATTTTTACCAGATACCCACAGCATCATCTCCCTCTGCTTTTAATGGTTTGCATCAAGGCCACCATTTCACTTCACTGTCACATTAATGCTGACCATACCCCACAACTCCCCTGCTTTACTGGTAAATTTTTGCTCAAAATAATTATTATAAACTGAACTGTGCTGTTGAAGTTCACATTTGGGTATTCTAACTCCCAATGTCTCAGAATGTGGCTCACTTAGAGATGGTACATTTAAACAAAGACACTCACAAGTAGGGGAAGTAGAGAAGACACAATTATATCATGAACGCTGTCATTATAAAGAGAACTCAGGGGCTTCAGAGGAAAGACACTAGAAGAAGGCACTATTCATATGCCTGGGAGAAATACCCTAACCAGGCCCTAACCAGCACCTAACTGGATGCTAGGGTTCCACACTGAGATCTTCACCCTTCTCCATCAAACACTTACTCACTTA
This sequence comes from Rhabdomys pumilio, assembly GCA_030674055.1. Lineage (NCBI taxonomy): Eukaryota > Metazoa > Chordata > Mammalia > Rodentia > Muridae > Rhabdomys > Rhabdomys pumilio. The sequence goes on along the minus strand of JANHMN010000004.1, from coordinate 75,823,634 downwards.
GAAAGCTTTCCATAACAAAAAATAAAATTCTGAATGAAAGCAAGAAGGTAGAGAAAAACAGAACCCACAAGCAAAGGGCATTATGCATTAGAAACAACAACTGGAATTCGTGGTTGCCTCTATTGCATCTTTGATGTCAGAGTCCTAGACTATAGAACTCAGAAAAAAAATTCGGTTTGACTGTTTAATACATATAGGCTATGATGTTTTGCTACAAAAGTCCCAGAAATTAGTGCAGTAACCCTTATCTTCTATTAGAAAGCAGTTCATTCCTAAGGCATCCATGATACCTAGGTGCTACCTTCTTATATTTAATCATAATCTCTATTAAGACAAGTCATGTATTCCTTTTGTTTGTCTCTGGTGTTCTTTTTATAATCCAAGACTTTGAGAATGCGTAAAGTGTTATGCAAGTGATTTAAATGACTTGCTTGAGGTTATTATGGCACAAAATGAGCAACATACGTAATAGAAACTTTGTGCTCCTCATAATCTGTCTTTGTGTGCAATTGCCTTGGCACAAAGAATTTAAAGATGCTAGGATTATGTCCATGCAAAGAATAATCTCATATTCACACTCAAATCTCCTATTACATATCTATATACACAAAAGCAGTAAGAACAGACTTCCCAAATCTTCAATTGCTTGCAAAATATACTTAAATCATTTGTGAAGATTAAAATATAGATATCTATTAAGAAGACAGTGCTGTTGAGTGACACTTCTCAAAAAATAAAACTCTGTGTACTTTCAGACACATGTGCATTTGTGACAAATCTGTTTTGCCATGTGTGTATAGGCATGCTCTTTTGCAAGTATTGCATGCAGTGACCTCAAGACATCAAGGATCTTACTATTCCACTCTCTCCCTTATTCCTACGATACAGGTTCTCACAACGAAGTTCAAGCTCTCTGCTTGTTTTCTGTGGTGTTTCCCAGCTTAGCAAGTCTCAGAAGTCTCTTGCATCAAGCATTATTGGACCTAAGGTTAAAAGCACAGGCCATCATCCTCTGCTTTCATGCTAAATACAAACCTTCCAAACTCAGGTCTTCACATTTCTTTAGCAAACACTTTTACCAATTGTGCTATCTCTCCAGATCTCAAAAAATAAAATTCTAAATGAAAAGAAGAAGGTAGAGAAAAACTGAAGCCACAAGTAAAGGACATCATGAATTAAAAATTACAAGTAGAATTCATGGTTGCCTCTATTATTACATGCACAGGTAGCAAAACTTAAGTTTGAAAAAAAATATTTCTTGTCCCTTCCCAAGATACAATTGTAACCCGCTGTATTGTTCTTCTACTATCCTTCTATTAGGTTGGCAAACCAAACAGTTTAAATACAGAAAATACAAGGAATTCTGGGACTAGAAATGCTTTGATCTTATGGAAGAACACACAGTGTTCTCATCCTGTACTGTGATTTCCTTTTAGCCACAATCATTTGCCAAAAAAAAAAAAAAAAACAAACCTAACTAAAGAAATAAATAAGCAAATAAATAAAATAAATAAGTAAATAGGAAGAGGTAGGGAGGAGGGAAACATGCCCTGATTGAATCTATTTTCATCTCATGAAAAATATCTTAATTTTCACTTATATTCCATGCCTGTAGCTGAGGGCCATTAAAACTAATAAAAGTATATCATTTGTGACAGATCTTAGAAAATAGTTTCTGCAATCCACTGCGCTCTCAAATGCTCATTAGAAGTGGTGTTTTTTTTCTTTTGAGAAGGATGCTGGCTGAATGCTTAAAACATGTTCTCTCAGGCTTTCGACGAGTCAAACTGGCAGTGGAGTATTTGAAGCAAAGTCGTGACATAAAAAAGATGTGATGCTAGGCCAAACATGACCAGGAATGACACATCATGGCAGAGAACATGAGACTGCAAGGAAGTAAGAAGAGAGAGAATCAACACAGTTGATTCAGTTTTTGGCACTTCATGGCATCAGAATAAAGAGAAAATCAATATTTAGGATAGGCAAAATATTTGATATGAGTTCCTTGGCTAGATACCTTGCTATTATTTTGTAGATATTTTGTGTCTATAATCAAAGAAGAATAATACCAATAATTACCATAATAATAATAATTAATGACAGTGTTTACTGTATTTTATAATTTTTATATATGCAAAGTATGAATGCATAAAAGAAACATAGAAATATTAGCTATTCATCAAGTGCTGACACATATTATTTATAATGATATTATTAAGCCCTTACTGTGTATTTTATTTTAAAACAAGGTCTTCCTATGTGCCCAAAGCTGGCTTTGAACTCATAATTCTCCAGTCAGAGATTTGCAGGGGCAAAAATCATACTGTCAAATACTGTCAAGCTGAACATGTAGTAAATTACATGTTTTAGATGTCAAATTTCAGTTGTATTATTAAAGTTTAAGTTGTCTCCATGCTAAAGAATTTTAGGCTAAAAGTTTCAGTAGTGGTTAGTCATTGGTTTAAAAATATATATATATAATTACATTTTACTTATATATGCATTTATTTGTAAATTTACTTAATCTCAATAGCCTATGCCTATAATACCTTGGAAGTATGTAGAGGTCAGTTGTGCACTAGTAGTTCCCTGGCCCACCATGTGAGTCCAGTGGATCACACTAAGACTATCTTTCTTGGCAGAAGGAAGCTTTATATTGAGTAACTTCTATGACCCTACTTACTGTTTTATACTAATAAGATGTTCAAGGAAATCTTGAACAAATCTTAAAATGCACACACACACACACACATGCACATGACACACACACACGCACATACATACATATATACATATATACATAAAACTCAAAAGATAATTTAGAGCCTTTTATCAACCAGCTGAGTGGATTATGCTCTGATATCCAAACCTAAAAATGTACATGTGTGCATTTAAGTTTTAAAATATTGCTTCTCAGTCCATTTATCTTTTGTATCAAGAATGGCTACTCATTTTTCTTGGTTACTTAGTATCTAACCACTTTAATGGATGAATAAATTGGCTATAGAAATTCCCTGGTAGAGTTTTTTTGGGAGTCACTTACATATACTATGTATACTATCATAGTGATCTTTAGACTTCTTATTTTCTAATTTGTATCCTCTTGATCTCATTTAGTTGTCTTATTGCTCTAGCCAGAACTATATTGAGTAGATATGGGGAGAGTGGGCAGCCTTGTCCTGTCTCTGATTTTAGTGAAATTCTTTTTTGCTCTAGAGCTTTCCAGTGTGTGATTAGGTTGTCAGAATATCTCTCCATTTAATGTTACTCTTCAATGAATTTGATGTTACCTTGTGGCTTTCTATATATAACCCTAATTGTATTTATGAGTGTGCCTTATATCCCTGATATTTCCAAGACTTTGATCACAAAAGCTTATTGATTTGTCAAAGGCTTTGTCAGAATCTAATGAGATAATCTTTTTTTAGTTTATTTTTATGATGGATTATATTGATCAGTTTTTGTATGTTGAACCATACCCACATTCCTGGGATGAAACCTACTTGATCATGAAGAATAATGTTTTTGATGTGTACTTGGATTTGATTTGTGAGTATTCTATTGAGTATTTTTGCTTCAATGTTCATACAGAAAATTGGTCTGAAATTTTCTTTCTTTGCTGAGTCTTTGTGTGGTTTAGTCATCAGGGTGACTGTGGCCTCATAGAATGAGTTTGACAGTTGTCCTTTTGTTTCAGTTTTGTGGAACAGTTTGAGAAGTATTTCTATTAGCTCTGCTTTGAAAGTGATAGAATTCTATACTAAAATTGTCTGTGCCTGGCGTCTCTTTCTTTCTTTCTTTCTTTCTTTCTTTCTTTCTTTCTTTCTTTCTTTCTTTCCTTTTTTTCTCCTCTTCCTCCTCTTCCTCCTCCTCCTCCTCTTCTTCTTCCTCCTCCTCTTCCTTCTCCTTCTTCTTTTTAAATTGGGAGACAGAAGTTTATTCTGTAATTCCTGCTTGCTGTTAAAAGCTCTCAACTTGCTGCTTTATTCACCATGTTTGCCTTTTGCTATGCTTCCTTAAGTGATGGTGATAGAATTTATCACTCTGAAACCATAAACTCAAGTAACCCTTCTGTTATATAAATAATCTTGATAATGGTGTTTTCACACAGAAATAGAAAAGTAAATTATATAAAAGGTGACTGACAATATGTGTGTTTTCCAGAAAGGTATTATGTAGGAAGTAGCATGTAAATGGGAAAATAGTACTACAACGATGTGTTTGTTATAGGGACTTAACATTGCCTGTTCTGGTGTGGTTTGAGAAAATTCTGTAAAGTTGTTGTCTCAGGGGGATAAAGCAGATATAAAATAGGAAAAGCAAGGACAAGCTGAGGCCACTGAATGTGACTTGGAACTCTAGCCTGTGCCTATTGCAGACTGTGGATTCTGCAGGGAAAAACTGATGTTCTTTATCAAAGTTAAACGAACTTCTGGCCCAGAAATGAAAGCCAGTGAAGTTAAATTCAGGAAAACCTAGAGCAATTGTGATCATGGATGTTGCTTTCTTCCAGGAAAGGCAAATCAATGAATGCGTCACCAGCTATGTGAGATACAAAATTACCAGGTCAAACTGTAGTTAAAGAATAAAACCTAAGATGGCTTCTGCTTCAATTCTGTTGTATAAATCTCTAGTGATAGTGTCTCCTTTAACATATCCTGGTGGAAATGCAGAATGAGGATAGTTCTGGGAATATTTGTTTTGTTTGGTGAATGTGAAGCATTACAATACTATTCATGTCTCATTTCTTGAAGTTAATATCTTTAGTCTTAGAAAATCTCCCACATATTTTCAACTATTTGCAATTTTTTGCTGCTAATAATCTGTAACCATGAACTATCATTAAATCTACATTTCTATGTATTAACAGGAGCTGTAATATTGCATTGTGTAAGGATGTTCCTGAATCGATTAGCTGGAGAATTTAATTCATGTTTGAATTATAAGACTTAAATGAGATAGCATATATTAGGTAATTGGCATGAGTATCTACTCATCAAACATTAATTACTTTCTACTACCAAAAATGCATGCTCTTTTCACTTTAAATTCATGAGTTCTGTCAATCATTATTATTTCTGTCTTCATTTTCTTATATACATTAAAAGTCACAGTGGAAGTTACTGGATTCATTTGGTTATGAAAAACAAATCAAAATAATCTATTTAAATGATATTATAAGAAACATAATACCTTTAAACAGAAAAGTATTATAATTGTGTTTAATACTTAATTTGATAATCATTGGCAAACAACCTTCAAGTCATCAGTAGACAAGAATTTTCCTTTTCAGTGTTTTAAGAAAGCAATAAAAGGCATTCCCTTACATCTTTCCTGGAAACAACACACAAAACACAGGTAGTAAGCTTTACTCAGTGAACCAGTTTATGAAAATAATTATGGTTCATAAATTAGTTCCTTAATCATGATAAAGAGATGGAGTCTATTAAATCTAGTAAGTATATTATTTACATAGGATATTTTTTATTTTGTTTTTAGACTATTTACTTTTCCAAAAACATTGGTGTCTGTGAACTTTTAAGCTGCTAACTACAATGAGAATCTTATCTCTTCCAGAGTTACCAGGAGTTCAGTGTTTAAGGCTACAGTCTTGGCCTGAAATATCTTTGCGACTACTTAATTATCACTGTGGTCTCCATAGGTGCTACACAAAATTTAGCTACCTATCTTGACAGTACTATGAGAGAGAGGAATATATCTGCACAATTGGGAGGACATCTAACTCTTAAATGTAAATGTGGGTGGTGTATGCAATGGAAATATACTTTCAGAGTATACTTTTAAAATGAAGCCAGAACAAAGTGTTGATGGTTTCTCCTTTACCCAGTACCATGTTACCACCAACAGTCATAAAAATATGATAAGGTTTTTTTTTTTTTTAATTTATATGTCATACTATCTAGGAAAAAAATGAGACAAAGAATATATAGCCTGTGTTCAGATTATATATAGGGATCATATGTAATTATAATGAATTAGTATATTTTGAGGAGTACTAAGAGTTATAAATTGATGTCCTAATAAGCAAGGTGTGTACTAGTTCTACTGAACATTATAACTAAATCATATATTTCCTAACTATAAATGACATTACTTCACAATGTTTTCTAAAGTAAGTAAATGAATACTACTTTGTGTTTGTATGGCATTTATTTTAAGAAGTATTTTTTCTACTTTTTATATGTAAATTGCTTGAATACATGAAGACAATTATCTCAGCAGCATATTAATGCTAATTTTATTTAAAAAGTATAAGGAAAATTAAAGAAAAGGAGAAATACACATAAAACAATCCACGCCTAAGTACATAGACTACATGAATATCATGTTTTCAGCTGAGAGAAATATAAGAACATCCTTGTAAAGCTGTGAACTCTAACATATAAACTCCTAAAGAAATCAGTATTCTTTCTATTCTGTGTATTTCTATAGTCTCACATTACAGACAGCTTAATAGGTCATATGACTCTGTCAATCCTGCTATAAAAATTAAGCCAACAGGGCAGTGGACTTTATTTTTATTTCAACGTAATGACACATCCTGCAAGAGAATACAGATAATAGTTATGTATTCTTTCTATAATGCAATAGCTAGGTATTCAGTATGAGGAAGATAGTTGACAGACACAGTTGAGGACTAAGTTTGGAAAATTTGTTTTTCTTTTGCAAATTTGACAGAGATATGCATCACTATGTTGTCCTTTTCTTTTTCACTATTTTTTATTAAATTATTTTGTTTATTTACATTCCAAAAGTTGCCACCCTTCCGGTTGGTCCCTTCCACCCTTCCGGTTGATCCCTTCTCAAATTCTCCACTCTGTTTCCCCTTCTTCTTGCCTCTGAGAGGGTATTCCCCTACCTGCTCACCTCACCCCCACCAGCATCCCTCTTCTTTGGGGTACCAGGTCTCCACAGGACTAAGTGCATCCACTCTACTGAGGCCAGACATGGTAGTTCTCTGCTACGCTTGTGCCAGGAGCCACAGAGCAGCCCATCTATGCCCCTTGGTTTTTGTCTTAGTCTTTGGGAGCTCCTCAGTGTCCAGGTTAGTTGAAACTGTCGTTCTTCCTATGAGGTTGCAATCCCCTTCAGATAATTCAGTCCTTCCTTTTATTCTTCTATGTTGGTCCCTGACCTCAATCCAATGGTTAGCTGTAAGTATCTGCATTTGTCTCATTCATTTGCTGTTATAGGCCCTCAAAAGATAGTCATGCAAAGCCCCCATTTGCATGCATAACATGGCCTCACTAACAGTATCAGGATTTGGTGTGCTCACAAGACATGGATCCCTCATTGGGCCGGTTACTGAGCTGTGTGTCCTTTCTTTAGTCTCTGCTCCACTCTTGTCCCTGCATTTCCTTCAGACAGGAATAATTCTGGTTTAAAAACTTTGAAGATGGTTGGCTGGCTCCCTGCTTTAACTGGGACTATGTCTATCTACTAGGAATGATCTCGACCAGTTCTATCTCCTAACTTCTGGGCATTTCACCAACATCATCTCCACTAAGTCCTGGAAGCCTCTCATCTTCCATGTTTCTGGGACTTTCTAGAGGATCCCTCTCAACCCTACCTGCTCTACATTTAAATTCATGCACTTGGTCCTCTGGGTGTCCCTACTGTCTCTCTCTGTATCTGATCCTGTCCCTCATTTCCCCTCCTACATGCCCCCTCCCACGTGTTTTCCTACCTCCCTCAGCTTACACTATTTTGTCCATCTTCAAAGGGAGTTTCAAGTATCCACAGTTGGGCCTTTGTCCTTGTTAAGTTTTAAATGGCCCACAAGTTGCATCAAGGGTATTCTGAACTTTTTGGCTAATATCAATTTATCAGTAAGTCCATGCCATGCGTTTCCTTTTGCTTCTGTGTTACCTCACTCAGGATGGTATTCTAGTTTCATCCATTTGCCTGCAATATTCATGATGTCCTTATTTTAATAGCTGAATTGTATCCTATTGTGTAAATGATTCACATTTTCTGTATCCCTTCTTCAGTTGAAGGAAAGCTGGGTTGTTTTCAGCTTGTAGCTATTAAAGATAAGGCTATTATGGAAACAGTAGAGTGTGTTTCCTTGTGGTATAGTGCAGCATTTTTTGGGTATATTCCTAGGAGGGGTATAGCTTGGTCCTCAGGTAGAGCTATTTCCATTTATCTGAGCAACTGCCAATTGATTTCCAGAGTGATTGTTTCAGTATGAAATCTCATGAGAAATGGAAGAGTATTCCTTTTTTTCAAAATCCTCACCAGCTTGTACTGTCTCTTGAGTCTTTAATCTTAGTTATTCTGATTGCTGGACTCTCAGGATTTTTGATTTGCATTTCTCTGGTGATTAAGAATCTTGAATATTTCTTTAAGCACTTCTCAGACATTCAAATTTCCTCTGTTGAGAATTCTGTGCTTAACTCTGTACCCTATTTTAAAAATTGATTTATTTGGACTTTTGGATTTTAACTTTTTGAGTTCTTTATATATTTTGGATATTAGCCCTTTATAGGATGTAGGGTTATCTTTCCCCAATCTGGAGGTCGCTATTTAGTCCAATTGACACTGTCCTTTGTCTTATTGAAGCTTTTCAATTTTATGAGGTCTCATTTGTCAAGTGTTGCTCTTAGAGCCTGTTCAGGAAATTTTTCATGTGCCAATGTGTTGGAGGATATTTTCCGTTTTCTCTATTAGATTCAGTGTCTCTGGTTTTATTTGGAGTTCCTTGATCTACTTGAACTTGAGCTTTGTTATATATATCATATTCCATTATTACCAATGCTGACTGACAGTTAAACCAACACCATTGGTTGAAGATGCTTTCTTTTTTCCATTGTGTGGTTCTGGCTTCTTTGTCACAGATCAACTGCCCATAGTATGTGGGATTACTTCTCATTATTCAATTCTATTGCATTAACTGACTTGCCTATCTCTGTACCAATAGCATGCAGGTGTTTTGTTTCTTTGTTTTTGTTTTTGTTTTTGTTTTTTCATTATTGTTCTGTAGTACAGCTTGAGTTCAGAGATGGAGATTCCTCCTGAAGTTCTTTTATTGTTGAGAATTCTTTCTGTCCCCCAAGATTTTTGTTTTTGTACATGAAGTTGAAAATTGTTATTTCCATATCTATGAAGAATTTTACTTGAACTTTTAAGGGAATTGCACTGAATCTATAGATTACATTTAATAGGATGTCCATTTTTTAACTATCCTACCAAATCATGAATATGAAAGATTTTTCCATCTTCTGAGATCTTCTTCAATTTTTTTCTTCAGAGACATGAAGTTCTTATCAGATCTTCTACTTGTTGGGTTAAAGTTGCATCAAGATATTTTGTATTATTTGTGGGTATTGTAAAGGGTGTTGTATCTTTATTTTCTTTCTCAGTCTGTTTATCATTTGTATAAAGGAAGGGTACTAATTTGTTTGAGTTAATTTTATATTCAGTCACATTGCTGAAGTTGTTAATCAGCTGTAGAAGTTCTCTGCTAGAATTTTGGATGTCACACATGTATATACACTATTACATTATCCAAAAATATTGATAACTTGATTTCTTCCTTCCATATTTGTTGAGAACCGCACTACCCCACATTTGGGGGCCAAAATGTTGTGGACTGCTCTGCCCCATGGTTGGGGGCCAAAATGTTGGGGACTGCTCTATCAGTGTTGAAACCCACACTGCCAAAAGCCTTGGGGGCTAAATTGTTACAGCCCACACTGACCCAAGCTGCTCCAGTCTGATGGTCAGGGTTCAGCAAGAGAGAGAGAGAGAGAGTGAGGACGAAAGGATGCAAAGAATGGAGACCAGACAGAGTATGATTCAATCCTGTTTATTCTTCAGTCTCTCTTCTTCTCTCCAAGTCCCTAGTTCCAAGTCCCTAGTGCCTAATACCAAGTCTCAGGTCCTAATCCTAGTTCCAGATGTAATAAGTCTCAAGTCCTTATCCTATTTCTGTGTTGCTAGTCTCTTTCCCAGTTCCAAGTCTCCAGCTCCAAGTCTCAAGTGTCAAGTCTCGAGTACTTTCTTCTGTCTGCCTCTCGCCTTTTATATGTCTCACTTATAAGTCACTCCTTTAAGTCACACTTTTAAATCACATCTTTAAGTCTTGTCTGTAAATTACACCTTTAAGTCACGCCTTTAAGTCTCGGCTCTAAATCACACTTTTAAGTCTCACACACCCAAGGGAAAATCCTGGATATCTAAAACAAGATGTTATCAGAGTGTGCTCAGTTGTTGTAGGCTGTTGTAAACAAGTCTCTTGTCAGGGTACATGACTCAAGATGGCTGCAAGGATGATAGCCACCTTCTGTCGGCTACCCACACATATTTAAATCTCTTTGACCTCCTTTTGTTGTCTAATTGCTCTAACTAGAACTTGGAGTAGTATATTAAATAAATAGTGAGAGAGTGGGCAGCCTTGTCTTGTCCCTGATTTTAATGGGATTGCTTAAACTTTCTCTCCATTTAATTTGACATTGGCTGTTGATTTGTTGTATATTGCTTTTATTATGTTTATGCAAATACCTTGAATTCTTTGTCTTTCTAAGGTTTTTACATGAAGGAGTGCTGTGTTTTCTCAAAGGCTTTTTCAGCATCTAGTGAGATGACCATGCAGTTTTTTTCTTTGAGGTTTTTATATTGAATCTTGGGTATTCCAAACTTTTGGACTAATATCTACTTATCAGTGAGTTCATACGATGTGTGTTATTTTTGTTACTCAGTTATGTCATTCAGGATGATGTTTTCAAGTTCCATCCATTTGCCTGTGAATTTTATGAAGTCATTGTTTCTAATAGCTGAGTAGTACTCCATTGTGTAAATGTACCACATTTTGTGTATCCATTTCTCTGTTGAGGGATATCTGTGTTGTTTCCAGGTTCTGGCTATTATGAATATGGCTGCTATGAACATTATGAATACAATGGAGCATGTATCCTTGTTACATGTTGGAGCATCTTCTGAGTATATGCCCAGGAGTGGTATAGCCGGGTCTTCAGGTAATGCTATGTACAATTTTCTGAGGAACTGACAGACTGCTTTCCAAAGTGGTTGTTCCAGCTTGCAATTCCACCAGCTATGGAGGAGTGTTTCTTTTTCTTCACATCATCGCCAGCATCTGCTGTCACCTGAGTTTTAGATCTTCACCATTCTGAAGGTTGTGAGGTGGAATCTCAGAGTTGTTTTGATTTGCATTTCCCTGATGACTAAGAATGTTGAACATTGCTTTAGGTGCTTCTTGACCATTTGATTTTTATGTCATCTTGAAGGGCTTTTATCTGTTTTCCTGTATTTATTTAAGTGACTTATTTATATCATTCTTAAAGGCCTTTATCTTCATGAGATCGATTTTTAGGTTAGCATCATGGTTTTTAGGTGTGTTAGGTTATCCAGAACTTGCTGTTGTGGGAGAACTGGTTTCTGATGGCACCAAAATACATTAGCATTTGCTGACTATGTTTGTGTTCTTTGTTCTCAAAGTCTGGTTATCTCTGATATTAACTGGCCTGGGTGTCTCTTCTGGAGTCTGCCTCCTTGGAGGCAAGTAGAGCTCTGTAACATGGTTTAGATCAGGCCTCCTGGCAGGCAAGCAGTGCTGTCTTATTTTTAGGGGGAGGAGGGAAGTTCTGTGTCCTTGGATACAGGAGGCCGTTGTGTCCCTGTTTAGAGTAGTCCTCCTGGGTCTCTAGTTAGAACAATTATCCTGTGACCTCTGTCCCTGGTTATGGCATATCTCCTGGGATACCAGCAGACTGTGTGGTGGGGAGAAGGGCAGACAAGCTGATTTGCTCTGGAGGAGGTGCAGACCTGAAGGAAGATGGGGCTTGTGGCAAGGGGAAGAGTCCCACATCCAGTATGCTCTGTGGTAGTTTCAGCTAGGGTGGGTATTTGGGTGGAGGTCTCACCTCTGTTTCTGGTTATAGCAGATCTGCTGGCAGAGCTACAGACTATGGGGTGGGGAGAGGGACAGCCTTGTCAAACTTCTCTAGCAGATATACAGATCTGAAACATAAAATATACTTTTTAATTCTTTTAGTGTTTAATTCTTAATATTGAGGCACTGGAGAAATGGATCATTGGTTATAAGCACTCACTTTCTCTCTAGGGGTCTGCTGTTCAAATCCTACCTTTCACATAAGGTAGAAGACAACTGGGCTACCCTTTTCTGGCCTTTGTGGGCAACTGAACCCAGGTGCACATATTCATGCATATACACAGCATACCTCCACCCATAAGTCATTTTCCATATCCAGAATTCTTGAAATTACATTGGTGAAAGTAATGTAGACCTTAATGATCAATCAAGAAGTAAACTGGGTTAACAAAATTATAGAAACTACTGATCAACTCAAAAAAAAACAGTAAGTTGGGTTTTGATAAATTATTTTTTTATTTTGTTGATGAAGCAGTGATTATTCAGCTGCATTAACCAAACTGTAAGCATTATTCAGAGATGAGGATCTGGGTTCCAAGTGAAAAATTCCCATTCTTGATTCAGAGACATCTGGCACAAAGTTTTGAGGAGATATAATGTTCAAGGTAAAATTATAAAATGTTTTAAAACCTCAAGATTTTAACAAGCTAGCAATAATAGGATAAAAATGGAAAACTTATAAAAGTATAATTTGGCCCTACTATTATTACTTACATAAAAGGAAAGAAAAATAACTTGTGTGTTTAATTTATGGTTGGGTATTTGGTTTTATTTTCATATTGAATGAAAGATTGTGGAAACATCTGGAAATATATGCAAAGTCACATACTGAGATATATGAGAAGTTTCATATAAGAAAGAAATCCAATCATTGCTTTATCCATCTTTCACAGAAATTCATGGTTCAGCAAGTACTGTAGCAAATATCAAAATGCAGTAAAGTGTCTGGTATCTCAATGATCTCAGAGCCATGAGGCCTTAGCAGGCTGGCTGTTTAAAGAATGATTCATTGAAAGGAAACTTGATCACATCTGTGATAGAATTAGAAAGTTCTTGTCAGAAAGAATGGTATCTCTTGAATTTTAAGAAATTGTGTCCATGAGGGAATTTTAGATGGAAAAAAAATTTAGTTGAGTTGAATATAAGCCTAGTCAAAACGAAAAAAATAAATGTCATGTTGAATATAATATGTGATTATAAACATGGACTAAGGGTTCATAGAGTAAACTTAGGGGTGGGTTTCATCAAACTTGTGAGTGTACTAAGAAGGGAGTTTTTCAAACACAGTAAGTTGGTAATGAAATTGTTTATATCTTTCATAATATAATTTTTATAGATTCTAATATTCAAAAATGTGCATTGAACATTTATGAGAGATTAAGAAGGCCTGAAAACATCATTTTAAGCTGTAAGTCTAACTTCAGTTATTTTTGGAAGGAAACAGACTAAGTAGACAAATAATCTTTATGAGCTTTTCAGTGTCATTTGGAAAATTATAGAAAACATGATTTAAAGAAGATATGGAATCACACATATCTGAATTCAAATGAAATCATCAGCCTTTATTTTTTGGAGTATTTTTTTATATACTGGTTGAAACTAGTTTATTATCTCTTTTGAGATAATGTAGCCTTAGTAACTGACTTCTAGTGAACAGATGTGATGGACTCCAAACTGCCTTTAGAGGCTGAATCACATAAGGTGATGGATGTTTTAACCAACTATCCCAATGTATGTGCCTCCAGAGTCATGAGCCCCATGTAGAATATGTGACTTGGCCAAAGTTTCGATGCTAGAGAAGTGCCTTAAGGTTTCCATTGCTGTGAAGACACCATGACCAAGGCAATTCTGTTAAAGGACAACATTTAATTGGGACCAGATTACAGTTTCACAGGTTCAGTCTATTATCATCATGACAGGAAGCATGACACCATCCAGCCAGATGCAGTGCTAGAAAAGGAACTAAGAATTCTACCTCTTAATCTAAAGATGACAAGGATGATTGGCTCCCCTCAGGCAGCCAGCAGGAAACTCTCTTCCACACTGTGTAGAACTGGAGCACTAGGAGCCCTGAAAGCCTACAGTGACACACTTCCTGTAACAAGGCCACATCTATTCCAACAGAGCAACACACCTCTATTAGTGCCATTTCCCAAGGGCCAACCATTTTCAAACCACCACAAAAAGTGCCGTGGGTAACCCTCTGATTTAGTCGATAGATGATTAACTTTCCTATTGCAAGAATCTGATGAAGAAGGGTTAAAAGTCTTTGATATGGTTATAGATTTTGTCAATGTTTGATTTAAATTACCTGTAATTCACAAAGGAAAGACGATATAGATGATCCCCAAAATAGTCAAAGCCAAGTGAGATAGATGGCATATCTTCTTATTGTATGGTATTGAACATGGGATAACTGGCTATGTAGAGGCATAGATAATTTGTGTGAACACAGATAATTTCTCCAAGATCTAAATTTATATTGTAATAATCATTAGTTGATGGATTATATGTATTAATTATTATAATACTAACATTAATAGTACTGAATATTTTTACAAAGCAAAACGATGAGGATTATCTTGAGCATGGTAGTGTAGGCTCCTAATGTCAGCCCTTTGGTAGTGGAAAAGGACCAGGAGAGAACCAAGTTTCACATGGCCCTGGTTACATACTAAGTTAAGATCACGCAAGCTTAGACTATATAAGATTGTGTTGAGAAAAAAAAAGTCATCTGTATGTCTCTGTCTCTGTGTCTCTTAACAACTGTTATATGATTGCAACTAATATTAAGGCAAAAATGGAAATATAATAGCAAATTTCGCATTAAGGAGCCTAAGGGTTAACTCCTTTAGAGAATTAATCTATAAATAGAAGAGAAGGCATTAATGTAGAAACAATTTGGCAGTTTGAAACCACCTCATCAAGTATTTCATTTTTGACTTTATTTTTAAAACACAATTTTCTTAAACTTGCGAGTTTTAGATATGGGACTGGACAGATGGCTCAGTAGTTAAGAATACTTGCTTTTCTACCAGAGGATATCAGCTCAGTTACCAGCATTCATGGGATTCCTCATGTCCCCATGAATCACCTGTGTCCTCATCTCTAGGTGAACATGATATATAGGCTTTCATGGGCACCTGCACATATATGGCATCTAAACACATAGACCATAAACATAAATAAACAGAAAATAAATCTTAAAAGAAGAGTTATAACAAAAGAACCATTTTTTTTTCTATGGTGATAAAAAAATGAAATCCTACAGTTGTGATATGTTCAGGGATTCAGAAATATGGCACCATTTAGCATCAGGACAACATAATCTGTAGTCTGTAATTTTAAGAACAAGTCAAATATTATAAGAGAAAACTTCTCAATTTACTTATACAACCAGCCACTCTCCTTGAAAAGAAAGATATAAGACAAGCAATCTGCTCTGAAGACAGAACATACCAGAGGCTGAAAAAGAACTGCAATAATAGGAAAGTCAGATTCTTCATTTACAGAGGAATAAACCTGCCTTCTGAAGCATGGCCCAGTGTATATTGTCAACTCTTTCTAAGCCTAATCAGCAATAGCTCTTCCTTCAGGACAGTGGCTGGAAGATCTCAGGCTACTAGAGAAAATGAGGCAAAATATTTCACTCCTGGAAAATAGAGCAGGATAATTCTTTCTGAGTTATATTAAAGAGGGTTATACAGACTGAGGTGATTGAAATCATGTCTGTTTTTCTGCTCACAACTTAATTGTCCCAGGAATCAATACAGTCCATCTAGTCCACAAATAGAAAAAAACAAATTCATCTGTGTTGACTCACTACGAAATTGGTCCCAATGGAGACCCTATCTGGGGATGTGGCAACTGATAGAATAAGTCTTTCTGTGCAAGAGACATAAAAACTAAGTACATTCAGGCTTCTATTTGATTTATTAAACATGTGTGTATATATGTGTTTGCACACATGTTAATCTGGCACCTGCATGTCCTCGTGCATGTGTGGACATTAGGGAACAACTTGGCAGAGGCAATTTTCAATTTTCACTTTGTTGAAAAGGGATTTCTTGGTTTTCCTTTGTGTTGTATACTCAAGGCTACCTGCACCATGAGCTTCCAGGTGATTCCCCGGTCTTTTTCATCTCACTGTTGGAGTGCTGCCATAACAGCTGTAAGACACTGCATTTGTTTTCTTTCAAACATAGGTTTTCAGCAACCATGGTCAGGTTGCCAGACTTGTGTGAAACATGCTTTTACTAGCTGAGTCACCTCACTGACCTTGCCAAGACTTCTTATCATTTCTTCAGATCTAACAACTTATCACTCGAGAAAATTTCATGTGGCCCAGATTTGTGAGTATGTACAACATTTACTGATATAAATCATAAATAAATTCTCCTAAAACTCAAAATATATATTCACATTAATTAGATGGATGTGTTTGTTTGTCTGCTCAATACAATCCAAAGACACATTAAATACATGAAAAGAAATGAGGGTTGAAAAATATGAAATGTCTTTGGTGTCCAAACTGCTATTTCTGTGTGTTCAATAAAAAGACTATAGTTCATGACAAAAGAAAAATTTCAAGACTGAGTCAAGGTACACAATCAACAATCTAATTGATACTAGGTGGCTTCACAGCAGGTACAGTGTGAAGAGTGACTGCTGTATGTCCAAACTAAGGTATCGTCGTTATCTTTGTACCGATGTGATAAAATACTATGACCACAACACTATGACTTGTGAGAAAGGGTTTGTTTCAGCTTACAGTTCCACAGCACAGTCTATCAATGGGGTAAGACAGAGAAAGAACTCAAACACAGAAAGAACTTGGATACTGGGGCTGATTCGAGAGTCTATGTCTAAGTGCTGCTTATGGGCTGCCTCTTCAGGGCTTGTTCCCCATGCTTTCTTGTCGCACCTAGGATAATTGAGTGAGGAGTAGAACCATTCAAAATAAACTTGGTTTACCCACTGCAATCATCAATCAATCAATCAATCAATCAATTAATCAATCAACCATAAAATGCACCATAGGCTTGCCCATGAGCCAATGTTAAGAGCATTTTCTCAATTGAGGTTCTCTTTTTCAAGTGGACTCTAGTTTGTGTCAAGTTGACATAAAACTACCTAGCACACATTGAAGTACGATACAGTAAAGGCACGGATTATAAGCAATACCCTGACTTATTATGAGTCTGACTTTGAATTAAGTCCTGTTTTTTTTTTTTGTACATTCAGAAATATTTCCATGTTGCCAATTATTTTTAGAACCCTTACATTCAGTAATCTGATACAGCATGGGCTTAGAAGTCATGTGTCAAGACTCATTGACACAGAGTAAAATCTTATATCAAGCCGAGACTTATATCCTAGAAGTCTCATTCTTTGGCTCCCAGAAGGTTTTCCAGTCATGAATGTAATTCCACGAGCTGCTATTTAGGACAAATGATCTAGAACTTCATAAATAACAGTTTCTTAGGCAGCATTCTTCATTAGCATTCTATATCCTGATAGATGGATGTCATCACAAAATTACATTTTACCTCCAGAGGATGAGTGGCTGGAATTTTTTGCATCATACTTTCCACCCTGAGACACTGTACTATGAATGGTGTTAGAAAATTTCAATAACTTGCTTAGTATATGTTTTCCTAAAACAACTCTATGAATTGCTCAGTGGAGAAAAAGTTCATCCTCATCCACTGACAGATTTTTTTTTCTGTACCTCCTCAAATATACATGCTAAAGACAAACACTCTTGAATGTCCCCAGCAGTAGAAACCTCAAATTACTTTGGCATATTAGAATCTTATCATTATTTACTTCCTGTCCCTGAGATTATACACAAGCTTTTCATTTCGCCTTTTTCTTATATTTACTTTATAAGTATTACTTTTTTGATACAACGTCCCCCCCTCCATGTAATGTAGTCTGGCAGGAGCTACTTTGGGCTTCAAACTCCTTTCTTCATCCTCTCTATTTAGACTCATTTTTCTAAGAATAGAGACAATGAGCAAGTACAACTACTTAATAACAGTGTGGTGATTTAATATAAATAATGACTGTCATTTGCTTATGTTGAAATATCATTCCTCATGTAATTTTAGTGTCATTTTAGATATTTTTACCAAAACAAGGTAGCATTGTAACATGATATAATGTCTGTTGTAATTTAACTGTATGGAAGCTGGAGGACCTGTCAGTTGCAGAATATTTAATCAATGCTATATTCTCTGAAAATATGCAGGCAGAAATAATTGTGACTTGAAAAATAAGTGAGAAAATTATTGTGGTTCACCTCATACATAGTACCACTGATAATGTATTCCTATCTTCAATTCTGGTTCTGCTCTGCTAACCTTGGGCAATTTATGGACAAAGTTGAAAACTTTTAGGAATTTATGAATGAAATTTTACAACTGTGAGAAATGTCCATGCCATAAACACATTGCAGACCAATTGTATATCATGACTTTGAAAATAGGCATTTCTTACTGTGCATTATAAAGGCCTAAATGTATAAAAACAAGCATGAGACTATGCATTTGTTATTTTTAAATTGACATATATAATGTGCCATGCTATTACTTTAGTAGAGACATGAAGAGAGGGTTGGTAGGAGATCACTTGTGAAAATTTACATTATGAGTTAGACAGGATGTTGGAAATCTGTCAGTCCAATGACTTATTTAACAAAGAAAGAGAGAGCCACGGTTGCATAAACTGTAATTTCCATTGTAGGTGTCTGACATTTTGCCCTCTGGCATAAATATTTTATTGTCTTAATTGTAGCATCTCTTCTTTCATATCTCATCTCTTTAGTAATACCCATGAAGTCCTCCTATGCTATTTTAATTTTAAGTCCATTGAGACTTCAAGTGAAATCAACTGCTTATGGATACAACCTTCAGCTTCACAAGTTCAACAGTGATCTGAGTAAGATCCAGAGGAAATCAGGACAACTCACCTCTTCTTAGCCTTTGACTGTGGTGAAATGTGGTCTGTCTTACTGGCTACTGATGCACAATTATCATATCTGGACTACTTTAACTCCGGTTTGCATTTCTAGAATAAAGCAGCTTTAATGAGTTCTTAAAATGCCTCTTTCCATGAAAATCCTTTCTTAGTCCATCCTATTATTCATTTTTAGATGCTATCTCTGAGTTTTAAAGGCATTGGACACTTATTTACTAAAATTGAATTTTTAAAGAAGAATATAGACTGATGTATCACTTATGCAAACACATACCACTGATGCTGTCTGTAATACCACAAGGTTCCCAGGAGAGCACATTTCCATTTCTGCCACTCTGCATATTTCCCTTGGGACAAGCCAGGGAGCTATGCTGTCTTTCAGTGTATGATAGACCTGGATTCTATTTCAGGTGCATAAAAATAAGAAGCATACTCCTGGGAATTGTTGATGCCATTACTGTGCCAGATTCTAAAAGGGAAATGGCATTTGATAACCATCCTTTTGAGATATCTGGGGAATTTTTTTTTTTAGGGGCAAACACCCTAGCTATGAGAAGTAATTATATCCAGATAGAAACACCATTAAAATAAAATTTTTCCAGTAGATTATATACCAAGTCACTTTCCTGGCTTTCCCTTCCCATTTTAGAATAAATATTTTGTCAGAGAGCCAGAACTATGAGTAACAATGCCTCTCATAGCTACCCTGTGTGTTCCTAACTACCTTGACTCACACACTAACCCCATGCCTGACTCATGGTTATTCTGTTCTGTAGGGTAACTTGTTCAGATAAAAGAAAAAATAAAATGGAACTGGTGCAGTATAGAACATCATCCACTTTTTTTCTTTGGTCAAATTGTCTTCACTGCTCATTTTTTCATTGCTATAAGTTGAAATGAATTAAACTTCCCAAAGGCAAAAGTTTTCTGAGAACAGCTTGGAATATATTGATTAGCTCTTTGAGAACTGATGGATTCAAGGTTCTTGCTTTATAAACACATTTGAAAACATGCCTTGAGAAACACTTGCTTAAGCACTGGGTGGAATGATTGTGTTAAGTCAGAGCTTTAGGGAAAGGTTCATCTGCAGCTCCCAGCTTGAACCTATCAGTATTTTCATCTCTGATCTGTTGTGACAGGTGAAGAGATGCTTCTTTTAGTGACTTCTAAGACCAGTTCAAAGCCATCTTAATCAGTAATTTGTCAAGGAATACATCAAATTCTCAAAACAACTTAGCTTGACATGAAAAATAAAACAATAGTCAAGCATAAAGGGGCTTTGGGTGTCATTTTCTTAGCCCATAAGCCAATCCCTCCAATGATTTAATATATCCACATTATAACATAAATATTTCTGGAGTCAATTGGAGAGTGAGGAATGATCTTAATGGATCCAAGGAAAGGGTAGGGGGAGGTGGGAGGTATAATGGGAGGGTAAATTTTGGTTGGGATCTATTATATGAGATAAGAATCTGTTTTTAGTTAAAAAAAAAAGAAATTTCATCCAACTAGTTTTCGAATACATAACCTAAGCAAGTGCAGTGGGTGTTGCAGACAGTGTGGCAACTACAGGACAGAGCCTTGTACTAAATGAAGTAACAGCAGTGCTGATCCACAGAACATCATGAAGCATTTGAAAAAAGTGGTTTGTTATAGACTGATTATATTTTTAAGAATATAACCCAGAAATGTAGGTGAGGTAATTTGCATTACTTTTTAACACCACAAAAGAGTTGCATTGACTGTATACTTTCTAATTGTGTTAGTGTGTTGACCCGACATGTCTGTTACAGGGGTCTATCAACCAGCTTTTGTCTTACTGCCCAGAATATTAGAAAACCTTAATTTTCTGAAAAAAGCTTGCAAGTGCTGGAAGAAGGGTTAGTCTTAAAGGAGAAGCAAGAGGATAGTGGGCTTGATTTTTGCTGGTATAACAGTTTTAATTACACTAATAGCTAACACCATTGCTTCTGCAATTGATTTGACACGGGAAGTTAAGAAAGCTACTTTTGTTTATCATTTAGCAAAAAAATGTTACTAATGTGTTGAGTATGCAAAAGGATTTAGATAGGAATTTGGGACAACAGATTGATGCTCTTTAGCCTATTCAGATTACTGGAAGGAGTTTCAGAGTTTAAGAGTAAGGAACCATCTTGAGTGTCATGCCAAATACCAATGGATTTGTATTACTGCTAAAATTTACAATAATAGTCATTATAATTGGGAAAAAGTTTATAGACGCTTGCAGGGTATTTGGCATAATTCTAACACCTCTCTGGATATTTTGACTTTGCATAGTGAGATCATGAATTTAAAGAATGCTGCTCTGCTGAGCTTTGATGCTGCAGATACTGCTAATAAAATTACCAATGTCCTGAGGTCAGTATTTTCATTTTGGTCAAGCTTCCAGAATGGCATCTATAGCTTGATCATGCTAGCCCTTTTTGTCCTGGGAATACTTTTATTCCTGCCCATCATGTTAAGGCTTGTCTTTAATATCAACACTTTGTACAAAACACTTTCTACAGCCAAAGTACATGGATTGAACCTGAAAATGGATCTTCAAACAAAGTTATTAATTCAACAGGCTGGCAAGCCAAGGACAGTACGATCCTGCACAGAGCCTTACCAACCTAAGACAGAAGTGCATTGCTTTTGATATGCATATTCCACAACAGTAAGGTTAAGGAAGGCATTCTTGTCAGAATTACCTAAGCCAGGGTCAGTCTGGCTTATGCAATAAAAAGGGGGGAGATGTAGAGTGATTTTGGGGCTGCCTGGCAGGAATCTGACATTGGCCAAGGACAAGGAAATGCTGACATTGGCCAAGGACAAGGAAATGGACTGCAGGCAGGAATCTGACTTTAGGCTAGAACAAAGAATTAATTACAGGC
The DNA here is from genome assembly GCA_030674055.1 of Rhabdomys pumilio. Taxonomy (NCBI): domain Eukaryota; kingdom Metazoa; phylum Chordata; class Mammalia; order Rodentia; family Muridae; genus Rhabdomys; species Rhabdomys pumilio. Next base: position 75,801,824 of record JANHMN010000004.1, on the reverse strand, counting down.
AGGAATCTAAATCTTAAGCTAGATCAAAAAAGTAAGCTTCAGGTATAAAAATGACTTTGGGCTAGGACAGGGAAGTAGGGTCAGATATTTTGGTCATCCTGATAAGCCCTTAGAATTAGTGATCATGGGAGTGATCACGGGACTCTGTTTATTGTCCTACTTGTTCTTTGATTATCTGTGTTTATTGTCTTGCTTGTTCCTTGACTATTTGCATCTATTTTATTGCTAGTTCCACAACCTAGAACTAACCTTAATAATTGCATGTAATTTAAATTTTATAAAAGCAAAAAAAAAAAAAAGAGGAGGAAGAATGGGATAGGTGGTTCATGAGGGGTGAAATGAAAAGGTTAACATCTGAAATGTAAATAGATAAAATATCGAATAAAAAAGAAAAGAATTGTTAAAAAAAGAAAAAGAAAAACAATAAAAGCCAAACTTCTCTTTAAAAAACCACAATTTGCATTTGACTAAAAGCCACATGATGTGTTATAGACTTATTTACTCATGATCTCATGCTCAGGAGAAAAATGAGCATCAAGAAACTTTTAAGAACTGTAACTTTGTGGTATACTACAGAGATTCAAGAAGATGAGAGAATGAATAGCTCATGAACACCCCAATGTGAACTTCACATCCCACCTCACTATAGACAACATTTGGGAAATATAAGTCTGTGATATACTATGAATGCTGAGATGAACTTGTCAGATTACAAGAAGTGGTTATAATTCAGCTTCATACTTCCTGTTAAACCATTGTGTTGACTTATCTGACATCACATGAGGAGTAAAGACATCAGAGGCTACTTTGGTCTAAAGCTATTCTAATATGTGCTTTTCCAGAAAACGGGATCTAATGATTGGCATTTATAGCCCTGGTACTCACAGTGATTATTTTCAAATGCAAAAAGTCCTGATATTTTTAAGTAAGGTGTTCAGGCCTTAACTAATTTGTCTTGTTGCCAAGCAATGCAACAGAGGAGTATATGCTTTTATTGAAGGTTAATGGTGTTTAGAAATGAATGATAACTGTAACTGAGATAATTTTTACTCCATTTAATAGAGACAATTAAAAGAAATTATACATCTAGCTCGAAACTTTTGAATGTTTTGCTAATTTATTTGTCATAAAAATTATTTGAAGGCAATATTGTTTTGTCATCTGAATATTATCTATTCTGTGGTCTTTGTAATGATGTTAATTCTTCTTTCCTTGTCATTAATGAGTATTTTATGGCCCCAAGCATCACAGAAATATCTAAGTGTTGAAGTACTCTGATACCATTCTTCTGGTTTGTGTCAGGATAACAAATTCTTTCCAAAACACTAAATGTAGAGGTCTACTTTCATCTTCGTGGTCTTAAGTATCTTTGTCTAGTTGCACAGGTAATTGATCGCAGAGTATATGGCACTCTTGGAGGTTGGAATGTATAATGCTTGAGAATGGGTGAGAGGTGAATCACATTGTCATATCTTCTACAGGAAGACAGTCAAACAAGTTAGAAATGTTCATGACTAGGTTTGAAAAATGAACAGTAGGGAGTTCCCTTGCATTTGAAACAGACTGCTCCATCCTGCAAGAATTTCACTGAAAAAATGTTGGGTTTACAGCTTCCCAAGCCTTCAGAGCGTGCTCTGTTATACTCCAATTCAATGGCATGCTAGATCATCGTTGGCTCTGCCCCACTGAGCAACTTCCACCCTTCATTGAAAAGCATCCTTTCTAATGGCTTCAAGATGGTTATTGGATTTGCCGAAGAGAGAGTTATGAAGCACAACAGGAACACTGAGGGAAAGGAGATGTGATTCTGCTCAGATTCTATTAGAGTAGAAAACATGCTGGGTATCAAAAGGAAATTTATGTAATATATTCCAGCATTGTTCGAGTTAGAGCATCATGTTTTATGCAAGTGGAGGCAGTCAGGGTATGCAGTGTAGGAACTCTGTTACATGCACTGAAGCAAACAATAAAACAGCGAACAGGCAACAGGCAGAGAATAAACCCTGTTTTTTATGTGAAGTGTTCACAATCCCCATTCTATACCAAGCTTCTTAGTGGATCTCAGTAAGAGAGCCTTTAAAAGCCTTTAAAGAAATTCTCCCTATTGTTTACTTAGATGGATTCTGTGAGAGTAACTGGTCTCTTTAAGACTGAATGCTATATGGCTTAAACAAACAGTAAAGCTCTGAATAAATAAACCAGAAGCAAAGCAGGAGATAAATACAATGCTGTGACATTAATCTCCTTAAGAAGAAATTTAGAGTACTCATAAGAAATAAAATGAGAAAGAATCACCAACAAACTATGAGTTCCAACTGGAAGTATACGGCATACATCAGAGGGAAAATGAAAGCAGGCTGAGAAATGGGATTCTCAGAAGCATTCAAGAAGTTGTCCTTAAGTCTTAACACCCGTGGTTAACACAAGGAGCTCTAATCTTGGGAATAGTTTGGTAAAGTCAAAGGCTTCTGTAGACCCTTTCCTGAATGTGGTAAATAAGTTGCCCACGTTGAGCAAAGTTTCAGAATTTCCATCTTCACAGATTTATGGGCTTCTTTCCTGGAGATAGGTACAGATTTCACCGAAGCGCTCAAGTTAAATGTATTTGCATGCTCAGTCTGATTTAGGAGGATGAGTCTGCAGCGGAAAACATAACTAGATATTAAAATAAACATAAACATACATGTAAAAGTAAGTGACTCAGGCAACATTACATCATTGCAAAGGTGGTGATAATTAGTCCTTTGTGATAGTGCTTCACCACTTTTCTATTAGTTGATGTATGTATTATTTTCATGAATGAAAAGTCAACAGTGTCCTGGTCCTGTCTGGGTCTCACAAAGATATTTCATATTCATCACTGAAGTACAAGCTAATTACAGAAGTTAATTTAATAGAAATTTTGTAGGAATATTTAATGTGATATAAAATGTAACATAATAATTTTAAAATGGCACATATTGAGCAATTCAAAAGTATAGCCATATACTCTCATCAAGTGATGTACTTTTTAAATGTTACCTACAACAGGAATGGAATATGAAACTATGTCTAACTTATCCTTAGGCGTGGCTTTCTGCATCACTAAATTTCACTAAGTTCAAGTTATATCTCAATGAGTCCTCTAAGCAACATTGTAAAATGCATACTATTCTCTGTATACTATAGATGATGAGGACAGGCATGGAAACAGTATGTCTTGCTCAAGTTATTTTAGAGTGTATTTTTTTAGTTGGATTTGAATATATAGCTATAAGCATTGGGTAATTATTATCAATATCGCATCAGTATATCTCAAAAGACAAACCCAATGTTTTTAAAAGTATCAAAATATTTTTATTTTTCTTTTTATTATTTATTTATTTTTTATTAATCATTCCTGTCATTTACATCTCAAATGATACTCCCCTTCCCAGTTACCTCTCCACAACCCTCCCCATTCCATACATCTTAACTGCTTGACCTGTCAATGGGAAAAAATACAAATAACTTAATGTTGTAAAGTGGCTGTCGAGTAGTGTTAATTATGGTGTCTAAAGAAGGTTTTAATTTTTAAATCATTTTAAATTATGTGTGTCTGAGTGTGGCTTTGTACAGTGCAGTGCTCACAGAGACCAGAAGGTGGTGGCAGAGTTTCTCAAGATAGAATTATACATAATTTTGAACCACCCTAACTTTCGGTGCTGGGAAATAAACTTGAGCCCTCTAAAAGAGCACTTCACATTTTTAACAATTGAGCCATCTCTCCATTTCCAGAAGTATTTACCTGATGTATACAATGCATTACAGCTCTCTGGTACCATTCATCGTGCATACACTATATGGGTATCTAGTTATTTGTGGTGTGCTTAAGAAAACAGAGAAACAGAAAGTAAACACTAAGACAGAGTCAAGTGGCTTATATTTGTGAACTTGGAATCTGCTACCACTTTTAAATATTGTTAATTCTAACTGCAAACTATGGTGTATACATTACACTGAGTATTTTAAATGCTTCAGCAGATATACCACTGTGTGACCCTACCTGCTGTAAGTAGAACAAATCTTCATTTAATAAATAAGAATCTTCATTTAACAGTAGGAAAACAAGAACATTAAAGTTTTCAGAAATGGTAACAGCAACATGCAAATTCCATGCTATATTTTGTAAACTATGTTCTCTTTTCATCTCTAATGGGGACATATTTCTGCCATTGTGTCATGTATTAAGAAAGAAAGCATGTATTGTTTTATTTACTATGAAGATATATTTTTAAATATCTATACTATAATCCTTCCAACATTTTTATGCAGGAAAAGTTACTAATCTTATGCAAATAATAAAAAAAATAATGACCAGTAGTTTATAGCATAGGCATATTTTGTGTCCTGGTCACCTGCTGTTTTCGTTTGGTTTCTCTGCTCTAGGCATACAAGTCCATTTGTGACATGCTCTCTTCAGGTATATTCTTGTCATAACTGTAGATTAGTCAGGAAGTTAAAGGAGCAGGATTATTTATTTATTTATTTATTTATTTGGTAGAACTAAAAGTTATATATTCTATGAGAATACAGAAAGGCTCACACATAGATCTTGGGGCTGAGCTGGAGTTTTCTAAACATCTTTAGTCAGAGAACTCTTTAACAGAGGTAGGGAGAACCTAGGGAGTCACAATAAAACCCAGTACTTTCCTCTGGCTCATTGATCTTGTATAATGCTAAATCCAGAATCTCACTGATGAGGGCTCTTTTAATCAAGAGGATATCAGGTTCTCACCAAATAATTTAACAGTGAATATTAAGAATGGGCATTATTGAATTAGCCAAATGTCCAGTGATCCCCTCAAGAGTATTGAGGTCTGTTTCACAGACTAACTTCAAGGAAGCTCTTAGGAGGAAACTACTAAGCTGAAAATCAAGAAGTGGAAACTTTCCATGCTGGATATCTTCCAAGTTATAAAGGTAGGGTATTTAATTAACAACAGTCTTTTATAAGTTGTGCTTACCTGTGTTTTGTAAACTTCAATTGGTTTAATTGTCAGGTTATTACATAAGGAAGTAAACCAACCACAAATGGGTGGATTAAAAATCCTAGAATCTAACAGTGGAACTGTGAGAGAATGGGCGATGCTTGGATCCTGGATGAAGAAAACTTCCCTGTTGTGTTAATGATCAGAACAGCAGTGAACATCTGCTAGAGGTAGCCATGGAAGTAGCAGACATTCCTGGGGTGAGTTATAACAATGTACTTCCCAGTTAGAGAAATTATACCTCACTATTATCTGTTGTAATAAGGCTACCTTATTTTGCTTCGTTTTAGATAGGCTCGGTAAACAAATCTCTTTATTTCCTTCCTTTTTTACTTTCAAATACTGTAGTGTTGGTATTGTTTCATCCTTTATTGCATTTTGCCTAGCTGGAAACAATCTTAGATATTCCACATTTCATATTTCTTTGAATAAATGTCACATCCCTCTTTAAAGTCCATACAACCTCTCAAACACACACTTATAAACTCATAATTATTCATTCACAACTGAGCATGAATTAGCTCATCACAGTCATTATTAATCAATGCCTGGACTGCCCAGTGATTTTTGAATATGAGATAAAGTAGATCTTGTGATTGATTAATGCACTGGCCTGGAGAATAAGGAGTACATGGGAAGGACACTGAGTTTTTCAAAGAGCAACTATAAAGACGGGGTAAGTTTCATGTGAGTGAGGGTTCTAAGAACACTGATATGATGGTCTCTGTAGGATCTGTAGCTGCATTCTCATTTCTGCCCTTTAGATCACAGTTGTTCAAGGAAGTCTGCTCCCTAAGAATCTACTTATTCTATTACCCCGACACATGGATAGTATCAACCCAGATTTCTGGTGTCATATTTTCCTCTATTTGAGAATCAATGATGCATACTTAATTTCAGCTTTATATAGCAGCATGAAACCAAACTACTTTTCTGATCCCCAAACACATGGTATTTGTATGCAGAGGACGCTGAGTAATAGTGACCAGGTAGATTTCCCATAGGCTTCAAGGTGGTTGGCATAATTCCCCATCTCTGGCTTTGAAATTGTTTGTTTGTTTTTTTGTTAGGTTGGTTGGTTGGTTTTTGGGTTTTGTTTTATATATTTACTTATGTACTCAGTGTTCTGCCTGCAGACCAGAAGAGGGCACCAGATCTCATCACAGATGATTGTGAACCACCATGTGATTGCTGGGAATTGAACTCTGTACCTCTGGAAAAGCAGCTATTTCTCTAAACCTCTGAGCCATCTTTACAGCCCTGGGAAATGGTGTTTGGATCGAAGTCCTCAAAGAGCAACCTCAAAGAAAAGGAAAGTTTTATGTGGGCATAGGGGTGTGAACACAGATATGCATTTTGGGCTTATGTATCTTATGTCATTACTGCATATAATACAGTTATTATTTTTATTGTTCTTATGAGTTTTCACATTGTTATTTACCTGTTTTAAGGAAAAATTCAAAATAAAATATAATACTTATAGTTTAAGGAAAGAGAGTAAGATTTATGAAAATAGAATTTTGAATGATAGATATATTGATTGAGTCCACACTGAAGAATGAACCCAGAGTCTGAAACTATGTACTTTACCAATGAGCTAAGAACACAGCCTGACACAGGGATTATTTTTTAAATGGATAGTCTTATGAGCTTCAGTAACTAAAGAAGATAGCCATACTTGGATTTTGGAAATATGATCAATATTTTCAGTTTATTAATCTCAGTATTTGAAACTGATTACTCCAGTTTCAAGATCAGGGTTGAAATTTCCACATTAACTTACTTGAATATTTACATGAAAGCCAAAATTATGTGTTCATAATTTGAAGACATTCTAAAAATAAAGAATCTATTAACATACGTTCATGTTTTTGAGGTATGGTTGCTAATTGGTAAAATTATACAAACATGTATTTCATAATTCTCTGTCACTGTTTCCTCTTTTCAGTCTTAAGAATGTGACAGGAAATAATTCACAAACTGCATAACTGTTTTGTTTCCCCAATTTTCCAGTTAATTATTTTAAGTTAGAGGCACCATCTTTTATATATTTTATAACAATGTCCAACACAGATAATAAACTTCCCTGTGGCCCTATACAAATTAATATTCAGCATTCTCCAGTTTGTCTCCAGAAAGTCCAAAATTGTTAGAAAATTTGCAGTTTCTTCTGTGTATTATAAAATGCATAATGACACAGAAGAAATGAAAGCTAACAATTTTCTTTCCTCTTTGTGGAGTGGGACAGATAACATATTTTACTAGTTTAATTATATTGCTTGTTTATATTGTGTTAACATCCTCTTGACTTAATTATTTACTTGGTGTGACAGTGTCATACATTTTATTATTATATAAATTGTATATATTTAATCCTTTTCGCCTCCTTGTCCCCTATCTCACGCCTTCCTTCTGCTGGAACATTTCTTCCTAACCATCCCCATCTTATGTTTGTGTCTTATTTCTGTGCATGAGTCATTACTTAACTTATGAATATGTTGTTGTATTTCTTTTAATTTGTCAGAACCAACAATGGAAAAACGTAATGCCATAATAAATAGTAGAAAGTAAAAAAATAATAAAATCTAAAGTTTTAAACACTTTCACGAAGGAAGCATCGTTCTTCAGCTGAAAATGTTGCAGGAGAAATGACTTCCTATTTCACTTCTCTGGGCCACAGGCAATGAAGAAGAAGCCCTCTGGAAGCAAACAAAGGCAACTACAAAATAGAGGACAAAGGTCTGCATTTTGCTCCTGAAGCAGAGTTTATAGAAACACTTGCCATCTCATGGACCACATTTCCTTCCAAACATTTTTAAAGCAGGGTGTCAATTAGAAAATAGATATTGTCAGTAAGTGTCTTCACCTGGGAAAGACAAAACATGTTAATACTTTATGTACCTAAGCCCAGGGACCTGACTCTTCCATCTAAAAGATTATCACTGAATCTGGCACAGTCTTATGGACATGGATGGAAGCAGCCAGAGGCTTGGGGAACAGAGAGGACTCAACATCAAAGGTAAATGCAAATATCAGCATCCCCTTGCCCAGAGCTTAGGGCATTGAAAAACTGAAATGAAAAGCACAGTCATCCCTAACACCTAAAGAAGGCTGCAGCTGGCTTGTAGGAGGATGTGCAGTGAGATGTTTAGTGTGGCAAACCACACTGAAGACTGGCAAATTCCTCTGGACAGTGAATCCCTGAACTGAGAATGACAGACCCTAAGATGTCACTACTATAGTGCTGAGTGTGAGAAATCCTGACTTACAAGTTGGAGATTCTGAAGACATAGGGACTATACACTGTGGATCAATCATTAGGAGCCACAGATGCCTTTATAGCTAAAAGTGAGGAATACATTTAAGTGCATTGCTGAAAAGCCTGTGAGAAAGGCAAGAGACTCATTCCAATTTCCATACTTGTCAAAATTTAGATGCGTAAACTAGAATTTCAATCAAGACAGCCAAATTCAACAAACTAGGTGCATCTTGTAGATTTGTTTTGTCACTTACACACAGACTAAATACTATTTTTTAGTATATCATAAAACATCACTATTATTCAATAACAAAGAAAATAGAAAGGTCTAAAATTTATTGATTTCTTCCTCTAGCAGGTATTGAAATACATAATTAAATGTTAGTAACAGTTACAGTAGACACTTTATTTAAATAAATCTATTGATTTTATATATGTATATATTGCAAATAAAAATAAAACTTTTGTGCATGTCTTGGAGACAGACAGACAGACAGACACACACACACACACACACACACACGGAGAGAGAGAGAGAGAGAGAGAGAGAGAGAGAGAGAGAGAAATAGCTCTTGCCTGCCTTGATGACATAGTTCCACCTGACTCTAATACCCACATTTTGGGACTAAAATATATATAAATCACTACACTTAAAACGAATACTAAACTTAAAAAGAATAGTTTAAAAATAACTAGAACACGATCTAGTAAATGAGATAAACTGTGCTAATTAATAATTTAGGAGGTGTATCAGTATGGCCAGGACTCTGAACTGGCATGTAAATGATGAATCAAATACAATTCCATAGTGCAAACCTTATTGATCTCCTCAGCAGGTAAAGATGATAATACACAAGTCTTAGGTTGTGTTTAGTTCGCAGGACACACATAGGAAAGATCTGATTTGTACACACACACACACACACACATATAAACACACAAGTGTATGTGTGCATGTTCATGCATATTCTTAAGGAAAAGTTTTATATATTTTAATTTGAATATAAAACAATATGTTTCATACTCAATATCTATATATGAATTTATTATACTCATATTCAGTTTTCCTTCTCCTCACTATATTAATCCTCATTGTATCTTTCTGGTCTACTTTATATTAGTAAGTACACCTCAATATATATTTTATATATATATATACACACATGTATGGAGATTATTGTATTTCTGGGCCTGGTTTATTATGTTTAACATGATAAAATCCAATTCTATCTATTTTCTAGAAAATTACATAGTTTTATTTTTGTTATTGTGGAATAAAATTACATTGTAGATTGTATACATAGGACATACATGCTTTGGATTCCCCTGTTGGTTACATATCTTGGATATGTAATAACCAACAACAATAAACATGAGTATATGACTATTCCTGTGGCTTCCTAAGTCAAATCCCTGTCAAGTACACTTCCAGGAATGGACCATATACAACTTTAATTCTAATTGTTTTGAGTAATTGATTTGTTTAGTGACTGAAGCAGTTTGCCTTTCCACCAGCAATGTAATTTAAGTGTTTGTCTTCTCAGACCCTACTAATACTTATCGGTATATATTCCTTTCCTTTATGATAGCCATTCTGAATATGCTAAGGTGGAATTGCAAAACAGTGTTAAATTGCCTCTCCTTGTTGAATAAGCTTGTTAAACATGTTTTCTGTTATACAAAGACCACTATTACTACTTTTGTGAACATTCTGTTCAATTAAATGGCTTATTAATTGATTGGATGATTTCAGTTTGGTTTGATATGTAATTTTTGATGTTCTTTGTATTTCCTCAATATTAATCTGCTGACAGTTATATAAGTAGTAAAACATCTCTCACACTTTGTAGCTTGGTCTCTTTACTTTGTTTAGTATTTGTATGTATTACCAAAGCTGTTAATTTCATGAAATCTGATTTGTGAATCTGAGATTACTACATTTGCTACAGGGCACATTTTCAAAAGTCTTGTTTATGCCTATGTATTGAAGTGTCTTCTTTATGTTTTTTTTTATTTTTTCCTCACTGTTTCAGTTTGGGATTTCCTACCCCTTATTGCACTGGAAGTGATTTTTTTTGTTTTTGGCCAAGTAAAGGGCAAGGATCTACATGTAAATCTGCAATTTTCTTATCCCTATTTGTTCAAGACGCATCTGTGCTATTAATACCTTTGGTAAAAGACTGTGGTTATACCTGCTTGGTTTTGTCTCTATTTACTTCACAGTGGTTCTGATCCTGTAGGTCATGACTCCTTTGGATGTAGAATGACCCTTTCACAAGTGTTGCCTAAAACAATCAGAAAACAAAGATATTTACATTGCAATTTATAACGTAGCAAATTTGCCGTTATGAAGAAGCATAGGAAATAATTTTATGCTTGCAGATCACCACAACAGGAACTTCATTAGAGGACCACAGCATTAGGCAGGTTGAGAATGACTACGTTATATTATTCCATTAGTGACAATACTGAATACCTATGTTTAACATTATAGTTCAACATCATATTATGATACATCTAACACTCCCCTTGCAGTTTATGACTGTTTTGCCAATTCAGAGTTTTTCATAATTCATGATAAATTTTAGGATTGCCTGGTTTTTTTTTTTTTTTTTTTTTTTAGCTTTGTAAAGGAGGTGATTGGAATTTTGGTAAAATTACATCGAATCTGTATTTACATTTACTAAAGCAAGCATTGTTATAACTTTGATTCTACCAGTTCTTAAGCATGGGAGGTCGTTCAATCTTCTAGTGTTTTCTTTATTTTTTTTTCTTTTTTTTTTTGTTTGTTTCTTAATTTTTTTATTGGATATTTTATTTACATTTCAGATACCAACCCCTTTCCCTATTTCCCCTCCCTAGAAAACCCCTATCCAGTGCCCCCTTTTCCATTTTTCTTTTATACAATTTTTTTTAAATGTTAATCGAAGACTTTATAAGTATGGTAATGCTCAATCAGAAGTGTAACCTACTACCCAACCTAGCTATGTAAACTATCTTTGACTGGTGGAGACATGTGAACTTCTGCCTCCATGCCCCCCTCTCTTTCTCTCTCTTTTTCTCTCTCATTACCTAGCTTCTCATCTACTTCATCTTCTCCTCTCCTTACTCCATCTTTTCCTCTCGGTGCTCCTTCCCCCTTAGCTCTTCCTACATATTACCCTTCCTGTTAAAATAAATCTTTTCTCACAGAATACAATTAGAGCATAATTATTCCTATTTGTACCAGTGAGGTACAAGATAGTCTTAATACCCAGTCCCTCCTCTTTTTGACTAACCAGAATCTTTGTCGTCTCTCTTGACTAAAACACTTAATTTTGAACCTGGCTTTTTCTTGGCTTTAGAATCTTCTGTGTTTTAAAATGTTCATCATATACATCTTTCACCTCCTCAATCAGGTTTGTTTTTTTCCCTAATTGCCTTTGTTGTCAATGAGTTATAATGAGGATTAATATGGTGAGGAGAAGTAAAAGTGAATAAGAGTGGGCCTCCACTTCCATTGATGCCAGATAAGGCCATCATCTGCTACATCACCTGGGGCCATGGATCCCTATAACATACTCTTTCTTTGGTGGTTTAGTCCCTGCGAGCCCTGAGGGGATCTGGTTGGTTGAGATTGTTATTCTCCCTATGAGGTGCAAACCCTTTCAACTCCTTCAGTCTTTTCTCTAACTCCTCCATTGGAGACCCCATGTTAGGTCCAATGGTTGGCTGCAAGCATCCACCTCTGTATTTGTCAGGCTCTGGCAGAGCCTCTCTGGAGACAGTTATATCAGGATCCTGCAGCAGTTCTCAGCCTGTTGGTCATGACCCCTTTTGGAGATGTGCGTATCAGATATCCTACATATCAGATATTTAAATTAAAATTTATAACAATAGAAAATTATAGTTATTAACTAACAACAAAAATAATTTTATGGTTGGAATCATTGCAATACAAAGAACTGAATTAAAGGGTCAGTGCATTAGAAAGGTTGAGAATCTAAGCTCTATTGCATAAGAGCAGAGAGAATTGATGCATTCTAGCATCAATTAGATGCTAGAATTGGAGGAAAGTCAGTAATTTCAAGTTTTGTAGATTGTTGGCTGTAGGTTGATCCTAAGTAGTCTTTAACATATTGAGGTGTCTTTCTTCTGATTATTTCATGAAAGTACTCAAAACTGTAAAAATTTTTTATAGTTATTTTTGCTGTATTTCTATGTGTATTATTCAGGGTTCATTAGAGTCACAGAACATATGAAATGTCTCTATATATTAAGGGAATTTATTGTAATGACTTACAGTCTGTAGTCCAAGTAACCCAACAAATGGGAAGCTCTGAAAGGGAAGTCCAAGAATCTAGTAGTTGCTCAGTCTTGTAAGGCTAGTTGTTTCCATTGATCTTCTGTATAAGATATAATCCTGAAGAAGTAGATTCCAACAGATGTGCAGGCAAGCAAATGCAAACAAGCAAAGAAGAATGAAGCCTTCCTTTTTCTATTGTCCTTATGGTGGTCTCCACCAGAAGGTATGACCCAAATTAAAGATGCATATCATCACAGCTGAATTTGGAACTTGCACTGTCCCAGACTGGCCTTGAACTCAGAGATCTGCTTGCCTCTATCTCCTAGGATTAAATGTGTATACTACCTTGCCTGGGTCTAAGATTTTCATGGCCACTTATGCCACTTGTGCCTCAAGATGTGGGTCAAAAGCCTGTGTCTTCCAGCCTCAGGATCTGGATCACAGGAGTGATCGAGGAATCTACATCCATTTCTGTTTTGTAGTTTATGCCAGATGTAGTCAAGTTGACAACCAGGACTAGCCACCACACTATTGTTCTTTCTAGGAATACACTGTTTAGTTTCCAAGTACCTGAGAAGTTTGTTCTTCCTCTTGTTCTCAATTTTTGTATTTATTCCACTATCTACTTGTGAGAAAAAAATATTACTAAGATTATTTCACATTTTTCATGTGGTGAGTTGAATGTAAAAATATCCCCTATAGGCTCATTTTTCTGATTATTTGGCCTGTAATGGTTTTATTGAGTTGGAATATCATGAAACTTTTAAAACACAGAATGTTGAAGGAGTGTTATGTCACTGGGGAGAGACTGTGAGAGATTGCCTCAGTGCACTGCCAGTTCTCTTTGCTTCCTTTGTAGCTATGATATGATCTCTCAGAGTTCTTGTCCAGCCATCTACTATCATACTTTTCCCATCATTATAAGTTTTCCTCATGGAATCACAAAACAAAATGTACTGTTTTTTAAAAATAATTTGGTCTGGTTCATAGTATTTAATTACAGAAGCAGAAAAGTAACTAATGGGATTAATAATTCCTATATTTCCTAGAATCTCACCAAGTTTGAAGAGCTATATGTTGCTTCTAAGAATTGATTGTATAATATGTTACATTATCTGTTGGTTAGTGGCATGTAATCTATAGGTTAACTTATTTCTGAATCATGAAACAGATAGTACAATTCTAATAAATGTAACTTGAAGGCATTCATAAAAAATAATGGCAATAGCAGAGCATGGGAATAGGGACATAGAGGGACCAAAGCAGGCAAGGGAAAGAATGTGGATGAGGCATGCCAATAGAAGCCAATTGAGCAGATGCTAGAAGCTAGGTCTAGAGAAGAATCAACATATAAAAGTAAAGATTAGGAAAAATATTACTTATAATAGAAAACTATTATATGATCATTATTTACCTTCCGTATAGTGATTACTGTAACTCCATTTCTTCCTTAAACTGTCATTTGCAGTTGATTTTGCAGTTAAGAAGACATCTAGTAATCTCCTTGTAAATCAAAATTAGCTAGAGTAACCTGAGTTTTCTAGTAAATTCTAGTAAATTCTATTATATGCATCTAAATTTTGACAAGTATGGAAATTGAAATTAGTCTCTTGCCTTTCTCACAGGCTTTAGAGCAATGCACTTAGATGTATTCTCTCACTTTCAGCTATAAAGGTATCTGTGGCTCCTAATGATTGAAACACAGTGTATAGTCCCTATGTCTTCAGCATCTCCAATTTGTAAGTCAGGATTTCTCACACTCAGCACTATAGTAACAGCATCTTAGGGTCTGTCATTCTCAATTCAGGGAGTTGACCTGAGCTCTGTAGGATATGTGCTACTCCTTTTGGGTAACAATTGTTCAAACATGTCTAGTTTCTAGCAACAGTGTACACTATACCTGAAGGATGAAAGGCAGCAACCCAAATGTCCTGTCATGGTTGCCTGTATCTGAGGATTAATGCATAATTAATTTTAGATTTAAAGAGAGGCATAAAGCAATACTTCTATCCTGATCCCAAACACATGGTTGGCATACTAAGATGAGGCTGAAAAATGATAGGCAGGTGAGTGTCCTCTGATGGAAGCTACAACTTAATTCTTCATCTTTGGACTTGAAATGTTTTAATTGGGGAGAAATGGATGTTTGAAGACAGAAAATGTGCTCCTAGGATTTGGGATTATTGAGTACTATACAGAATCTTCTATTTTTTCTAAAAAGCCTATATACTTAAAAAAAAATCTAAATTCTAGGACTATCTTTTCTCCAGCCATACACAGACACTCTGTTTTATCTGTCTCTTAAAAGGCTCACCAATATCCTCAGGATAGAAAGTGTAAGGAAGTGGGAAAGTATCAAAAGACTGAGTGTTTAATTTTATTTTATTTTTATTTTTTTCTTTGACCCAAGCTGCCTCTCTGTGAGTTTGAATACCTACACACAACAAAAGAAAGTAACATTAGCAGAAAAAAATGAATTTCCATTTTGAGAAATTATCACAAGATAAAAGAGCTTGGATAACCATGGAAACCATCTAGTCATATCAGAGTGAATGTTTATATTCCCAAAGGAATCCTTGAATTATCTTTTGTGTCTTTGAAATTCGGTAGAGAAGGGTCGTTTATGTCATAGAAGAGAGGAGTGAAGGATTTTCTATCACTGCCATTCTCGTAAATAGCATCTTAGAAGTGTGTGTGTGTGTGTGTGTGTGTGTGTGTGTGTGTGTGTATGTGTGTGCTTGCTGGCGAATTAATCTTTTGTATGTGATTATATACCTCCATCTATATCTTCTTCTTTCTAATTTTATCACTCCAGAATGATTTGAAAAGATGTTTTCTAGGGCCAAAAGGCAAAAGTTGGGAGAATGCTGAATATATTTGAAAGTGCAAATATTTTGTTTCAGACCTGTCTTTGTGTGAGGGAAGTGGCTGGGAGCATCTGAAACTATTTCCATCACGAACTCTGTTTTTAATTCAGGTCTTTGTCACTATACACTGTGAATCTGGAGTCTATTCTGATGCCCTAAGTTCAACATCAACTCTCTTTGGATTACTTGAAAGGGCGTTCAGCTTAGGTTAGCACCCTCTAGATTCCTCATTCCCAATTATTTCTCTAATGGGGCCAGAAAGGTCTTTTAAATCTGTAGCTTGATCATATTACTCAGACTGTTCATAGACTACCTACTGTCTGAAGGATACAGTTCATGATTCTTCATCTATCTCACAGTATGATCTCTGCCAACCTCTTCAGATTTAGCAGCTCTACTGATCCTCTTACTTTCTCAACTCCATCAGGACCACCAGTACCAGACTACCTTGCTTTTCTTAAACTAGTCATTTTCTATCAGCTTTATACTCTTTCCTTTTCTCCCAGAGTAAAAAGATCTGCACATGTCTCATTCATCTCCTTTGTCCCTCTTGGCTCTTTTTCATGACCATCCTGAGATGACTCATACTCCTGTCCTCCACTGTTTTAAACTACAGCCCATACATTCAACACAAAGCTAAATGGTGGTTAGTAGTGCTTTCAACATCTCTATATACTTATATTGTGTTTAATTTGTAATATATTCTTTCTGATCATTCATAACCAAAGAGTGAAAGTAGGTGTTCCATTTTGTCCTTTTCTAGTTCTTAATTTGTAATATTAAAATATAAAATAAATCCTGTTCAACTCTTTATTGAATAACAAATAAGAATTTAATGAATACATACATTAATAAGTTAATCAATCTATTACTCACTAAACAAGTTCTACATTTATGCAGGAAGCTCTGGCTTTTTACCACATCTCTAATGTGCTATTTACTTTATTCTTGTGGAAAAACACTTGTTAGGCATTGCACTAAATTTCTTATTTATAATTTTTGTACTTCATTTTCCTTTTTTTCTCCTCTTCTTTTTCTTCTATCTTTTCCCTCTCTTCCCCACTCTCTCCTTCATCTCAAACACATTTGTTGAAACTGTACTACAAAGCACTGGAATGTAAGTTGAATATTTGTGGGCATAACATATATTCCATTCTAAAAGGATTAAATTTATGTATTATTAGTAAAATTACTACATGTCCCCAAAAGTTGCAAAGTGCTATGTTGAAGATTAAAGCTGTGAGAGGCCTTGCATTTAAATGATCAAGGGAGGTATTTGTCTGAAATGAGGGGCATATAGATCGTCCCCCAAAGATGAACAGTTTTGGGAATGTAACAAATGTAAGCACAAGGGGAAATGTAAACAAAGACATTCATACAGAAGAAAGTTACTGTCATTAAAAAAAAAAAAGAGAGAGGAATGATGAGAGGCAATACTGGATTGTTTACAAGAAACCTGAAAACTGTGTCTTTGGCTAAGATGTATGACTTTGTTACAACATATAAAGAAAATAATTTTTAATATATCCAGTTGCTTACCATTTTCTCTGCTTTCCAAGTTTCCTTGTTATTAAACCACTGCTCCTCTCAGGATTTTTTCAACAAAGGTTTCATCAGTTCTAGAGAAACCATGAACAACCCAAACTTGCAGCATACTGAAGAAATAGTGCACAACTAAGTTTTCAGAGGCCATGAAGTCTTACTTGGTGTTTGGCATCTGTCAAGTTTCATGCAATAAATTCTCCCACTATGACCACTTTAAAGTAAATGACAAGATGTCAAATATTTAGAAAAATTCTTATAGAATTTATCAGTTCCCTTGAAGCAAAACAGCTATGCTTTGGAACACTGCTAGAAATTCATTTAAAAAATTCTGATTGTCTTAGAAGTGATTTATGTACAAATGAGCATTTCAGTCATGGTTTGAACATGACATGTTACTGATATGTTCGCTTTTTAAGCACTTATTCCATGATGGTGCAGAACTCTGGAAGGGTGTAGACATCCGACAAAATGTGACCTAGATGGAGGATGTAAGTGAGCCAGGTGTTTGAAGATTCTAGTTCTTGCTTTTTTTTTTTTTTTTTTTTTTTTTTCCCCAATCCACATGCATCTGCACAGGAGCTATGCTGGAAGCTCCTGTTGTCATGACTGAGCCATTCTGCCATTCCTTCTTTAAGAAATGGACTTTCATTTACTAAACACTGAGCTAAGTACACACACACACACACACACACACACACACACACACACATATATATATATATATATATATATATATATATATATATATAATCGTTTCATCTCGTAAATTTCAAATTGCATTTGTGCATTTGTTTGGTATGTTGATCACAAACATGAGAAAAGAACTAGTATATTTTGTGACATCCTTTACTTTGAGGCTCATGGGGTTCATTACATGACAAAATAATGAGAGATGTTCCATTACAATAAAAAAAAGTGGCTGGAGACTTGCCTGAGCCATTAAAGGCTAGGCTCACTACCAGCAGCACAATAGGCAACAGCTTTTACAAAGTTCATAGAAGCTGAAAGAAAACAGTGCCTCCTGATTGATGAGAGCTTGTGGTGTTACATGGCATGTTCAAGCACATTCAATTTGTTGGTTATATAATGTGCCAAAAAGGAGATATAGAAAAGCAAGTGCTCTGTAAATTATTGCACAGCCTCTTTTATGACAGAACTTACTCTAGAATTCATTTCTTTGTTTTTATTTTGATTCCTTTTACTCATTACACAAAATTGCTTATTAAAATACTACAGTTGTATCTGTTGTATTCATCAAAAATCATAACATCAGTTATACAAGGGAATGGGTGTAACAGGAGAAGTATTGTTGTGAGCCTGTAATGATTGTGACTGTACTCTTCACAACAACCAAACTGTGTTGGGAATAACTCAGGAAATATTCTATCAGCTTGCCTGTGAGGATAGTTCCAGAGGGCACTGAAAAGGCAATGCCCACCCTGTTTCTCTTAAGAACTATTCACATAGGCTGGGCTTCCTGACTAAAGAACCAGGTAAAGGGGAAAATACATTTGATACTTCTGTTTATCTCTTATTGTTTTGTAATCATGGAGGTGGTGTGACAAGCCACCTCAAATTTCTTCACCATGCTTCTTCTTGGTGATAAGTAATATGCCTTCAGATGATAAGCAAAAACATACTCTTCTTCTGCTGATTGTTGTCCACTAATGTGTCACATTAGTGAGAAAAATAATTGACACAATAATCCTTCAGTAATTTTACTAATTGGAACTAAAATTCAAATGGGATTTAGAAACATTTTAATGTTGGAGATCTCATTATATTAATCAAAATATCTCAGAATGCTTCTTTTAATTGAATCATAAGAAAATTCATTTTTATATTCTGCATTTTTATCTTTAGTATCGGGTAATATACATAGAAAAAATGCACATTTAATTAAAGGACTCAATTGGTTTTCACCAGGTATACATTAGTCATGTAATTACCACTCAGAGCAAGAAAGAGATCACTTCCAGCACTCTCCAAGAATGTTCATTTTCTTCCTTACTCTCAGAAGAAAATAGCTGTTTTACTTCATTGTAATTCAATGGATATTGTGGTAACCTTTGAATGATTCACATATCTTATGAAATATTCTATATTCTTTTCTATCTGTGAGTTTTTCAGAGTTTATGACTTTACTTTGCTGATTGTAGTATGATCTTCGAATGACTAAACTTATGTAAAAATATCACAAATTACGTATTTTCCTCTTTGGGTAGGTTCTAATTCAGTTTTGCTGGTGGCTACAAATAATATTATCACCAAGAATTTTCCTGCATACTTACTTCTTTGAGCTGATCTCTGTTTCCTCTTAATACAAGGAGAAAAAATTTGTAGATCCCATTGTAAGTGCACACACAGTTTTAGTATATAATTACCAACCACTTTGAAATCTGGTTCTATCTGTAATCTTTGTAAAATTTATTATTATTATTATTATTATTATTATTATTATTATTATTATTATTAGGTTTTTTTTACAGTCCAGTCATTACTCCTCTTTCAGTCTGTCCTCTCACAGTTTCTCCTTTCACTCTTTCTCGCCCCTGTCTCCAAGAGAATGCTCCAGCCCCTGCCAGGCCTCCCTACTACCTTTGCCCTCAGTGCTCTTGAGGGGTAGGCACATCTTTTCTCAATGAAGCCAGACCAGGTAGCTCTCTGCTGTATATGTATCTGGGGCTCTGTACCAGCTCAAACATGCTGCCTGCTTAGTGGCTCAGTGTCTGAAAGATCTCAGGGGTCCTGTTTAGTTGAGATTGCTGGTCTTCCTATGGGGTTGCCCTCCTCCTCCTCCTCAGCTTCTTTCTACCCTTCCCTAATTCAACCACAAGGGTCCCTGACTTCAGTCCAATGGTTGGGTGTAAATATCTGCATCTGTCTCAGTCACCTGCTTGCTGAACTTCTCAAAGGACAGGCATGTTAGACTCTTCTCTGTAAGTGCCAGGCCTTGAGGCCTCCCTTTGAGATTGATCCCATGTTGGGCATGTCACTGAACCATCTTTCCCTCAGTCTCTTCTCCATTTTTGTCCCTGTAGATGTCTTAGATAGGGACAATTCTGGGTCAGGGTTTTTGTCTATGGGATAGCAAGTGGACTCTATGAGTTGGGTCCCAATGTTGGATATTTTATCCAAGGTCCCTCCCTTTGAGTCCTGAGAGTCTCTCACCTCCCAAGTCTGTGGTACTTTCTTGTGGGACCCCTTACTTCCTACTCCTCAAGGTTGCATATTTCTATTCATTCTGCTTGCCCTCAGAGCTTTTATCTTGTCTCCCCCATATCTGATCTATCTATCATCTTTAAAATGCTCTTGTTTCATTCATCCATGCTTTCCTTCATCTACCTTCTCCATATAAACCACCCATCTTTTATTATTGCCTTTAAAGTTTAGTCTTTTTTTAAAAAATAGTCTTTTTTGGGTTTATTATTGGAACTACATAGCCCTTTATCAATAACATTTTTCATTGATTCTTACAATAATACTTTCTTCAGTTCTCTCTGTGTCTTAAGAACATACTGAGAAATGGATACAAATATGTGGTACATTTACACAATGGAGTACTACTCAGCTATTAAAAACAATGAATTCATGAAATTCTTAGGCAAATCAATGGAACTAGAAAATATCACCCTGAGTGAGGTAACCCAATCACACACACACACACACACACACACACACACACACACACACACACA
>JANHMN010000004.1:75765899-75781151 GCA_030674055.1 Rhabdomys pumilio | reverse complement strand
AAAAAAAAAAACACATGGTATGCACTCAATGATAATTGGATATTAGCCCCAAAGCTTGCAATACCCAAGATATAACTCGCAGACCACATGAAGCTCATGAAGAAGAAAAATCAAAGTGTGGGTGCTTGCTTCAGTCCTCACAAGGAGTAACAAAATACTAATGGGAGCAAATATAGATACAAAGTGTGAGACAGAAACTGAAGCAGGGGCAGTCTGGAGACTGTTCCACCTGGGTATCCCTCTCATGTGCAGTCACCAAAGGAAGACACTGATGTGGATGCCAGGAAATGCACACTGACAGGAGCATGATATAGCTATCTCCTTAGCGGTCTGCCAGAACCTGACATATACAGAGACAGATATTCACAGCTAACGATTGAACTGATCATGGGGTTTCCAATGGAGGAGTTAGAGAGAAGACTGAAGGAGCTGTAAGGGTCTGCAGCCACATGGGGAGAGCAATAATACCAACCAACCAGAGCTCCCAGGGTCTAAACCTCTAGCCTAAGAGCACATAAGGAGAGAACCATGGCTTCAGCTGTTTATGTAGGGGAGGATGGTCTTATTGGACATAGGTGGGAGAGGAGGTCCTTGGTCCTGCAAAGACTAGATGCCCCAAAGTGGGGGAATATGAGGGAGGGGCGATGGGAGTGAGTGGGTGGATGGGGGCACATCCTCATAGAAGCAGGAGGAGGGGAGATGGGATAGGTGGTTTCTGGGTGGGGGGAAATGGGGAAAGGGATAACATCTGAAATGTAAATAAATTATCCAATTATTAAAAAAAAAGAACATACTGGTTTTGCTTCTGAATAATACTGCAATATTTCATCCAAATCCTCTCAGGATTGTTCCTCTGGATGTATAGGTTCCCATATTTCTGCTCTGGATCAGCATATGTACCAGTGCTGTTCTTCTTGTCTCCGCTAATTTCAATATTTGAATTTCTTGTGTCTTCACCTGTCTAAGCTGAATCCAGATGACATGTGCCATTTTCATTGCTTTTATAGATAGAACTTTATTTCTTCTCTGACTGGTTTTATTTATTATTTGTCTTAACCTCTTTATTTTCTCTCAGTTTCTTAATACCTTTCTGTGAGTATGGCATTTACCTTTAGAAGAAATTCCAGCTAATCTAGCTTTGGACTTCCTTTGTGAGAACTTGGTTCCTTTGTTATGGATACTTTGGCTGATCCAATAATCAATTCCTGTCCTGATAAGCTTACTAAAACCTTTGGACTTTAGCCTTGCCTTTACTTTCATATTTTTATATTTTGATATGACAGTCAACCTGACATATGCTCTGAGAGGAAATGCAGTTTTTATAACAGTAGTTCCTAGCACTTTGGTCATGTTCGTTCTTTAGTTTTGACTATTTACATTCTGCCTTGCCTTCTCAGGCTGGCTGTCCATCTGTGTTTATATGCCTTTTCTCATTGTTCTTTTTATACAATTCATTGTAAATCATTTACATTTTAGATAGCAATGGTCACCTAAATGTCAGTTTGGTAAAGGCAGCAGTTGCTTCCCTCATTTTAAGTACTATTTGGAGTTTAAAGATATGAGACAATGTATTTCATCACAGAATGAGCAGGAGTCAGGACTACACTGGACAAATAATAACTAGCTTGGGTTCATTTTGTGTTCTCTATTCTTCATTAGGAACTTTTCATTCAACTGATCATCAAATCCCTCCACTGGGTATTCTGTTTATCTACTGGAGGTGGTCTCTTCAGGTTCTATCTCCCCACCATTGGGCATTTTGGCTAAGGCCATCCCCATTGAATCCTTTGAGCCTTTCACATACTAGTTCTCTGAGATTTTCTAGAAGTTCTCTCTGCCCTCCAATCCCGACAGCTGTATATTTCTATTCATTTTTCCTGCCCTCTGGGCTTGTCTCTTGTCTCCTTTCACACAAGATTCTGTTCCCCTTCCCTTCCTGCTTCCTACTCCCAACCAGGTCTCCTCTTTGCCTCCCATGATTATTTGTCCCCCTTCTCAGTGAGGTTAAAGCATCCTCAGTTGGGCCGTCCTTCTTGTTAAACTTCTTAAATCTGTGGGTTGTTTCATGTGTGTTCTGTACATTTTGATAAATAGCTGTACTCATGTATCAGTGAGTACATACCATGTCCTTTTGTATCTTGGTTACCACACCCAGGATAATATTTTCTAGTTCTATCTACTTGCCTGCAAAATTCATAATGATCTCATTTTTAGTAGCTGAATAATGTTCATTGTTTAATTCAACCACAATTTTAATTTATTTTTTGGTTGAGGGACATCTGTATTTTTTCCAGCTTCTGGTTCTTGCAAATAAGGCTGCTATGAACAAAATGGAGATGTGTTTATATCAGGTAGTAGAGCATGGTGGATATTTGAAATGTCTGTGGTAACAACTTCATCATACTGACTAATACTAAAAATCCACTCACATATGCTTTTGGTAACAGTAAAGACTAGTTTGAGTTTGATATGTTATCAGTTCAGAAAGTATTGTATAATTGGACCATTAGGCTTCTATTAAGCGACAACATAATATATATAGTAAACATTCTATGATTTGTAACAGAATATCTAAGGTGTTGGAATTGTATGGCGAGATTGAATGTACATGACATATCACACATAGTAAGTGTTAAGAATCAAGGAGACAATGCACTTGTGGAATCCAACATGTCTAAGCACTTTGATAAGCATCACAGATTTATCCCATTATGAATTTGATTACTGTTTAGCTTTTTGTTGTCATGCAATCAGAAACCCTTTATTGTTGACCAATTTTTATGATTCTTACAGTGAATTTCATGACCCTATAGAGGACTAAGTGTCAGAGTTTAAGAATCTTGACTCTAAATCTGTATTTTCAATTCCAACATCTGTGCTATTGCTACTGTTTTACACTACTTTCCACATCTTGCATATTTGCTGAATTTATGTTGCAAATATTGTTGGGTAATTATGAATTCATTTATCCTCATCTACTATTTGATTGGAAAGGAAGTACCCGTGTTAAAATAGATTTAAAATCTATTCAGGATGGGGAACACTTGTCTTAAAGGCTGGCAGCATGCACAAATAAATGTTCCTATGTGTACACATTTTGTAAGACACAGTGACATTTTAGACATGATTGAAAGAACTACTCGGAGTGCTGTTTTCTGACTGTTACATTAATGTTTCAAAGACAGTGCTATTAATAATAAAGAAATGAATAATGGGATATTTTTATAGTACTTGGAAATTTATAAATCTATTTCAAAACAATTAAATTGCTTATGATGGAGTAGCTAGAACTCAAGTTTCTCTTCATTACAGAAACCAAAGGCATTTTAAATCATGTGATAAATACTGAAATAATACAAATAAGAAGTAATGTACTTTAAGTGGGTATTTCAAAAAAAACACAGGACAAGTAGATAGAAAAGTCTCCTAGCTGTGTATCAGGTAAATGAATGCTGCAATCTAAATGCACAGTCACCACAGTGATTATCTTTGCAAAGACTGTCAATGTCATGTGTTAATGAGAGGATGGGCCTTGAAACTATCATACATTCACAGTGAAAATTAGTAACTAAATGCAGTTTATCTGCAAGTTTGGAGCAATGAATTAATTATCTATTCCACTTCTAATACAAGTATCTATGAATAAAGTCATGTATTAATATGAACACAGAAGCCATATTCATGGCAACTTCAGTTTAATAATAAACAAAATCCATGAGGAAAAGGAATGTTTCTTTTAACCAACTATGTTATATTCCAGAACACACAATTTAACCTAGTAAATTCATGAATTTTAAAAGCATTATGTGGAATTGAAGAATGTGCACATAAAAAGCACATAGTGTATAATTTATTTTACATAAGGGTCAAGAATTTACATATAGAAAAAGTTATAACTGAGAAAAGTCAAAATACAATGATTTCCAGTAGTCTTATATGACTCTTCATGGGACAACATGAACAAATGTCTATTCACTTCCAATAAAGTACCAATGACAAACCAAAGAAATGATGCCAACCAAGGCTACCTTGGTGAGGTAGTGAATTCATTGGAATTAATTACATAAGCATACAAGAGAGGTTATGCAGATGAGCATGGGAGATCCAGACAGTTTCATCGATGAAATATCATTCCACTCAGGGGAGATAATGCAACAGCAGTGTGCATTCCAGTGCTCCCTCTGCGATTCACAGACTGATTTAGAAGGAGGATCTCACCAGCAGTTGATTTTTGTTTGAAAACTTGGAAAAAACTTTGGCAATCACGTAACTTTCTGAACTTCTATACCCATTTAAGTTTCATGGGTTTCCAGAGAATTGTACACATCACATGCTTCTCAAGACTCACACATCTCTCTCCTCCCTCTAGTACAGAAAGCTTCAATTCAGAAGAACTTGAGATTTAACTAATATCAAAAAAGAAATATAATTGATACAAAAAACTTATAAAGGGTGACACATGTTACATATATAAATTTGCATCAAAAGCATATTGGCTACCTTTGCAATACAGGGAATAACTTTTTAGAATTATGGGAATTATGTCACTATTTTATATTTTGACCTGGGTGTAATTCATTCACTTAGTTCTATACTTTATATTGAAATCACTTAACTGTATATCCAAGCAAAGAAAAGTCAAAACATTTCTAAACACTGCAATGTATTCATCCTCATAACCATCCATTGATATATAGTTTTATTACAAAATTAACAAAAATTTCTTAAATGACTTTGTCAATATAACATCAAAAATTGTGTAAGTCCTCTGATACTGACTGCTGGGGCTGAATCTCCTAGAAATATAATAAATTTTTTTTTGATGTGCGAAGCTGCCTCAGGTTCCTGTCTTGACTTCCATTCAATGTTGTACCGTAACATGAAATTGCAAGTTAAATACACCCTTTCTCTCCTAAGTAGCATTTTGCAAGAGTATTTTATTATAGGAACAGAAATGACAAAATGAACAATGACCTTAATGGAGTATGGAAGAAGCCCTTCAGATTATTTTGTTACATAATTTATTTTCCTCTTAGCTCTCTTTTATGTTAGTTCACTTCGTAGATGGGGAGTAGATATGGGGAGAGAAGATGAGGGGGAGAAGTGGAGGGAGGATGAACTGAGGTTATGATATGTTGTATAAGAGCAACACTGTAAAAAAAAAAAGGGCAAGAGACAAGTAAATACTGGTTGTAGCAGAGAGTATTTCAAGTATAATAACCATGTGGAAAACATGGATTTGTTTGCTGAGGTTTAGAAAAAGCCAGAAAAATATTTTACTTTAATATTATTTTTAATTATTTTAAATAAATAAGAGATAAATAAAAAGCACCATAACTAGATATTTTTGGATTGATCACTCACTGATAAACATATTTCTACTGTATATAATTTAATCTTGGGTATCTGTGTGATTTGTATGGGATTTCAGTGTGGGTCTATGAGAATTTGAGAAGTGCTGTGTTGTAGAACATTTGAGTATCATGTTCAAGCCCCTTCTGTACTATAAAATGTTAAACATCAGCACAACAAAAACAGCAACAGCAAATTAACCATAAGTTTCACTTTAGCTACCTATTTTATGCCTGAGAAATACTTTTTTTCCCTAATGTTGAATGTTGATTCTTTAGAAATAAAACCTGAAGTTTTTAAATTCTATATAGACTTTACCTAGTAAAACTCATGAGCATATGAAAACAGATAGCTTTCCTATGCTACTGGTCCAAATTTGAGTTGCATAATGAAAATGAAAAGACATTAAGGTAATAAAAATGAAGAAGAAATTTTTCTTCTTACTTATAGTGTGCCTTGTGTGTGCTATGTACTATGTGTGTTAATATTCTCAACACTGTATCCATGGTTGTGAATATTCGATTTTACAGAGAAATAAACTAAATACTCGATGTGCTCACATACCCATCTAACACTGCAGAAACAGAAAATGATGCAGGCTTGTTTGTAGTCTAGATCCTACTGCAAACATATTTATTTTGTCTCTAAATAGAAATCCTAAGAATAGGGATTCCTTGGTCTTACTTTTTTTTTCTTTTAACAACAGTATATATCATACTCTTTCTTCTCCAAAACAAGAAAGCTTAACAGTTAGGGTCTGTAGAAGATAGTGTAAGCATACATGGGATGCCTAATAGTCATAGAACTATAATGAGAAACACATTCATATAAGAGTCTGACTTAAAAGTTCAGTAAAAGGGAGAAAACTGTGATTCTACTAGGACAAAACCTGGAAAGTCTGAACTGAGATGGAAATGACTCCAGAGAAATAACCACACGTTCACCAAATATCTGTGGAGTTTCTACGGTGCATTAGCACATGCAGCAGTGTCCTATGAGAGTGGTCGTCCAAGTGATTGAATCCACACAGAGTGACAGGAGAGTTCAACCCCAGTTCTGGCATCCACTAACTCTCAGATGCTTTCAGTAGTTTCAAAATTTAGTTTCTCTATATGTGCAACAGTGTTATTGTATGAATTAAAGGATCAATATATTTGAAACACACAGTTCAGTGTCTAGTATGTGGTAAAAACTGAATATTTTTTTTTTGCTAAACTATATCACTGTGTACCCCAACTCCTTTGCCTTCTCTTCTCATTCTTCCTCTTTTTTCTTTGTTCCTCCAATTTTCCTTACCTTTTCATTGTCCTCTATTATTATCCCTCAAAATATATGCTCCCTATTTTTCTTACTCTCCGAGTAAATATTAGTGGTATTTACAGATGCAGTCTTGAGAGCGACAAAACATTTTGAGACAAGATGCTCAGTTTCTATTGCCTCAAGGGCTTAATACTGGCATTTTTACATTTCACAGGTAATGGATACTCATTTAATTATACTTAAGTCTCACTTAGTAAGAGGAAATTCATACCTATATACATATCCAAATACCCATTGCTACTGAGGTGTTAGACCTGAAGGGTGATTAACTCTGGTCACTTATTCGTATATCACTGTTATTACTAGATTTATTCTAAGAGATTTTCCATATATACACAGAGAGGCATAGTTCTCACCCTTAGCTAAAAGTTCCTCTTTGTTCAGCAGACAGAGATCATTCCAGAGAGCCCCCACAGGTCAAAATGCAGAGAATACCTGTTATTCTGATGCTCAACCCCCATTAATACATATACAACATAACACTTACACTTAAGGCTCAGTGATACTTGCAGAAAGAGGGAGAAAGATTTTTAAAGCAAGAGGACAAAGACATCTGCTTTCTCATAAACATGACTATGAAATCTCAACAATACAGTTGCCTAAGCAAGACATGTACAATGACACCAGAAAATATGTCAACATGGATTGAAGAAACATCTCAAGGTACCTCCTCCAAAGATATATAAGCAATTAATGAGTGTTAAGAGAGGACAATCAGTCCTCTCTAGGAGTAAACTCCTGATAGGTTATTCCATCCTAGCTTACCAGCCATAACATATACACATAAATGATCCACACTAAACATACAGAACAGTATTAATTAGAGATAGAGATACAGATAGAGATATAATTGAAGAAGAGATTATGAATTTAAGAAGAAGTAAAGACATGGGGAGAACTGAATAAAGAAGAAGGGTTGGAAATGTTATAAAGGAAGTGAGAGGAATTCTCAAGAAAGGTTGTACACCTAAAGTTGATGATGTCATTATCACATAAGCACCAAGTATCTGGAAATAGGCAGAAATAAATGAAAATAAAAGTACTTCCACTTTAATATGTTTTGCAATCATCAGATTCTCACCCTGTAATTGATGGCTGCCTTAGTTGCCACACACAATACTTCTCTTATTTACCAATATCATACTTATTCAGTCATGACTTATTTGCAGCATTGACTTTTTAAAAATTTTCAGCACTTACAGATGCAAAACTATTGTCACCTTGGAGGTAGATTTTAAATATTTCTTATTTAGAGAATCAAGGCAACTTTTTCAATCTCTATTTTATGCCTAAAAGGATATGTCACATTTATATGAACAATCACCATATAAGGAGACTTGTATATAGAAGTGTGACCTGTAGCATAGCAAGAACTAAAAGAGGCAAAAGCATTTGTGTAATTATCTTATTCTTGACATTTCTGGATTAAAATCTTAAGAACTCTGAAGGAAGTGATGTGTTCAAAAGTATTATTTATGTATCCTTCTGTCACCTTTCTTGTCATGAGTTTTTCCTGAAAACCCTATAAACCGGCTTTCTGCCTCAGGTCATAAAATAAAAATAACTTTTATTTCCTTCTTTCTTTCTTTCTTTCTTTCTTTCTTTCTTTCTTTCTTTCTTCCCTTCCTTCCTTTCTTTCATTCCTTCCTTTCTTCTTTTTCAATCTATCATCTATATATCAATCATCTATCTAATCTACTTACTATCTATATAATCTATCAATCATCTACATAACTAGAATCTAATTGTCTATTTCTCATCATTCTATCGTTCATATCTGTCTACTGCCTATTTTTCAGTTATTTATTATCTATAATTTGTCTATCATCTTTCTATCTACCTATCCACTATGTATCTATCATCTCTATCTCTATATATTTTTCATGTATCTATCAATCATATATATATATATATATATATAATCTATCTATTATATATGTATCTACCTCTCATCTATTTATCAGTCATCTATATATTATGTAGATATGCATGTATGAATGTATCTATCATCTACCTATCATCTGTCTACTTGATTTTCAGTATGAATTATAGAGATAAGCAATAATACAAAGATCATGTCATATTGATATTTCTACTTGTTCACTTATTTTTCATTTTTTAATTTTTTGTTTTATTTAATAGACATTTTAAGCTCTCATGCTTGAATTATCTATGGCATAAATGCATCAGGAGATCATCAGAAATGGACAACATTGTATAAGAAAACTTTTAACTATCAAAACAATGTAAATCATTAGTGAAGGCTGTTCCATCATCTGTAACTGTGTGATTAATTGCTTCCAAGCCCATGGAATGTTAGATCAATGTTAGCAGACATAAAAAAGTCTCTACATCAGTTTATCTGAAGAATAAGATATACTTGCTGAGAATTTAAACTGTAAAATAACATGTGAACATTAAGTATAATTACTGTTTTATGCTACCTACACTAGATAAAATGCTTACACTTATAGTCAGGCAAGTACCTCACATTTTCACTTTTATGGGAATACATGCAAATGCTATCATTGTCAAAACATATACAACCTGTAGTTAATTACTCTTTCTTACTGAGAATTGTACTGAATGAGAACAATGTTAGTGACTTTAGATTTAATCCTAACAATGTATTATGAGTACTTGACAGGAAGATAAAGGAATTTGGGTTAACAAGGTCACATAACTTTTTCAAGGTACGTCATAGTTCCAGACATCAAATCCAGTTATGGATAAAGCCAAGACTATGACAACCTCCTCATAAAATCAGCTTACATGTCACCATTTCCATAAAGCCTACTTGTTTTTTACTCAAATGTTATTTTTCCATTCTTTAGACTCATAAAAACCTTGTCTCTAGCAATTATAAGATTCATGTAATTATTTGAACAGTTTGTGTTGTCAGCTTACCTCCTGAGAGCAGATAATAGGTATGCTGTCTCTTCACATGTCTGAAGATTCTATGTTGCACGGTGGCAGCAAAAACCCCAGAAATTCTCTGTGTTTTCTCCTAGCAGATTTTACTATTCATGTTACATATAATGAATGATGGGCTCCCTGCTCCTTGTATTTTTTTAGGGAGTCAGGAGGCAATGACATATGAATTGTGAATTTGAGGCCAGGCTGGTGTACATGGGAGCATATTGTCAAAAGTAGGAAGGAAAGAGGAGAATGCAAAGAGAAATAACTCAGATAATTATTTATTTTTGGTATGAAGGAGGAAATAATATTTTGAACTTTTATTAGTTCTTTGATAGTTTCATATTTACCCCCTTAATGTTTTCCTGATCCTAAACTATAATAAAGTTTCTTTCACACATGAGAAGAGCAATGAAGGAAATCATGTGTGGCACATATACACTTTATGGTTCCTTTTTATTTTATTTTGTATGTGTATGAAGGTTGGGTTTTTTTTTGTCTTTATTCTTTCTGTCTTTATGTATATCATTTGTGTGTTTGTGGGTAGTTGTGAGCCACCATCTTGGTAGTAGGAACTGAACCTTGGTTCTCTGTCAGAATACTAAATGTTCTTAACTGCTAAACTATCCCTTCAGCCTTCCTTGTTTTTTCATTTATTGGTTTTGTTTGTTTTTATGTTCTGGAGACAGGATCTCACTCTGTAGCTCTGGTTAGCCTGGAACATCCTAGGTACACTTGTCTGGCCATAAACTCAGAGATCTGCCTTTCTCACTTCTGCCTCTGCTTCTCAATGCAGGACTCCTTTACTGTTTGAATTGAGAAGTAACAGAAATGATTTTTTTGCACACATTTCATTGATGAGGACCCATCACATGGTGCTGTCTTCATGTAAGATGTCTGGAAATTTTAGAGGAACAAAAGAAAATTCTCTTTTATGTGTTCAATCTCATAGTAGGACAATAATTTTTTAGCATAATGTCACAGAGATGGTGATATTTTGTTTAATTTGCTTAAATATCACAAAATTTTTGGAGTGTTCCTGACACATAGTCAACACTGGATACATATTTTCTAGATGAACAAATTATAGAAAAACAGAACAACAGTCACTTCATTTATATCCATATATTTCATTCCTGCTTAGGTTGTGCCTTGAGGAAATTATCATTTACACATCCTCATGTTCCCTGTCTTTTCTCTACAGGGAAAAACAACTTCTGCTGGAAAAGTAATGAAAGCTTACCTATGGATTAACTATCTAATGCAATTGTGCAATTTTTTGGTGGCTGTGATATTCTCACCTCATTACAGTGTGAGGAAGGGATGAGTTAAGCTTTCAATGTCAATGTGTGGGCGCTTTTCCACTCTTCATACCCATGTGCTTCAGAGACATGAATCCAGTGTCATCCACGAAGGTAACATTGCTTCCCTCTACTTTCTCACCTCACTTCTTTCTTTCCTCATTTACATTCTCTTCTTTCCTTTCTTTTCTTTCTTTCTTTCTTTCTTTCTTTCTTTCTTTCTTTCTTTTCTTTCTTTCTTTTTTCTTCTTACTTTCTTTTTCTTCCCTTCTCTCCTTTCTTTATCCTCCCTGTCCCTCTTTTCCATATTTTCTCTTCCCTTCACATCAAAATCCCTTCCCTTTTGCTGCTAACCCTTTTCTTTTATTGAATCTACTCCTCTCCTTTTTATGTCCCTTAACATTTCCTTCTCCTTCTAATTTATCTTAAGGCCTGCTGTATCTAGATCAAAAACTGTATCTATCTTTCTTAGTGTCTAATAATTTTCATTCCTGCTATGAAATTAAAAAAAAAATGGCAAATGACAGTCTCATAGGCTGAGATTTTAGTAATACTATATTTTTATTTTATTGGTTTTCAAACACTTTCAGTGTATTTTTAACCTATATTTCTATGGCCTAGACGATGATACAGAGGGGAAAAATGAGTGCTGCATGGCTTTGATGACCTGAATTTATTCTTCAGAACTCATGGAAAAGGCTGGGTGTCAGGACAGCCATCTATAATCCCAGCACAAAAGTGATAAGGTAGGAAAAGTCCTAACACTGAGTCTGGATAGTCTGACACAGCAGCAAAACAAAACAAAGAAGGACTAAAGAATCTCCTTTGGAAATCACACCTTTACAAGTATACTGTGACATTTTTGTGCTTGCACATTTTCTCTTAACTCTCCCTCTCTTTTCCCTCATTTTCTCCCTTTTTCATTCTCTCACACATATACACCAAGTGGTTAACTAATCTTAATATATATATTATATATATATATATATATAAAATTTTTAAAAAATTTGAAGTTGATCAATAGAACTTAATAGTCAAACAATTTATATTTTGGAAAAGCATTGGGAAATCTTTTTAATTATTCCTTGACTCACACTAAATATTAAATAATATGGAGATAATGTTGAATGTATGTAGGAACTATTTCAGAGTTAATACACATACAGATTTATCTCTCCATACTAATTTTTAGCCTAGTGCCTTGCTATATTAAACATATAATAAATTACAAGACAGAAATAAACATATACTCATAAAAATTATTGATGTGTGTTTGGGTGTTGAACCTCATTGTTGTGATATGGCTAAGGAAGTCATCTTATCTCAATTTTATGTTCTGTGTAGTCCAGTCATATCTATATCTCTAAAATGGAATATATGAGAATTACTTATGAGAAGCTTAAAATGCTGTTGCTCTCACCTGTGTATAAAAGCTCTTCCCATCAAAAATAGTAGCTTATGAAAATTAAGAGTTAATTTCATCTTGCAGAAAGGCAGACTTAAAATTTTAGTCCTCAACTCCCAAGGTCATTTGGCACCTAGGATTTTTTTCAGTTTTTGATTTTCCTCATCTCTATTAAAGGTTAACAATTAAAAAAAAATTGATTGGACTCTATTATATCTGTGCTTCAGGAAGATATAATAACCAAAGTTGTTTATTTTGTTTATGAAAGAGAATGGAGTCCCTTTAAAATAACATTGAAAGTTCTTCCTGATACTAGCCACCCACACTTCTTTGCCCCATTTACCCACATGGAACGGAAAATGCAACTTTGCTTTAGTCCCTTACTGCTCTGCTTCAATTTCCTGAGTTTGGATGCTTTTAATAAAGAAGTAATGAGTGTTTAATGAGTAATTAAATAATGAGTAATGAGTGGTAGTGTTTGACTAAGTTTTTGCCATATTAACCATTTCCCAATCACTGTGTTTGCAATTGTTTCCTACTGGTCATCTCCTCTGGACCACACACTGCTCTAGGCTGTAGAGATAGCAGGGCAAACATAATCAGCCCTTGTTGCAAGCTAAGAAAGCGTATAGGGCAGCAGCAGTGAGAATAGTAGTTCCCTGAAAATATACTGAGCTGGGGAAAAATGCCAGAAAGGATGTATTAATAGAGTCAGAACCCGAGTAATTGCTGGGAACGTTGTATTCTTCAAAGGCAGTGAAGAATCAAAAGGGTCAATAAGATTCTTATTCCAAATTCCACAAATAGTCCCTAAATTTCTTTTGAATTTTTGGTTTGGATTTCCAAAGAATGGATTAGAGTTATAAATTGAACAATTTTATTTCTAGCTATTTTGTTTACCTACTAAGTATAGTTTTATAGTAGACTGGGTTATTGTTCCAATTCTTTGTTCATTTTCTCTAGTAATATTACACAACTAAACCAATTCCAAGTAATTTCCCATACCCTGCAACAGGGTTTATAGAGTGCTTTTCTTATTTCAGTGAAAGGCTTGGTCATGTGATTTGATTTGGTCTAAGGCATGCCAACAGATAATGCTGCAAAAACATTAAGAGTGTTTATGTGGTTTGCCTTCTCCTCTTATGCTTCTGCCATCTGCTGTTGAAACATACCCTGGGTAGCTGCGGGTCACCAAATGAGGAAACATGTTGAGCAGATGTGAGCATACATATAACCGAGAGCCAAACTCCATCAATCAGAGAAGCATTACTGCCAACTCAGAGAGTTGAGAAATAAACTCATAAGGCAGTCGAATTGGAAATTATTTATTACACATGATTATTATTGCAACTATAAGGCTCTGTTTTCCTCATTTATTTTTTATTTAATGCCTTTGCAATTGCACATGCCATACTTATTTTGAAAATAAGTAATTGTGATAATTGCAAGTTATATGGCCTAGCTGAATCATAGAGCCAAACAATAAGGAAGAGGAAGATATGTGGAAAAGTATGGTAGCATCTAAAGCATTCCTTTCTATTTTCCTTGGCTACCAATTTTTAAGTCTTAAGCCACCCTTTGTCATGGAGCTATAACAATAATCACAAAAACTAGTATATTAAAAGTACCTTTATATGAAAAAGGAGATATTTATTTTTTCATCTATGATTTTCAGTATATTTGCTTCTATGTCTGTCCTTTGACATGAAAGCATAAGATGAGTATAAACAGAATTGAAAATGGCAATCTAATATATTATTTTAGTGACAGGCGAAATGGATTAGCAGGTTAAGGCTCGTGTTACTACCCTGATAACCTGAATTTTATCCCTATTAGCCACATGATAGGGTGAAGAAGAGAGCCAAGTTCCATAAGTGGTCCACTGCCTTCCATACCTGAGCTATAGCATTCCTCTGCCCTTATACATACACATGAAAACTAATCAATTTTAAAGCACATAGAGAAACAGAGAAATAGGCAAAAATCAGATGAACAGTTCTATTTCTGAGACCACAAGTGCTCAGGCCCAAAGAAGCCATAGACATACAATGACCACGAACATCAATCATAAGACAAGGAATGGCTTAAAAAGGAGCTATGCAAAAGAAACCTAAGCCAAGAAAGCCCCTCAGAAATACAAGTTTGGAAAGTTCAAGTGGTGGTGCCTACAGTTGGATCTATGAATCTCTCTGATCTTGTCTGTTCTGCTGTACGGGAAAACTCTTCTATCTGTTGCATAACTTTTCAGGTTTTTGCATATCTACTTGAGAAAAAATATCTAAATATTGACAATGTTAATTTAAATGTACTTTCAAGTTAAATTTTATATTTTCTTAATTTTTGGCAAAATTGAGAAGACACCAAAGGTCATTATTAGCTGATTATGGTATAGAAATATGATGAGTCCTCAACCATGATATTGAGTTAAGGAGAAGACTGAGGATAGATGTAGTGGCAGATATTAACCTTTGTTCCTGTAGGAGAATCAAGCATTGAAATCCAGCATAGAATCCCAGTGGGACTCTGTCACAAATGAACAACAAAAACAAAAATCTTTGGAATAAAATCTATTAGCTATTAATAGTATATCTTTTACCTCTAAGCTTCCTTGTTATAAAAGTATCCAGAATAATGAAGGGTTTGATATTTCTAGAGTCAGATGAAACCAAGATTGTTTTGTCACTATTTCCAGTGTTCACTTATCTTGTATAAGGCAATTGAAGTTATTTATAGCAAACTTAGTCTCGAGCACAATATCCCGTCCCAATTCCTAGAATAGAAAATCCTAAAAATTCTTTCCTAGAAAACTACAAATAGAAACTTTGAGTAGAGGTGGCTTTTTAAAACTTTTCTGCTGTGTGAAACCCAAGAACTGTCTCTTCTCTTGAATAAATAAAAGATCTCTCTCTCCCTCTCTCTCTCTCTCTCTCTCTCTCTCTCTCTCTCTCTCTCTCTCTC